>JAQHUG010000250.1:1277231-1309721 GCA_028555095.1 Dicrostonyx torquatus | reverse complement strand
TAAATATTTTTACATATACTATATTTTGACTACATTCTCTCACAGTCACCAATGCCTCCCAGAATTTCCAACCTTCTCAACTTCATATTATTTTATACTGTCTTGAAATATCCCATTTAATAGTAATAAAAAAGTCAAAACAAACAAACAAAACCTATAAGGCAAAAGTAATGGACAAAACACTCACAAAAACAAACAAACAGAAAACCCTGGAGTAGTTTTGTGTTTGTCAACTACTTCTTGACATTAGTTCTCACCTAACTGATCCCTAGTGACACTCAACTGGGGGGGGCATGATTTCCCCTTTCTTAGTAGGTTATCAATTGCAAATAATTTCCTGGTTACAGGTGGGACCTTGTGTCTCCTTCCCTGTCTGTACGATGGAATTCTGTCTGGTTTGGACCTGAGCAGGGAGGGTTTGGGCAGGCTTTTGTTGTTTCTTTGAGTTCATGCGAGCATCAGCCTTGTTGTGTCTGGATGACACTGTTTCCTTGGAGCCATCCCTTGCCTCTGGCTCTTATAAATCCTTCAGTCTCCTCTTCTACATAGATTCCTGAGCCTCGAGGGGTGAGGTTTGATTTTAAAAAATCCTACTTAGGCCTGACTACTCCAAAGTCTCTTTGTACGTAGTCCAGATCTGGGTCTCTGTGTTAATCCCCAGGCACTATAAGAGAAGCTCCTCTGATGATGTTTGAGCAATGCTGATCTATGGGTATAGCAATATGTCATCAGGGGACATTCTATTGCTATCTTCTTTAGCAGAAGAATAGTGGTACCTTTTCCTGTGACCTATGTAATCTCAGGTTCTACATACTTCTTACCACTTTTGCATTGTCTTCTGATTCCAATACAGTTGTTCAAAGTTTAACTTGTTCTGGACCTTTTTTTAAAATGAATATTTTAATTTATAAACTCAAACTTATTAGTGTTTGAGTTTCAGTTTCTGGTGGTTTATATTATTGGTCTGTTTCATCTTAGTGTGAGTTTGGGCTGGGTATGGTCTTCCTTTGTTGTTCCCTTAATGTATATGCAGACTATCTTGGTATTTATCTCATTCCCAATATTGGTAATTTATACACTTCCCCTTTTATCTGTCTTATTATGATTCTATCAATTCTATTGGTTTGTAATAAAAGTCAGCATTGGGTTCTATTTTTGGGTTGTGTTATTCTTTCAACTTACTGGTTTCTTTTTTTATGTTTAGTATTTCTTTGTCTTCTGCTTGCTTGGGTTTAGTTAGTTAATTTTTGTCTTATTTCTTGTTTATTTAATTAAAATATGATTGCATCATTTCCTCCCTTCATCTTGTTTTTTAAGGTGAGAGTTTACATTGTTGACTTGGCACAATTACTTTGTTTCTTTTTCTCATTTGTGCATTCAGTGCTGCAGACTTCTCTGTAACCACTGCTTTGGACTAACCTCAAAATTTTTGTATTGTATTTTCACATTTGTGTTGTGTGTAGCTATCAAAAATGGCATTACATACTGCTATCAAATATTAAACTCTATTTTAAATGATGTCTGTAACTAGATTTCCCCATGGTTATTATTTCTAACAGTAAATTTATGTATTTATTATTAATTAATTAATTTATGTATTTAATTGCTTATTGTGGGTGTAGTTTATACATGTGCACATGTAGGTGAATGAATATACAGGTACAATGGGATATGCATGCATGTGGTGGCCAGATGTCCATGTCAAGTGTCTTCTATTGATTTCTATCTCTGTTTTTAGACTAAGACTCTCATTTAACCTAGAGTGCGCTAATTTGGCTAGACTGGCTAGACAAAATTCCAGGGATACTGCTGTCTCTACCTCCCCAGGGATAGATTCCAGGTGCAAGAAAACACTCTCACCTTTTTATTTTAGTTCTGGGGGGTCCAAGCCCAGGCTCTTGTGTGTGCAAAGAAAGAACTCTACTAGCTGTCTCTCCCCAGTGACAAGTTTGTAATTGTTCACTCAGTAAGTGTTTATTGTGATGCAGACATTTTAAAAGCCCTTCAGATGCTGTACTGAACAGCTAATGGGAATCCTCTGTCCTTGGAAGCTTGAGTTTTCAGGGGACACACAGATAATAAACAAAGAATGAAATTACCTATAGGTGATGCACACCTGGAAGAAGTATTCAGCAGTAGTCTTCTTCCAGAGAGAAAGGTTAGGAAAGATTTCCTGGGGAGGCATCACTAGAAGACACCTGAGTGAAGAAGTTGGCTATAGTTGGTCTTCCAGTAAAGATCTTTAAAATGCATGCAAAGATAATGCTGCAACTCAGGAGTATGCATGCATACATGTACAATATGTGCATGCATACATACACACATACATACCTGCAGAATACTGAATATGATACAGTATTCTGTATATATATATATATATATATATATTATGATAATAATACACAATGAGATCGAAAGCCTAGGGATGGAGGGTATAGACACATGAATTTCTCAGTCTTTTTTTCCAACCACCAACAAGTACTTCCCATGTGGGTCTTAGTCTGCTTAGGGAATTTTTTAAAGTTCCTGAGTTCCATCCTAGTAACTCTGGTTTAGATAAGGTTAGGTTGGATCTATTCATTTTAGCTTTCGGCAAGCCCTTCCTCTCTAGATGATTCAGGAGTTTGCTGGGGTAAACTGGGGACTCTGCAGTTTCTTATTTTTACCCTAGCAGTGGGGTTTCTTTTTTTTTTAATTGTTTTTATTGAGCTTCCACCCTCCCCCATAATCCCACACTCCCAATTTACTTTGATCTTGTCTTTTTCTACTCCTCAATGTGGTTTCTTTTGCTTTTGTCACATGGGTTACATTTGGCATTTTCACGCAATCATATACTGTACAGTGAACCATCTTCTTCCCCATCCCACTACCTTCTGCCTTCTCTCATATCCCCTCTGTCCTGCCTTCTTCCCCTAACCCACCCACTATGTGTTTGCTCCTGCTCCCTTTGTCTTTCAGATAGTTTGCCTTCTACTCTCTCTACCCTTGAATGTTGGAAAGGTTGGCAGATTAGTGTGACCTCACCATGAGGCCAGCAGCAGCAGCCAACCTGCAGTAGGATGAATGGCTAAGACACATCATTCTCCTACATTCAGGAGGCCTAGACAAGCTCCTGTGGAAACTAGAATGGCACTGCAATGTCCTGCAATGAAGGACCGTGGTGTGTGACACATTGGTTCTTTTTAATAGTCTGGGAACAATGGCTGTTTGCATAACAGGTTCTTATTTGCAAGGAAAGAAATGTATGCCTTGGAAGAGAAATAAAAACAAACAAATAAGTGCACAGTCAAGTGCAGACTAATTAGTTAGCAGCAAAATAATTAGTGACAAACCGCCTCTGGGCAGGCACTGGACCAAGCCTCCCCATTCCTATGGTGAGGCGCTGACCCCACTAAATGCTTATTATTCAGAGTTTTCAAGGAGCCTCATTGATACGGTATTACCCAGACCTCAGGGACCCACTATGGCTATTTCCCCACAATTTACAGAAAGAACGAAGCCCAGTTGCTTGAGAGATTAATTAACTTGTCAAACAATTAAGCAGACAGGCTGTAATCGAGGTTTCCATTTCATAATTGATTTATCACTTTGTAGCTTCTTAAGTCCCAGGGCTCAGACTGAGGGACTACTGTGCAGGGAAAACCTTTCAAGGAATGCCAGGGGACTGTGGGAAGGCAGGGCGAGGCTCTCTTCATTCTGAACACATGATGTGGCCCAGGCTGACTTCTGACCGGCATTCAGACACAGTGAGAATTTCATTTTCCTTTACAGTGGAGCGAGCCCAAGGTTTATTTTTATGTCCTCCAAGTCCTACCTACACCAGTATTGTTTGATAAAGCAAAGCCTCCACAAAACACCCACAGAGAGCACACCTATAGTTCCAGTGCCCTCTTCTCCTGTGATGAAAGTCCCTAAAGAAATGTCACACCTTTGGAATTCATCATGAGACTGACTCCAGCCTTCATTCAAAAGATAACACGAGTTCATTTGGGGATGCTATGCCTCCTGACAGATGATCTGCACAACTGTCGCAGTGCTGGGGTAGACAGAAACATCACTGCTGAGCTTGTCCAACAAGTGAGTGCCCAGCCTTCATGAACACAAAGACTGTTGTAGGAATTCTGAGCTGGGCTTTGAAATCTACCTGTTGACCATCCCCAATAGTTTTTATTGTGGGTGCTCCAAAGATCCAAAGATTTCATCTTCATATTGGGTCTGATTATCAAATGGTAGGTATCATTTTAGACTTGACCACCTTACAGCAGAAGCTGGAATACAGTCAACATAGGTGTGTGTGTGTGTGTGTGTGTGTGTGTGTGTGTGTGTGGACTCAGGAGATCAGGAGTTCTGCCTCAGGTCATTTACACATTTTATTTGAGACAGGGTCTCTTATTGACCAGGAACTTTGCCATGTAAGCTTACGTTGGTTGACAGCAATCTCTTGGCATCCAATTTTGCTTGCTCCCCCTGCCACCATCACAAGAATTACAAGCACATGACTCCATGCCAAATGGTTTTATTTTATTTTTTTTTTGAGACAGTGTTTTTCTGTGTAACAGACTAGCCTGGAACTTGCTTTGTAGACCAGGCTGGCCTCAAAATCACGGATCCACCTGCCTCTGCCTCCCGAGTGCTGGAATTAAAGGTGTGTGCCACCACTTCCCACCCACCCACCTTTATTTTTCTTCATCATTCTATTGGTTCTTTGAGAATCCCCTACAATGCATGTTGACCATACATATCCAGCTTTCCCTACTCCATCCATACTCACCCCCCAGCCTACCTACAAAACTATATCCTCTTTTTTGTTTAACACATTGAGTCCAATGTATGCTATCCATATATTCTTAGGTGTGTTACCTTCAACTGTAGCGTGGTTCATCTTCCAGGGATTATATCCTCAGAGAAACACTGAATCTAACTCTTCCAGCAGATGTCATTGACCCATAGCTCCTGACCTAAGAGTAGAACTTTATGCCCACCTCCTTTCTTCATGTTTGGATCTTTGTCTAGCTTGTGGCTTCATAAATTTTATTCATTTTGACATGACCCTGTGAATTCATATGTGAAACTGCCCTTCTGTGACCAGAAAACTGGTTTCTCACAATCATCTACCATCTGGATCTTATCATCCTTCTACCACTCTCCCACAATGATCCCTGAGCCTTGGGAGGAGGTTCTAGGACACTGGTCTTCTATTTGAAGCTGAGAATTACAGTCCCTCATTATCTCTACCATGATCTGTTGCAACTATTTGTATTAATCACCATTTACTGTAAATAGAAGCTTCTCTGATGACAGTTGAGAGATGTATTGCTATATGGCTGTAATAGCAAGTCATGAGTTGGTTTAATACTGAATCAACTAAGCAGAAAGATATGAAATAATAATAATAATAATAATAATAATCTTAAACCCAATTAGAAGGTAATTGGTTACTACCATGACTGTTCCTTCTAATATTATGTCAGTGACATGTCTTGCCAGGCTTGTCATAATTGTAACTCTCACAGTTTGACAGATGTGTAAGACTGATGATGACTTTTTCCTCCAGTAAGATGCATAGTAATTTATTATATTGTGACTGGTACCCAGTAGGGAGGAAGTTTACTTTGATATTTCGTCTTACCCCACTCGAAATGGCTAAGATAAAAGCCACAAATGATGACAGATGCTAGATATGGTTAAAGGGGAACATGTATTCACTTCTGGTGGAGGTGCACATTGTGCAGCCACTATGAACATCAGTGTGGCAGTTCCACAAAAATCTAGAACCTGATCTACCACAGGATCCAACTATAACAATCTTGGGCATATAACCAAAAGGGCTCTATATTCAACTATATAGATACCTGTTCATTCATGTTCATCACTGTTCTATTTACAACAACCAGAAAAAAGAAAAAAGCCTAGATTTCTACCAGCTGATGAGGCCATAGTGAAAATACGGAATATTTACACAAACAGAATATTATATAGCTATTAAGAATAAATGGAATCATAAAAATGGAAGGTAAATGAATGGAACATTAACTATTCTGAGTGAGACAACTCAGAAATTTAATAGACACATGTTTTCTGTCGTTCATAGATATTAGTTTCGAATTTTCAAAAACACAAAAATTGTGTGTTTCATTTACAGTACCCATATAGTTCAGGTAATAAGTAAAGTCTCATGGTGGTATGCAGGAGCTTTCAAGGGAGGGGAGATAAAACTTAGTGGTAATACAGGGTTAAAGGAGAAATCATGCAACACTCTCTGCTATATCTATCTCTCTATCTATATATACACACACATATATATTTGTAGCTCAAAACTAAGGTCTTCAAACTTGGGTGCCAAGCGTTTTTCTGAGTGAGTCATCTCCTCAGGTCCCTTTAACATGATTCTTATGTGCTATATAGACTCTAGTTTGGGGATTGGGACAGACACTGGGGTTGATCTCTATAGAGATTTTTCAGTTGGCCATTATGAAAAGACAGAAGCAATTATTTTTTTCTGCTCTTTTGGATGATTACTTCTAGGTGCACTTGGACAGTTACTCATGTATATGTATGTGTTTCTCTTGTGCTCATGTGTTTTGGCTGAAGTTGCACCCATTTTGCAGTTACTCAATTAGATTATTTCTCTAAACCTCTTAAATTACTTTCTCAAAGCAAGCATTAAGTTAACACTCTTTTCAGCCCAGCCTCGCCACAAACCTTGAGTCTCCCTCGCTCTCAGTTATCTCCCTCTGTCCTACACCAAACGTGCTCCGTCATTGGCTCCTTGAAGTCCTGCATGGGTGACCAATCTCAGCTGTCAAGCTTCAACAATAAGCTTAGAACAGTAGGCTTCCTAGAGAGAATTTCCCATACCTGCAATCTCTGTCTAATTAGGAAGCTCAAATCACTTTCAGGGTTGCAGAGGACTGCTTCCTTCATTACAGGGCAGAAAGAGCTACCATTTATTTACCTGCTGAATTTTCAGAGATAAAACATTACAGACATTGCAGGGTCTCCTTCCTCTCCTCACCTCCTGCAGCAATTCTCAGTTTGGTGCTGCTGTGCAATCTATCTGTGTCATATGCGCGGAGAGATTTCCCTTCTCTTAATATGTACACATAAGAAACACGTGATATTCCTTCCTGCTTTGTTTTCTAACCTGCTTCATGTGTACAGTTAAAGTGACTCCCGGATACGCTTTTTGTTTATCTCTTCAGTTGTCCTTTTCTCGTTAGTATTTTGCTTTCAAAATTAATCCCCCTTCCTTTTCCCTGGTTTAGATTAAGTTCTTGGCAGCTGAGCTGTCCTTCATCTGTCCATGGCATTGCCCTAATCAGGTCCTCCAGGCTGTTGCCTAAGCATATCTGTTTGGGTAAAGAGCTCTAGTGGCCATGGGCATCCCTCTGTGTTCACACCTGCACGGGCTCCTCCTGGGTAAACACTTAGGAGTGAGATTGCTGCATCCTAGGCTCTGAGGACTTGGATTTAGATTTGAGCAAACATTTGCAGAGTTCCTTGTTCAGTTCTTGGAGCAGTATGTAAAGACAAAGGGGCTGGGATGTTTTCAATGTCCACACTAAAGCCTTGTGTTCACATACATTACAGATTTACAACAACTGTGCCTTATTCTTTGACTGAATCATGGTTGGGAGTGAATCCTGAACAATTCCCTCCATAAAGTATTCAAATAGGGATCCAGGTTTCAATTGGCAAGTCACCCAGTGAAGGAAAGGGATGAATGTGAGTGTAAGTAATTCAGGAACCCCCCCCAATGAATGTTCTAAGAATATAATGTAGCCTTAGTTAGTGAGCTGTCCTTTAAAAATGTACACATTCATAAAAAAAATAAGAAGTCTAGTTTTTAAATGTGGCAATATGACCCAATGATCCATGAATATAAGCTACATGTTGTTTGGTCTCAACTCTTTGAATCCTTTTGCATTTGGAAATAATGTGAAGCACAAATACAATCAAGGAATTAAAGGGGGTTCATTTGTGGGTGGAGATTTTCCTTTATGGACATTCCTGGAGTCGAAAATACTCAGTTATGCATGGCCAGACACTTTGCTTTCTCTTTTGGGTTGCATTACGAATCTCTGTCTACCACCCCTCCCCCCCGTTATTCTTCTGAATAAGCACATGAGATAAACTTGGGCCTAGTTCTCATTTGAATTATCATCCTGTCTGCACTTGAGAAGCCTACATTAATGAGGACTTGAGGAAATTGAATAATTGATGTATGTGTATTTCTCAGCTTAATTATCAGTAGAACTAATTCTCTTCTCTCTGGCTCACTCAGAGTTCATAGATGCTGTCTTAGTGGTGTATCTGAAGGTCACACTCACACAGCCAGACTTACCCATGGGGATGCGTAGAAGCTGGGACTCACTTGTCTACCTTGCTCTTCTTGGTTGACTAATGATGTCCAGATGTGTACGTGGCTAGGCTTCCACAAGTTACTTATCCTCTTTCATGAGTAGTGCTTGCGTTTCAACCAGAGATATACAGAACCGATGGAAATGAGACTCCGATCCTCCTGGTGTTCAGAACATGACAAAGGTGCCAAAGCATATTAAAATCCCTCCATCACTGACAGACAAATACCGACGGAAGAACCAGCAAGGATGTGGTAACAAAATACCCACCTGCAACCGATCTCAAGTCTCACGAAGAGGGATCACACCTGCAAAACCACTTGGTAACATGGAGCTCACTAAAGGAAAGGAAAGCACAGGAGCAGCCAAGTTCTGGTGCAGGTTGCCAAGCCTCTCCCGGCAAAACCGCAGGGAATCTAGAACTAGAATCGCAAATGGCATCTGTCAATGCGTGCTTTGTAGCTAAATTTCCCTGGACCAGTAGTTCTTAAGCTCCACTTCCGTAGGAATCACCTAGAGAGTTTGCAAACACAGAGAACACTGGGCTCCAGTCCAGTTTCGGGTTCAGGGCCCTGGGATGCACCAGGGACCCTGCATTTCTAACAGTTCTAAGCTGCTGAGGCAGCTGTTGCTGCTGGCCCGGGTCCAGTGTTTGAGGACCACTCCCTGGGAAATGTGTACAAACAGCAGCACTTGTAAACTACCTAGCTGAGAACTCCTCGGCTTTAGATGTGCCACCAGAAGATAAAGACACAAGGAGGAAAAAAAATAACAAGAGCCAGGGTAAAGGGAAATGATACAAAGGTAAAGTCTTGCCAGTCTGAGAGTCCAGTCAGCTTGTAAATTTTCCTTAAGTTTCCTTGTAAGTTTTCCTTAAGGGAAGAAGGTATGTTCAGAGTCTGGAGGCGTTATGATCTAATGGGAGCCTCCAACAGGCAGCTTGTGGCAGAAATCTAGAAACATCGCTGAAGTCTGCTACATGCACTTCATACAAAGGATAAAGGAGTTCATCATTGTGCTGCACAAAGATACTTCTCAGACAGTGGACCAGGCAAGGAATTCTATCCTCCCAGCACTGTTGCCATAGTGATGTTTCAATCTCTGTATTATCCTTGTTGGAGAGATAAGATTTCGTTCTGAACATAAATGTTGTATGTTGAGGGATCCAGTGAATGTATTGGAGTGACATCACTCACGGATATTGGTGCTAGAGATATAACACATTAGGCGCAGAAGGGTAAACAGAGCTAGACCATTATTTTGTAAAGATATAATTAGAAGTTGAAATAAAATGATAGACGATTTAAGGTAACACCAAAAATAAAGATGAAAGAGTGGGTGTAGTGTGCACTGTGTCATATGTAATGCCATAGCCTATATTGATAACTCATAAAGGAGTGACATTAGGAGATGAGGTGTAGAAAAATGGATTGTGAGAGCGAGGCTTTCACAGACAGGGTTAATTCTTTATGATAAAGGATAAGAGAGCATTCTCACTGCTCCTCGTCATTGAGAATGCAGGAGACAGCCAGGTATGAACAGGAAAGCTATCCTGGCCATCACTGTGTCCATGAACATTTTGATCTAGGATCAAGAAATGAGAGAAATACATTTCTATTCAAGCCACCCATTCAGAGTTTTGAGTTATAGAAGTCTAAGTCTTCATAAGGTTATAATGAGTGGGAGGCAGAAATACCTCTGTGAGGTATTTGTATCTAGTACAAGAGGGATGAGAGTGGTGGAACAGAGAAGAGACAGTAATATAACCATTTCATGGAATTAAAACCAAATAAAAAGCTTAGAATTAAAGTATCAATCAAAACTAGGAAACAACCCACTTAGAGGTGACATTAAACCTGACCCATCAGCTGACCAGTTAATAACACGTAGTTGCTAAAATGTCAGATTCTCTGACCTCTCTAGCAAGAACCCCTATTGGGGAGAAGGGTACTTAGCCCCTGACCTGATGTACAGTAAGGGGCTGTGTCCCTGTAAAGTCCATTCAGTGAAAATTCATGTCTTTGGATCTTGTTTGTTGCTCCAAAAATATTGGTTTCCTATTGCTTCTTCCAGAAACAGAAGATAGGCAGATTGTCCTGTTGTATTCTGTTCATGAAGTCCTCTATCCCTGAGAGGCAGTAAACACAAAGCAGGGGTGGGAGAGAGACTGTTGGAGAAAGAAATATGGTAGTTCATCATAGATTGGTGTAGGAGTTCCTTCTGTTTATGTGTTACTCTCATTGGGTAATGAATAAAGAAACTGCCTTAGCCTAGTTGATAGGACAGAACTTAGGTAGCCAGATTAGACAGAACTGAATGCTGGGAAGAAGGGCAGAGTGGCAGATGCTATGGATCTCCTACCTGAGACAGATGCAGGTTAGAATCTTGCTGGTAAGCCACAGTCACACAGATGAATAGAAATGGGTTAAATTAAGATGTAAGAATTAGCCGGTAAGAAGTTAGAGCTAATGGGCCAGGCAGTGCTTAAATGAATACATTTTCTGTGTGATTATTTCTGGTGTAAGCTAGCCAGGCAGCTGGGACAGAACAAAAGGGTCCGACCTCCATGCAACAATAGATCCTATCCCTAATTGAGTATCATCTCATGGGCACCCTTCCCAGGTCTTCATCTGCACTGGAGATAGCAGTGAATGGTTCCCACCACCTTGGGGGTGTTGTGGAGAGTTTTGTTAGCACATGTAAAATTCTTGGAATGGTGCCTGAAGCAGAGTCAGCTGAGCAAGGCCACTGTCTTTTATTTCATTTTCTGTAATGTGTCTTGAAATCCTTACCAATATTTGAAGAAAAGTTATGCATTTTCCTTATTCATTAGGTCCTGCAAACTGTGTTACCCATTCCGGGAATGGCTCAAAATGTGTTAGCTCTTACACAATGGCATGGTTCCAACATTCGTAATGTTGAAATCATTGATATAAATCTAAAAGTCGTCTTGGATCCAGAACTGTGTATCACCAAAATATTTTGTGGAAAATCTTAGATTTATTTATTTATTCCTTTACCAAAATCTCAGGGGCAGACGCATCATGATGAGAGGGTTTTTCTTGGATCCTTATTTGCAAAGGGGCTTCAGTGACTCAGCCATGCATCCTGCACTTGTTTCTGACTGACCCCTGTGCTGCTGCTGCTGAAGCTGGCTCTCCTCTGCGATTCTGTGTGATGTTTGAAAGACTATGCTTTCTCTAGCTGCACTCTTTGGAGATCTAACATCTTTTCAAATGAAATATCATATTAACACACAGATTTCAGGACACAGAGTTGCGCCCCAGAGGCACTGTCTCATAACTTTGAACAGTAAAGTTTTAGTGACTTTACTAGTCTTCTATGATGATATATCTGACAAGAAGCAGTGGAAGGGAGAAAGGGTTTGCTTTGACTCTTACTGTGAGGGCGCAGTTTATGGCTATGGAGCGTGAGACAGATGAGTCTATTATCTTTGTACCCAGTGAGCAGGGAGAGACAGATGTTAGTACCTGATGCATTTTCCTTTTTGGAACAAGTCTAGGACACCAACCCAAGGGGATGGTGACACTTGAGTTCATGTGGGTTTTCTTTTTCATATAAACAAGTCTAGAAACAAGCTTACTGAGGCACAGATGTGCTGATTGTAAACCCAGTCAAGGTGACAGCGATACTTAACTGTCAGTTGTGACAAGCTACCCTCAAAAACCTTTTGCGTGCACTGTTTTTTTTTCTTTTTTCTTTCCTTTTCTTTTTTCTTCTTTGAATGAAGGTTACCAGCCTGAAATCTCCTTTATAGCTGGTATTTTAACGTTGGTGTCCTATATATTTTTCTCTTCATAGTCTACTTGTTGGGGACCATCGCCCCAACATAGAAACTGGTGCTTTGCCCTAAGTGTGTTCTCAGAGGTGCGAGGAAGAAACAGGCTTTCATATCATCATCGTTCAAAGGCAGCTCAGGACTTCTTGTCCTTTACAGCATGACCTTGTGTTTATTTCTCTCCCCCAAGCTCTGCCCAAACCTGAATTGCTCCTCCACCCTCAGAAATTCTCTATTCACATTTCTTTTCCGGGGGACACCACACCTTTCATCCACACATTTGCATATCTCACCAGCTTTGGAGCCAGCAACTCCTTCCTGGGCAATCTACATGTAAAAAGGAAGGCCGGAGCCAAGCCTTTTACCTTTTGTGTTTCTAAGTTGCTAGCTTTCCAGCTATCAAGCTGTATTCAAGCCATGGCCTTGCCAGGCTGGCAGATGTCAGAGCCCACATCTACTCTAGGGTTAACTTTTACTTCAAATCCTATTAGTCTTAACCAGTCTATTTCTGAAAAAATAGACCCTCATCTCCCAGAAAGTACTGCCTTCTTCTTCATGAGAATCATCCCATCTTCCTTTCACTCAGCATCCATATTTTGCTCCCAGTGTTCTCCAAAACAGATAAACTCAACAGAATAATTGGAAACTGTTATTATCTTGGCTCCAAGCTAATATATCCTGGCATTTGAGTAACCAATAAGGCTTCTAGATCAACACTTAGATCGGCAAATAAGTTACTTTGGTTGAAATCAAATCTTTGTCTTCTGTTTCTTACCTGTTGGTTCTGGTACAACCTCTGAGTTCATATTCATCTAAATTTCTGTAAGGGCTTAAAGGCAGTATTTATGCTTGCTGGGACTTTAGTGTCCCACTCTGAGGTGTCTTACCGCACAGTGTCTTACCAGCTCTGATGTTTTCTGCAGAAGCAAGATCAAACTACTGAAGAGTCCTTCTGTAGTCCCTCACAGAACCCCACAGAAGAGGAGGCCGAAGGAGTAGGGGAGATAAAGGAGAAGAACCCCAGGAGAATAAGGCCTTCTAAAACAACTGATCAAATCTCATATGAACTCATAGAGACCGAGCAGCAAGCAGAGGGTCCTATGGGTCTCCACCGAGTCTTCTTCATATATACGACAGCTTTCAGTTTAGCCTTTTTATAGGACTCCTGAATGTCTGGGACTCTGATTCTTGTTCCTTCTTTGGGGGTTCTTTCATGTTTGTTTCAAGTTGGCTTGTCCAACTTCTATATGATGTTATTGTTTTATCTTATTATATTTTATCTTGTTTTGTTTTGTTGTTATTTCTTAGAAACCTGCTATTTTCTAATGAGACCAAAAACAAAACAAAAAAATTAGGAAGAAAGAAAAGAAAAAGAAAGGAGTGGATCTGGATGGGAAAGGAGGTGGGGAGGAACGGGGAGAGCAGAGGGAGAGGGAACTCTATTTGGACTCTAATGCATGAGAAAAGGATCTATGTGGAGTAAAGTGGTAGTGGGGGAAGAAATAATACTACTGACTAGTCCATGTTGACCTTAAGCGGGTCCTTGTTCTGAACCCTGACCTGCATCCCTCTGCACAAAGCCTTCTCATTCCCCCCTGCAGGGAACTCTTCCAGCTTCCTTTGGTTTCCTGCTGTTTGCCCAGCCAGTTGCTGGGGTTTACAGAGACTCCACATCTGGATGCTATGTGTCCTTGCAGGAGTGTAGCTTGCCTCTCAGCTGAAGGATCAGTCGAGACTGAAAGCATACTTTCTTTTTGTTTATTTTTCATAGCCGACAGCTTGAAGTGAGCCTGTCACAAAGCCCATTTCAGCCCTGTCGTGTGAAGCAGGGCTGTGCCCAGGCTTTGTAGAGCCATTAGGCGCTGCTGTGACTTCCAGCCTGTGTTTGGCGGATTCCAGCAAGCAAGCAGAGTTCACGGGACAAAGCTGACACCAGTGGCCAATCTGAGATGCTTTAGTCTGAGCTAGTACCAGATAGTCAAAGAAATTTACTCAACAATAAGAACCACATCCTTAGGTTTTTCCTTGATAAGGCACAATGGCACTGTGCAGAACTCACACACTTGTGACACTGCACTGGCTGCTGCCCTTCCTACACATTTTTCCTCTGGATGCTCACAAATTCTGTTTTATTCTGAACACATTCCCATTCCTTCTAACCTTCTATTCCCAGACATACAGATTGCCTGAGCTTGCTCAGAGCACAGAAATCCCCCATGGATCCAGAGTTTCTGCTTTTATTTCTGGATGCTGGGCAAAGAATTCCCCTAATTATGATTCAAGGGGTACCACACATGAAGCTGGGCAGGGAAAAGCAACAGGCAGAAGAGAGGAACTCTCCTTCTCTTTCTGTGATCATTTGCTAATGAGGAGGTTACAGTCAAGAGGTGTTCATTTTAAGAGGTCTCGAAGAATAATATTGACTCATGAAATCCTTTTATTTTTGTTGCTGGAGAGAACAACAGAATTCACAAGCAAGAGAGTCTGAGACAAGACCCTTCACTCTCTCCTATACACTGTAGTCCCTTAGCAAGTTGACTCATAAATGAAGCTTCATTTTCCTCTTAGGAACATAGTTGACGATAACCTTAATGTTTCATATTCTGGTAGCATTGCTTCTTTCCAGAGGGTGATGTCTCCTGGTGTGCAGTGTCTAGAGCTCCCTTTAAGAAATTACTCTTTTAGGATTACAACTGAAGCAATGTTATACTCTGCCTATAGAGTTTAGCAAAAGCTGCATGATAAAAGTCACAGGCTTTAGTCTTCCCAGGCATATAACCACATCTGGACCAAACTGGTGCCAGCTCTTCCATGTGTGCTCTATTTCTAGATCAAGTCTTGAGTCTTTGACTTTGGGCATTTCATCCTTGCTGATAACTTTTTGTCTGTCATGATACCTGCATCTTGACTGTGCCTCCCTCTAAGTTTACAGTCTCAGGCATTTATCCTGGGAAGCAAACCCAGGTCTTCCTAGTATCAGATTTAGTTATGTTCCTCACAGTTCTATTATCTCAACCACATGTACTTACTAACCACCTTTATTTATCTGGTAGGAAGAATATATAGTGAGCAAAGGAAAAAATGTAGGACTCATGTATTTGACTGCTGTGGTGGCATCTGGAGTAATAACCGGAACCATAGCTGATCTATAGCTCTGAGGCTAATCATGAACACAAAGGGTGATCTCTCTCCTGTCCAGATGATGGATTCTGGAACGCCTTATGAAATGATGGTGTCTGGTGGATGAGAAGACCCAAGAAGTTATCTTTTCAGAGAGTCCCTGACTTGAAAAAAAAAACTTTTATATCCTCTATCCCTGCTCATTCCTCCTCGCACCTGATGCTCACCTGGAGACTTTGGGAAAGGATGTTTGAGAACTATTTCCATAGCGTTCTTCTTCTTCTAGCAGATAGAGAATGAATGTCTGAGTTGGGCACAAAAATGTTCACAGGTTTACTCTGAGTGTGCCCTGATAGAGGCATTTCAGTTGCTTTAGTTACCCTTAAAGGAACTAGCTTGGCCCTTTAAGATGGTGGCCATGTTTCTGAGCTCTGGTTGGAGGCTGACTGTGTATAGGTTCTCTGTTCTGCAGTTTAATGAACTCCTTCTTGAGATAGGGGCTCCTATCAGTCTCATTCCACATATGGTTAATGTAGATGGCAGTGTAGTTAATTTCTGTCCACGCTTATTTAGACTATCTCATTGTTGTATTTGGGCACAAGAGGGGGCAGGACTTGAACCCAGCTTAGTCTGACTCCTAACTGCTGTCTACCACAGTCAACTATCACGTTTTCATTCTGAAAAGAGCTATTTTCTACCTATTAGACACTGGGCTAAGTCTAGAACCCAGATAGATTGAACAGTAAAGTGCAATGCCTGTGATCAAGACTCACAGTGTAATGAGGATCCAGAAAGCCTGCTTCCCTTGGTGCCTCATTGTTCTTGGTGTGCCATCTGATGCTGCTCTTTCTCTCTGAGTCACATATTCTAATCTCTGCCACCTAAGCCTCCTGCCTTCATTCCTCCCTGACTGTCAGTTCTATGTCACAGGCAGATGGAATATACAGAGAACCTGTCTGTGGGTGCAGGGCAATAAGAGGGGGGAGGACATGTGCCAAGGACCTGGAATCTGTCGGACAAACGATGTGACAGCAGACACGGTGAGGGTGACAGCTGGAGAATAGCAGTTAATAGCCCCTGCCTAGGCTGTGCTTGGGAGAAGCAGGCTGAGTGACATCATAATGGCTTGTGGAAGTACCACTGCTCAGAGCCCACTGATGCTGTCACAGAATACCCAGCCTGTGTATTTCTTTGTCACATGGCTAAAGCTCACTCTTTTGGAAACAGAATCTGTTCTGGTACTTATCTGATAGTGCATCCAGAAAGAGCCATGCAGGAAAGAGCAGAGGGACCTGATGTCTACTTAACCACAGCTCTTGCTAATAAACACATGCCATAATGGACTGCTACAGATAGCAGGGGATGGGCGGAGGCTCGTAGCCAATCATGATCCATGTCCCCATTGCTCCTGAAGATAATTATAAAGATAACACCGGTTAAAATAGCTAATGTTTTATTCAATATTTCAGTGCGTTTCAATTACTCCCAATTATAATTCAACAGCCTTTCTATTTAAAACAATTATTGCCCTTTGCAATGAATTTTGAAGCAAATAAATGGTTGGACATTATTAATCCCTGCTCTGTCAGAGGTTCATGTCTCTATTCCCCTCCCAACTCTGCTGCCTTTCAATTTGTGGCTAACTATTGTTAGCTTCTGGTTAACCCTTTGCCTGCTCCCATATTAACAACCAAGCTAACATATAATGGAAGAAGAAGAAAAGTAACTCCAGTGACCCTTGAGACAATTACACTCATTAAAGATCAATGGAATCCAATTCCTAGAGGCAGGACTCTAACTTAGTTCAACGTGTAGTGACTGACAGGCACACGTAAAATCTGTCAGCTGTGTTGGGAAAAGAGACACTTGGGCATGATTCCATTTTCCACATCTGAAGCCACCTCCTCTAAGTCATTATCCTCACCTTCTGTTTATTGTATAATTTTTTCTAAGCTAAGTGTTGAGGTTAAAGTAAATTGCAAGAACCAAGATTATTCTCTTGGTTGTAGTTTAAAAAGAGCCAATGCCTACAAACATGTGTGGTTTTTATTAAAAGGGAGCACAAGTGGAAAACACAAGCCTAAACTTGGAAGTGTCCAACAGGCTGGGAAGCATTACTCCATAGCAAGGACTTTGCTGAATCCTGCTCTTGCACCAGAATGCACAGATGACTGAAATTACATCTGCCCTCCAGGAATCTGCTAGGAAAATTGTGGTTTGTGGCTTGGTTGTAATTGCCACATCAACTCAGCCAACTATTGACCCTATAGGCAGAAAAGTTATAAGATCTTAGAATGACGGAATGAGAGAGAACTGTTATTGTGGTTGGTATTAATATTGGTGACCGTTGATGAAATGTAGCACCTTCAATAATTTGTGATATCTAATTTACACTTATTAAATCTCAGGATAGAATGATCTTCTGTAAGAATTATACTTCTCTCTAAACTGGGGTTCACATTTGTGTCCCATGCTATCTCCTCCACAGTGCTGGGGTACATTAACCTTTGATGTTAGAACAGACACAGGGAAACACAGGTTCTATTTTCACTGAATACAGTCCTTACCAACTTTAAGTTAAACTAAGCTGCCATATCTAATGGCTATAAATTTTCTTGATCTACCTTAGAATGAAATATAAATATAAAGGAGAATATTCATTCACTCATTCAAAAAATTTTTAGAACTTTTTGGAAAGGTTCCATCATGTGATCAATTGCAGTAGTGAATCAAAAAGGAGTGATGATCAAATATTGGATGTCTGGGTTGGCCAGTCATATGGAAAAGACAAAGAACAATACATCTACGTAAAAGGTATGCTATTTTAAAATATATCTGTGTTTTATGAATATGAATTTGGGAGTACCTATTAATAGAAAAGTTGAGGATACAGTTAAGTATATACATTTTGATGCTCTATTGGGGACATTACAACTGCATACCTGGTTTGGAAATCAGGGAATACTATACTCACGGAACAGTATCCACTCACCTGGGAGAAGGCACTATACAGGAAGCAGTTGATAGTTGGGCCAAAAGAACAACAGAAACATTTCAAGTCTGAAAAAAGGACATACGATCGGTGAAGCAGAGCGTAAGGAAGAAGGAGAGCTAGAATAATACGAAGTGTTGTATGATGTAAGAGAAGTGGCTATTTCAAAGTAGGAGTTCTATCTTTCCTCAAATGCTCCAATACTGTTCAGAAAGACAAAGGCTGAAAAGTGAGCCTGATCAGGCGTGGTGATGCATGCCCTTAGTCCCAGCGCTCAAAAACGGGGAGGGAGGGGGAGAAAGATAGATAAAGTAAGGGGGCCTGGGGCTGCTCAGCTCCAGTGCAGTGGCTGTGAGAAAGGTTTGGTTGGAATGGTTCTCTGGACAGACAGCGACAAGAGTATGTATTCTGTGAGTCCAAAGAGGAAATACAGGCTAAAGGATCTGCAGCAGGGCCGGGCGGTGGTGGCGCACGCCTTTAATCCCAGCACTCGGGAAGCAGAGGCAGGTGGATCTTTGTGAGTTCGAGACCAGCCTGGTCTACAAGAGCTAGTTCCAGCGCAGGCTCCAAAGCCACAGAGAAACCCTGTCTCGAAAAAGCAAAAAAAAAAAAAAAAAAAAGGATCTGCAGCCAAAGCTTGGTTAGCTAGACTTGATTTGGTTTGTGTCAAGGTAGGAGATCATAAAACAAATTTGCACATGGAATGCCCAAGAAGCTGAAGACAGTGTCTAGCTGCACTAAGGCGCTTCTTAAGGAGTGCACAGCTGAGGCCGCAGGTGGAGAATCTAGGCAAAGGGCTAGGTTGTGGGCAGTGTGTGTTTGTGGGATCTTGGGATGTTCCATCTGAGCAGGACTTCAGAAATCATGGCATCTGACCATTTGCCGATCCACTCCTTTAAGCAATCAGTTTTGGATATTTTCCAGGAAGAAGGCATGATTGAAGTATAACCTGTGTGCTGAAATTATAAGGATATCATCTTTTTTAAAAAATGCACAAACACAGAAAATGATCTTCAGACAGTAGAGTTTCTTGAATGTATCCAACCAGAGTAAGAACAGAAATCCATGCCTCGACTCTCACCCGAGTGCCCTTTTCAGTTTGCTCTTTAAGTACTGGTTTCAAAGACTCATATTATGATGTAATACATCTAGGAAAATGATAGTTGATCAGGCAATTTCTATGTTAGAGTTACAAAATAAAACAAACCCCTAGGTATAAGACACATTACGTGGCAAAGACACTATGAGTGCACTAAGGAATCTCTTGTGAAGATAAAATAAAAATAGAATCTGATATATCCCGGGAATAAGACTTTGCTAAATAATCACAAGTATGCTGACATACTTCTAGGGACATGGGAGTTGACAGTAAATGGTTAAGATTCAAGACTTGTTCACCTTGGTTCTTCCAAACCTCAGAGAGAAAATTGAAAACATTTTAATATAAATATTTATAAAACAGCAATAAATGGAATAGCTTAAAAGGTCCAGCAGGTAAATAAAAGCAGCGGGTGAAACATTAATTTAAAAAAATCATGGCACGCATGCATATCAGCTTGCCTTTTGTTGGAAAATGTGGTTGTATAGTTGTCATAATTCAGGCTTTTGCGGTTCTCGCTTGTGTCTCTTGAAGCGGATTTTGTCCAAATCGAAGGTTAGCGGCAGTGGAGCAGCCTCATCAGCCCAGGTGAATACTAGATCCGTCTGCTTTAACTGCTCACACCTGTTTATGTCAACGTTCTCTAGAGGAACAGAACTGACAGAATGCGTGTGTAGATTCTTAAAGGGGATCCACTAGACTACTTGATACAACAAGAGACAGATAGCCTAACGACGGCTGCGTGTACTAAGGAGGCTGAGAACGTGGTAGGTGCTCACACAATGAAGCTGGGTGCCTCAATGGTCCCAGTATAGTGTTAGGACCTGAAGATTCTTCGAGAATCGCTGCACCTGAGTCAATGTTGGAAGCGGCAGAGCCGGAACGCATGAGCAAAAAGTGGTAAGAGCAGAAAAGATGCTTGCTAGGAAGAGTGAACGTGTAAGCAGGTGACATGGCAATAGCTTAGGAATGACAGCCAGGTGTCAGCTCTTTACCTACCTCCAGCCCACCATGTCCTAGTCCCAAAAGCTTATTTCCCAGACCCTAAAGTAAGTTATGCTGTATGTTTTGCCAAATTTGGCATTTTTATCTTTAGATTTTTTTTTTGCTAAGAAATTGATATGAGCCTTCCACTGTTGATTTCAATCAACCCACAGAATTGAGAGCCATAATGATATAAATTATTTGAATTCACAAAAGTATGGAGGATGGTGTTCTATTGAAAACAGTTTTGCTCCCCAGAGGACATGAAATACCTGGAGGTAATTTTGGCCATCACACTAGGAGAAGGAGGAATACTCGAACCTAGTGAGTGAGGGTCAAAGATATTTCCTAATAACCTATGATGCATAGGACAACGCTCCACAATACGTAAATATTGGATCCCAAATTTTAATAGTGCTGTAAACTAGTGGAAGTCTAATTAAATGGAAATAATTATAAGATTTCTCAGCCAATTACAATTAATAATCACAACTGCTCCCTTTTTAATTTATGCTGTAATCAAGTTGAAAAGGGAGAATTATTTGGGTTTTGAATATGACATGCACAATTCTGCTTCAGTTTCATGTCACAGTTTAACCCAGTGCCCTAGAGATGTGTAAAGGACTTAACCCGCAGATTCTTGGGTCCTGTTAATGTTTCATTAACTCTCACTCACTGATGGCACAACCAAGAATCTGAATTTAACTGGGCTCTTGCACAAGTATAAAGGCCCTTTCCTATGTCCTATTCTGAAAGTCCTGTGTTTAGTTTTGCTTTGTTGCTGGTCTCCCCAAATCTTTAAAAAACACTTCCTCCTAATATCTTTCTCCTCTGGTTAGTGTCAAACACTAACGTCATATACATTGCTAATTTCTGTCCTGGCATATAGTGAGATTTTCAGGTCTAATACTCTGTTACTGTTATAAATTCCTCAAGGTCAAACTCCAAATTGTTTATTACTTGCAGACTAACCAAAAGCAAAATACTATGCCTGTCAAAGATTGGCCGGAGGTAAATAAATCCACTTCTCATTTTCATGCAGTTCTTGTGGAACGATGTTGCAATTTTATAGCAGACCTTTCCTAGGAACTGAAATTTCATAAAATTCAAATGGAGAGTGCCTGGCTTGATGTTAATCACACATGATCTCTCAAATGGTGAATCAGCAAAGTGCACAGGATCAGCAAGGATAAATCAACAGTGACAGCTGGCCTCTCGAACAGTGCAGGTGAGCGTTCCTGATGCCTTCCTCAAGCTCTGACTCATTAGCCAGTCAACCTTTGGACACATAAATGGTGTGAGCTACTGCTTCATTGAAACAAGCTACATCCTGCCTGGAAGTCAGTCTTCTCCCAGCGGGAAGGAAGTTATAAGTAAGCCATGTCTGAAACCTGCAGAATGGATATTCTGTTGGGTTAGAGCAATCTCCGGAAAATGAGGGAAATCGTGTTTGCCCCAATTTGGAAGAGACAGGGTGCTGTTGTGCTACAGAGTTGTGTGCACAAAACCAAGGAAGCAGAGTCCATCAAAGGACTCTAATATGAGGATGTGGTCTACGGTGGGTGGGAGACAAGGGATGCTGTTACCAAATGTGGAAGTCTGAAGACTTTCAGTGATCCTCTCCCCCACGACAGCAATAGGAAAATGGACCCAACATGCTCATTACCAATATTTTCATAGCTCTGCAAATGAACTAAAATTTTGCTACAGTCTTATAATGGTCAACGTAGACAAATGTGCCAAACGTGTAAGGACATGTTCTCATTCACACAGCTTGTAAGGTAGCTCTGAAAACAACGAAGATTAAAAGATTGGTCTACTATGGTGAAGGAAGAACAGATCTGGGAACCCTTCAAAGCCCCATTCTCAATGAGTCTCCATGGCTTGCTACTTCCCACTGTAGGTGGTGCCACTGCTAAGCAGTTCGGTCTGAGTTGTATAACTGGGCTGTCTCAGCACCAGGGGTCAAGGCCTTAGGCATGTTCCTCCATGCTTTCTGCCTATTTCCTGCCCTGACTGCCCTCAGTAATGGACTGATTATTATATGTAAGGGTAAACTGAAACAAATCCTTCCCTCCCCAAGTGGCTTTTGCTCAGTGTATTATCACAGCAATTAAAAAAGTTACTAATGCAAAAGATTGGTTCAACAACAAATCACTGCAACGAATCATGTAATTTATTAGATAAAATATGCTATAATTTGCATTGAGAAAATAGTCAGCAAAATAATTTTTCACATTAAAAATTTTAACAAATGGTTAGCAGTTGTAGACTCATTTTATCTGAGAAATTTCATCTATTTAAAACCTATAGACTGTATCATACTTAATTACAAAAATTTAAAATATTTCAAGAGCTGAAATAGAAAATTTATGTTATCTCCTATTACTTTTATTTAATATTGTATCAAATGTTTTAACCAAAGCAGTTCTGACATAAAAGGAAAAGAAAAAAATCAAAATTTGAAACATTAAATAAAAATTGTTAGCATAAGCAGATTTATGACATATATAGAACTTCTAGAAAAACACTTTCTTTCTCTTTCTCTCTTTCTCTGCTCTCTCTTTCTATTTCTCTATATATTAATGCAGACACATAGATACATGTAGTTACATATAAATTGAAGCTAATAAATGAATTCTGGAAGACTGATAAAAGATCAGTACAAAATAGTGTATTTTTACACTACCAATAAATTATTTAAATTAAAATGAAGAAAACAGTTTCACTTAAAAAACTAACATAATAAAATATTTAAGAATAAATTTAACAAAAGAAGGACAAGATAATTAAAGAAAGCTGAAATAAATAGAATTGTAATTGCTATCTTGGACTGAAAGGCTCTGATTGATCTTCCATTGAATGAGTCAGAATATTGTTAAAAAGGCAATATGTTCAAAGTAGTCCAGATGTCTCTAACTTCCCTCTCTAAGGATATTGAAAATCTGATAAACCAATACATATTACAATACAGGTTGCCCAGAATATTAAAAAGTCATTTTGGAAAGAGATGTTCAAAACCGGAGAACTCATTTAAAAGCTCAGTACAAAGCTACCATAAACAAAATGATAAATTTCTAACAAATGGAAAGTCTGTAAATAAAACCACATATTATTAATATATGATTTTCAATAAGATTGCTAAGATTTTTCTCTAAGGGTTACTAATCTTTTGTCATGATGTAGGAGCAATTAGATATGTGCCCAAAACTGCGAACGTATCTCAGTCTAAATACAAATATTAATGAAAAAAATGGAGCAAATGTTAAAAACTTCAAAATGTAAGACTCATAGAAAAAGCTTTTATGTATATATCTTCGCAAGGAGCTTCTGAAACAGTGTATAAAACAAAACAACCAAAGAAAAATAGACAAAAGGGATTAATAAGAGTTTAAAGCTTTGTTTTTTGAAGGTCATTATTAATATTGCATGCTCCCAATTCTAACTGGCTTGATCTTGCGTAAGTCTTGTGGAAGTAACCAGAGGTGCTAGGAGCTAACGTGTGCGGCAGTCAAAAAGCACATCCAGACATCGTTCCATAGCGGTCTTCACATCCTCCAGTTCTTACGTTCCTTCTTTCCCGATGCTCTCAGACTGAAAGTGGCACAAATCTACTGACGTGCCAGTATTTAGAAAACAACATGACCATTTAACAAAAATAAAACGAAATAAACCAATGGAAACAATAACAATTGCTTCTTCCTAGTACCTAGCATTCCCATTGCCATCACTTTAACCATGTTTACTGAGTCAGGCATGACTTCTCTCTTGTGGAGCAGGCCTGTGACCCATTTCAGAGAGTACTTGATTAACTCTGTGATCAGCCTTGCTGTTACTGCATCAATGGGACGTCTGGGCTGATAGGGCAATATTGCAGCCAGCAAAGTAGAGCCCAGCACTGGGAGAGACCACAGATAGTGCTTAAGAGCAGCATGAAAATGCTACATGGCAGGGAGATAGAAAACCATATTTGGAAATTGTGTGTCTGGTAAGGATCTACTGTCTGTATTGTGTAAGTGTATGCATATGTATGTATGCATGTATGCATATGTATACATACTCTGTATGTATGTATACATATATATTAACTATGAGAAAACAACTCAATTAAAATGAGTAAATAATTTTAGCAGAAATTTCTTCATAGAGGAAATCTATAATTACGTTTGAAAAAATGCTCAACAGGATAAGGAGAGTACAGTAGGTGTTTGTAGGACATAGGAACCAGGAATGCTCTCCTGTTGTTTGTGAGAGTATAAAATAGTAGCTGTTATAGAAAATAAGTCTACCGGTTCTCCAAAGGTTAAATATAGAATGGCATTTAATCCCGAGACAGCATGCAAATGTGTATGCCTAAGACAAGTGAAGACATGCATATACATAATGACCTTCCACGTGAATGCTAGCAAAAATCTTTACATGAGCCCAAACGACGCAACAACAGTAGAAACAACGCAAACACCCATGAGCTAATGAATGGATATTGTAGACAAAAATGTAGAAAAAAAGATATATTATTCAGGTGGAACTTGAATGAGGCTGTGGTTCATGTACAAGCATGCATAGAACTTGAAAATAATCTGCTAAAAGAAAGAAGCCAGACACAATGGGCCACGTGCTTTATGATTTTTATGGACAATTCTGAATATGGGAATGTACAGAAATCAATGTACTTAAGAAGTAGCCTACAACTTCCATGAGCAGAAGCCAAAGAGATTGCTGTGAATAGGTAAGGCGTTGTTTTTGTTTTGTCTTTGTTTTCATCTTATGAGATTTTTTTCATCCATTTATTTGCACTGCCTGGTTCCTGTAGAATCCATCAGAAAGTGCCGAATACTCTAGAACTGGAGTTCCATAAAGTTTGCAATCCTCCATGAGGGTGCTGTGAACCAAAGGCAGGTGCTCAGCTAGAACAGAAAGTGCTTTGAACTGCCAGGGTATCTCTCCAGTCCCTGAGAGATTTTCATTTTTAGCATGTTAAAAACGTGTTGGTATAGGGAAAGATG
The DNA here is from genome assembly GCA_028555095.1 of Dicrostonyx torquatus. NCBI lineage: Eukaryota > Metazoa > Chordata > Mammalia > Rodentia > Cricetidae > Dicrostonyx > Dicrostonyx torquatus. The sequence continues at coordinate 1,284,361 of JAQHUG010000250.1, read as the reverse complement.
CTGGTTTCAGTGTAGTGAGGATGGGAGAGATGCTGAGTGCAGTGTAGTGAGGGTGGGAGAGATGCTGAGTTCAGGGAGGATAGGAGAGATGCTGAGTTCAGGGAGAATAGGAGAGATGCTGGGTGCAGGGAGGATAGGAGACATGCTGGGTGCAGGGAGGATAGGAGAGATGCTGGGTGCAGGGAGGATAGGAGACATGCTGGGTGCAGTGTCATGAGGAAGGGAGACATGCTGAGTGCAGTGTCATGAGGATGGGAGGGCTGTTGAGACAGAGGGTCATGAGAATGGTGGAAACCACTTCTTTAAACATAATTTACCACAATTCATTTATTCATATGTTTTGTTTCAAATGCATTAATGTGTATTTTAGTAAAAAAGATGCTCAACTATCTGAATGGGCAGGGTTGATAATAATCAGAACCAGAAGGAACTGAGGTTTGGGACCAAATAAGGTGTTAAAGCCTATGGCAGATAGGAGGAAGAGAGTCATACAGTGCGGTCTTGGGGAAGATAAATAAATTGTATTCTAACTTGTTGGGAAGGAGAAAGCTGAAAATTAGAGCTTCAGAGAGGCCAATAGAGCTAAATCGGAGTGTTCTGTATACTCTGGCATGAAATTAGTACAGGCCATTTAATCCTGCATCTAAATTGGAAAGGGTGTTGGGAAATCTCAGTGAGGACCCAGGGGAAGACTTCCTCAGCTAGGCAAAACTAAGTATGCCAGGGGTCTTCAGAGAAAAATTAAGATGACTACATCAAGAGGAAGATGGTTTTTGTTTGTTGTGTTTCAATTAGAAATCCAGGCATTCTAGAGTGCTTTCAGAAGATTCCAGTGAAAGTATCTATTGATAGACTCCCCAATTCCTAATTCCATTTAGGGAATGGTATCCCCAGGTAGCGGTGCTGCCTAAATCAGTTTCCCTCTGGGAATGGGGTATGTGTTAGAGTGATTTTGTTGATGTTCTTGTTGCTTGATGTTAGCAAAAAAAATCACAGTTTTTATTGATGGGACTACATCTTGGAAAACATCCAAATTTTCCCACCATGGGGAGTAAGTAAGCAAACTGCCGGCCCAGTAAACGGCAATATGCAACACTTTCAATACATGTAAAGCTCTAAGCCATGAAGCAAATTCAGAAATCACAAAATTATATGTCACAGATTATAACATCTTATATATTTGCAAATATTGTGCATATTGTTTAGGAAAAATGAAAGGAAAATCTGAGAAGAAGAGGTCAAGTCTTAGACTCTCTGTCAGGTGTTTTCATAGACCCTGAATAACCCCTAAGGCTGATAATTATATTTCAATTTCACATATAAAATTTATGTTATTACTATATTATTATATATTTATATAAAATCACATATGATATGAAATTGACTATCTAACAAAACACCCAGTACCATGCTTGAGAAATCGCCTTTTGAATTGTTGATCAGGGGCATCCTCGGTACTCCTCCCAAACAGCATAGCGCTGTTGCTCTTCTGTAGGCTATTGCTGCTCCGCTCAGTTGCCTCTTAGAACCTTCATGTCCGTATTGTTGAAGATATCATGCCCCTTGGACACAGGACTTGGCAGAATGGAGTTTGAATAGACCTGGATGTCTCCTTCCTGAAGACTGGCTCTCGCAGTGCAAGCTGCCACGGCAGGAAAGCAATCAATAGTCCTACCCAGCTATGACTTCTAAGAATAACATTAAACAGCACAATAATATATCCACAAAGGTGAAGTAGTGGCACTGATACCTGGGTGGTAACCAATAGCTACTGTTATGATTCATAATACTAATATCTGATATGCAGGATATCTAATACATGACACCCAAAGGGGTCGTGATCCAAAGGTCGAGAGCCATTTCTTTAGAACAAAAGCTTCACAGTGTGAAAGAGCAGTCAGATCAGTGCACAGGCTTCTTCCTTTCTTCTGTCTTCTGGTTTCAAACTCTTGGGATGTAAACTGGGAAGAGGGGACTGAGAGAGGAATGAAGTGACTCATGTGACCAGTTTCCTCTTGGTGATCTCTATTGTAGCACTCTGTCAAATGGTGCTGGTCCACGAATGCTGGCATGTTCGTAGTATGCATGAGATCTGCCTCGGTTCCAAACCATCCTTGCATCTCTCCCTCCCCGACTTCTCAGCTTCTTTCACAGAAAGGTCATACAACCCTGGGTGGTTTGCACAGAATTATTGATTAATACAGCCACAAGCCAGCTTTACTCAGACTTCCTCATATGGTATTTATATGTCCTTTGATCCTATTTTTCTACCTATTTTATATTTATTTTGTGTTTCTATTCAATCAAGTTGAGAGTAAAATTGTCAAGTCCTCTCCATAAGCAGAAACAAGCAAATGAGAGGCCATTTTCCCCTCCTTTAATTTCTCATCTAATCTACCAACTTCTGCATTTACCGCCCAGACAATGGACTCTCTCTTCTTGTGAGTGATGAAAGGAATATGAGCTTTCACCACAGCAGAGAGAAGTGTGAACACAACAGATTGATGACTCATGCCCCTAAGGGTCTTCACGTCTTCCCCCGACTCCTCTCGTCCCCCCTCCCTGGCCTTTAATTCATCCAGACTTTAATTGTGGCAGTAGCCAAATCATTCTGATATTAGAGCAATCCCCTCCTTTCTGCCACAAAAGTAACCAATTTTTAAGATTTCTGATCCGTAAAGGACTGAATCTCATTCTGAGCAAAGGGTGATTGACTCTTGTATGTGTTTGGTTTGTATCCTTGTGTAGAGTAACAAAGCCCCCTCAGCCACTAGTTATGTGTGTTAGACTACCAGAGCGCAAAGATGGCACAAGAGAAAGTAAGAGATATAGTAGTCATTAGGAGAGCTTCCTGTCACTCTTCTTAAAGTAGAATAAGTGTCTTTGTGTTTCTATTACCGTGGTCAAATACCAACCTAAAGCAACTTGTAGAGAAATGTGTTTATTTTAAGTTATCTCAACACTCCAGCTAATAGTCCATCATGAAAGGAAGGGCAGGACAGGAACTCAAATCAGGAACCTGGAGGGAGCTTACTGGCTTTCTCCCTAAGGCTTGCTTATCTTTCTTTTTTTATGTACTCTTTTATCTGCCCAGGGGTGACACCACCCACAGTAATCTGGACTTCCCATATCACTCACTAATTAAGAAAATGTACCAGCAGCTTGCTCACAACAGTCAGGTGGGGTCATTTTCTCAATTGAGGTTCCTTCTTCCCAAGTGACTCTTGCTTGTGTAAAGTTGACACAAAACCAGTGAGCACAATAAGCCACTTAAAAGTGTGTGTCTGGAGTGTGTGAGTGTTGAGTTGGTGTGTGTGTGTGTGTGTGTGTGTGTGTGTGTGTGTGTGGTTATATATATCTTTATCAAGCACATGCTCTCCATGCTGGGTGGTCTCTATGGATTTGGTATCATAATGTAAGTATCAAGCTTAAGTTCTATTAGATATTATTTAGAATTACTGAAATTTGAGATGAACAGCCTTTCTAGGCTGACTTAATTCAAGATGCTACATGTAGAATATTCCATGTAGGTATCCCCTCACCATCTCTAAGCATGTCTGGAAGGTTCTTGTCTCTCTGGCTTTCCTCACAAACTCCAGGTATTTAGCTAGCACATTCTCACCCATGTTATACTGTAAACACCCCCACTTCTTAAATAAGAAAGCAACATCACAACCTGATTCTGCTTTTGGAGCAGAGATTGGTTCTCTTGATTCCTGTTCTTCCTAAAAATGATATGTTGTTTGGAGTTTGGTTTAGGACTTCTAGGAATGGATCTACATGATCACTCATGGGTGTCTGATGGCATAATCTCTAAGGCTATATTGACTTTACTGTTGTTGGCTTAGCATAGGATGGGAACATTTCAGAGGGGCTACCATAACAGTCACCTAAAAATGACTGAAATGCATGGTGGGCCATTTGAATGACAAGTAAGTACATGGTCAGCCCCTCAGGGCTGGGTTCAAATCCTGCCCCCTCTTGTACCCTCAGGATTTCATGGTCCATGTATGTATGTTTACAGTGGCACCCGGAATCCCCAAGAACAGCAGTTTGGAGTTCAGCTAAGTGTGTGGAGAATGTGCTTACGCCAAGTGACTTGGGTGATGCTGAGAGGTGCGTAGCTTTTCTAAAAAGTGGGAGAGGGTGGTGGGAATATTATTGTAACAGGAACAGCTTCAGAACTCTTTCCTGATGGCCCATGCTAGTCTTCCAAGTGAATGTGGAACATTTTAAACCAAGTAACTAGACATTAAAGTATTTTTGAAACTCAATCCCATTATGTGGCACAGGTTGGCTTGGAAATAGTTAACAGCCCAGGTTGGCTTTGAGCCCCCAATAATACTCTGGCCCCATTGTCCCAAATGCTGAGGTGACAGTCGTGTACAACTGCCCCTCACTGGTTAAAATATTTTAAAACTTTTTGCACTACTTTGATTTTTCTGTGTATTACTTTTAATTACCTACTTTGAGAAGAAGCACTCACTCATTTAGGCAATTTAATTCAGATTCAGGGTGCCATCTTTAGATGTGCTAGTCCAGGACCTGCTCTCCATTCCCAGAAAGCCTGAACTTGAGGTTTTGACTAGTTTGGGGCTATTGACTTAATTGTCATTGGTTTTTCCATTTCTGTTTGGATTCAAGTATAAAATTTTATTAATTTTCAGAAGTCAAATATTCAGAAGCATCAGGTATTATGCATAATTTGGTGGCTGTGCAAACCCAGAAGTTTAATTTTCAAAAGTGTAAAACTAAATTAGTCTAGGGTGTTGTTTTTCTTTTGTGTCAGGGAGTTCTGAGCTAGAAACATTAGGCATCCACTACAGCACAATGTCAATATTAATCTGTGCCACAGTATATCATGCCACTGCCTGGGAATCCCAGCACATTTGTCTATCATCAATAGGTGTGCGATTCTGTCCAACCTTGAAAAAACTGTGGTTCAGCATTGATTGTTCACACAAGTGTATCTTTGCTCCCTCATTGGTAATATCACTTTTTTAAAAAATATTTTTATTTACTCTTTGAAAAGATTATACATTTCTACATCATGTTTTGATTATACGCACCACCCCTCACTTCCTTTCTCCAATCCCACAGGAACCTCTCACTTCATACACCTTCCAACTTCATGCTTCCCTTTACAAATTTTATTTACATGTGCATTTACTTTAACCCATTGAGTCTAATTAGTGTGAACAAGCCTGGGGTCATTCACTGAAACACGGAAGACCTTCCTAAAGCAAAGGGACAGTCCTTTTGCCACAGCACCACCATCCCATAGGTCTTTAGCTAGGGGTGGGGTCTCAGGAGTCCCCTCTCCCCTCAATGCTGGAAATTTTAACTGGCGCGAGCTTGTGCAGGTTTTGTGGACATAAACACAGCTGCTGTGATAGTTCATGTGTGTGATAGCCATGCCATGCCCAGAAGATAACAGGATAACATTTCACAGCTCTCCTCAGCCTCTTGTCCTTAGATTCACTGCCCGTTCTTCCATGATGTTCCCTGAGCATAAGTGGGAGTGGGGGATGTCATGACAGATGTCTGTCCTGTGGCTAAGAACTCACAGTCACGTATTATCAATATTTTTTATTTATTTTAAAAAGGAAATAAACTATCTTTTTTTTTCATTTTACATACCAATCCCATTTCTCACTCCCATTCCATCTACCTAGCCCCTGACCTCCAATCCAATCCTCAGAGAAGGTAAGGCACATTGCTTTGGGGAAGGTCTAAGGCCCTCCCTACTATATCTAGGCTGAGCAAGGTATCCATCCAAAGAGAATAGGTTCCAAAAAGTCAGTACAAGCAGTAGGGATAAACCCTGGTGCCACTGCCAGTGGTCCTGCAGTTTGCCTCAGCCATACAACTATCACCCACATTCAGAGGGACTAGTTTGGACCTATGCTGTTTCCTTCCCTGTCTGGCAGGAGTTGGTGAGCTCCCATTAGCTCAGGTAGACTGTTTCAGTGGGTGTTCCCATCATGGTCTTGACCTCTTTGCTCATATTCTCACTCCTTCCACTCTTCAAATGGATTCAGGGAGCTCAGTCAAGTTCTCCAATGCAGGCCTCTGCCTCTGTTTCCATCAGTTGCTGAATGAAGGTTCTATGGTGATATTTAAGATATTCATCAGTCTGACTACAGGACAATGACAGTTAGGATACCCTCTCCTCTATTGCTTTGGGTCTTAGCTGGGGACATCCTTGTGAATTCCTGGGAATTTCTCTAGTGCCAGGTTTCTTGATAGTCCCTTAATGACTCCCTCAATCAAAATATCTCTTTCCTTGCTCTCTTCTCTGTTCTTCTCCATCTTGACTATCCAGTTCCCTCAAGTTCTCCTCCCCACTTCCCTTCTCCCCTCATCTTTCCCTTCTGCCCTCCATACTTTCCCCACTCCCACTCTCCCAATTTTGTCAGGCAATATTATCTATTTCCCTTTTACAGATAGATCTATATATGTTTTTCTTAGGGTTCACCTTGTTACTAGCTTCTCTAGGATCATGGTCTATAGGCTCAATATCCTTTGCTTTACAGCTAGTATCCACTTATGAGTGAGTATATACCATGTTCATATTTCTCAGTCTGGGTTACTTCACTCAGGATGGTTTTTGTTAGTTCCATCCATTTGCATGCAAATTTCAAGATGTCATTGGTTTTTACCAATGATTAGTACTCTAATATGTAAATGTGCCATGTTTTCTTTATCCATTCTTTGGTTGAGGGGCGTCTAAGTTGTTTCCAGGTTCTGGCTATTACAAATAATGCTGCTACAAGTATAGTTAAACAAATGTCCTTGTAGTATGATTGAGCATCTTTTGGGTATATGCCCAAGAGTGGTATTGCTGGGTCCTGAGATAGGTTAATTCCCAATTTTCTGAGAAACCACCATACTGATTTCCAAAGTGGTTGTAAAAGTTTTTATTTCCACCATCAATGGGGGAGTGTTCCCCTTACTCCACATCCTCTCCAGCATAAGCTATCATTGGTGTTTTTGATCTTAGCCATTACATTTTTCTTGTGTTTCTTTTGTTGTTGTTGTTTAATGCCACAAGGTATTGCTCCTTCTGGGAGATAGGCATAGATAAAATGTGATGATCACATTTTTTGTTTGGTTCTTACAAGTTTCCT
>JAQHUG010000250.1:1205985-1266792 GCA_028555095.1 Dicrostonyx torquatus | reverse complement strand
AATTTTTCTTTTAACAATAATAAAAAAAATACATCATCCAGGGAAGTCAGGGCAGAAACTCAAGCTGGGCAGGAACCAGAAGCTAGAGGTCATGGAAGAGTGCTGTCTACTGGCTTGCTCCCTGTGGCTTGCCCAGCCTTGTACTCAGTACTCAGGACGACCAGCCGGGGTGACACCACCAACAGTAATCTGGGCCCTCCCATATTAGTCATTAATCAAGAAGATGCACCACAGGCTTGTCCGCAACCCAGTCTGGTGGGGATATTTTTCTCAAGTAAGGGTTCCTTTTCCAAACTCGTCTAGCTTGTGTCAAAGTGACATAAAGTCAGTTAGTATAACAGGGCTCCAGGCAGTGTGCTTCAGAAGTGGGAAAAGGCAGACTAGTTTCTACAAGATCTTGCTGTCATACTCCAGAACATGACCTTTATTCCCGTGGACAATTCTAAAGGGCAGATCAGGGTTGTCTGTCCCCAGAGACTTTAGGCGAGGCTTTTGTTCCCACTTAGGTTTTTCTTCATCTTGGATCCACTTTTCTTTTCCTGCAGCAGGTGCATTTTCCATAAGATGCAGTTGCTCTGTGTAAGTCACTGCTCTTCAGCTGCCGTGGTGCAGTAGGGCAAGCAGGCCTGGCCGCTCTCCAGGGAACTGCGTGGCTACGTTTGCTACAGAGGCGGTATGATTAAAGCACTAACCTCTGCAGTACCTGCCATCCCACCCTTTGCTGTCTAGAGCAATGAATTCGGATTACCTATAGTGAAAGAAGAATTTCTTTCATTTCAAACTTTGGAGCATCTCCAGAGAGGATTAGGTAGGAAAACGAATGGCCTCATTTGCATAAATTAGGGAAAACTGAATAATATTTTGTATTTGGAAAAGCTTGCTCAGATTTTTCTCAGTACATCGGTGCCATATGGCTCATCAACTAAGTGTGACCGGAAAGAAAGTATTCCATATGATACAGTAATCCTAGGAGCCAAAGACTCTATTGTCATGTTTCATGCGCTTTGATGCAAGACAGAAAACAAGTAAATTAAAGCAATTACAGTTTGGTTTCCAGCTATCTGGCTGGCTGGTACAAAGAACAGAATGAATCTCCAGAGCTACAGGTGCAGACGGGAACTAGACACTGCTCTTGCTAGAGCTACACACGGAGGAGAAAATGAAAAGAACAAGGTCAACTTACAAATTTAGAGATCTGACTAGCACAAAACAACCAGTAATTTCCTGAAGGCATCTTTTTCCTCCTAGAACACTTAGAAAAGCCAGAAATAGACCAACAAGCTTCACATGTACTCTGCTCTGTCATAGTCATCGTCTGGAGGACAGGCGGGACAGTGGCTTCCCATAAGTAAATCTGCGGTTTGATGACTTTTGTCTTTTCTGGGGGACAGATCACAAGGGCCTTTCACAGTGTTGACCAGTAATCAGTGACAGAGATAATGTCATCTCACAGCTTCTCCCCCAATGAGCTCCTGTTAGAATGAGCGACATGTTTGCATCAAATCCAAGTAATCCTAGGATTTACAGTGTAGCTCTAGGTTGCAGAGATGCTGGCAGCAAAAGCATAAGAATTTGAGTTCAGATCTCTGTCACCCATGTAAAGGCCATGTGTCAGTTAGCATGTCTGTGACACTAGTACTAGGGCTGAGATCAGAGGGAGGGAGAAGGAATCAATGATTTTAGATTTCATGGGAGACATTGTCTCAAAAAATGAGGTGGAGAGTGACAGAAGACGAAGTTCTCTTACCTCCAAATGCATATATTTAAACCCTCATGCACACGTACACACACTCAGGTACACACATACACTATACAAACACTCTACATACTCAGGTGTACAAGTAAAAGTGAGGCACTTTTATGCATCATTCTACATTGGATAACAACAGTCATCTGGTGATTATTGGAAATCTAAGACATGCTTCTCTGAATTCTCTCCCAAGTTTTACTCTGTGGCCTTTTCGGGTTGCAGAGGGCTGGCATGTTGATGAAATGTAGATACGATCAGCAAGAGATAAGTCTTTGAAACGCCACAGGCTGGCGGAAGCTGTGATGCAGAAGCAGGAGCGTCACAAGTGGATCCCAGTCTGAAATGAGGCATGAAGTTCTGGCAGGTTAAATGAGAAAGGACCTGAGTCATTTCCAAATCATGGCCAGGATGTCCCTAGCTTTGTCTGTCAGCATGCTGGGTCACACAGACAGATCTGCAGGAATCTTTATCGGAGGAGACAATACTTTTGAACAGAAGCAAATGAAAGTTCAGAAGAGATGGATATAGCCTCTCAGACGACTTTTACCATATGAAGTTCACACCAACCAGTGATGGTCACACTGAAGAGCATTGCAGTCCTTTATCATCAAGATGATGCAACTTAGAAAATACAATTTAAAAGGACAGTTGGGTGTTATTGATGTATGGGAAGATATGCATATAAATAGATGATGAATCTGATACTTTATATTTAATTTAGCTCAATTAACTGGCAAACATAATGAGTTTCATTTGCCAAGACAATTTGATCAAATGGATGATTTCCTTTAGGGAAGTACCAGCATAGTTTTGTTTTTGTTTTTGGTGACAGTAACATTCCCACTTGACTTTGTTGTCAGTCTATGTATCTGTTATAACCTCTCTCTCTCAAATATTTTTCCACCCTTCCTATGGCAAACATCCATTTAATTCTCGTCTTTTCCATGTGTGTTCATTGCACCCTTGTTGCCTTTACTGAATCTTGCTCCCTTTACATAGTATTAGATTTTCCCCCAAAACAAAGATATTGGGAAAAAGAATGTGATCAATTTCAATTCTGATATTTTAATCCATTCTGTCTCTAGCCTCATGGTAAAAATCCTTGTCTTCTGAGACCCATTGCTTCTGATGATTCCATACTTAACCAAGCACCTTACGGTCTTGTTTTGAGCTCTATCCTAAGTCGGAAGATGCTTTCTCTCGCCTTTCTCTCCAGTCTGGCAATATATGGCAATGTCTCGACATCTCTCTTTTCTAAGTTCGTGGACCTCAGTCCACTCAGATCACCCTAGACCTTTACATCAATTCAAAATGCTCTTCCTTTTAGGCCTGCAATGCCACAGCTTGCCCTACCAACTGTACCATTCTGTCTGGCTGCTTCTGACTCTCTTTCTGTTTCTTTCAATAACTTGCATAGACAAAGGTCTTTCCTCCATAAAACTACATTTCATTTCCAGGCTGATCCTAGCAAGGTCAAACTCAGGAAATGTTGCATGTTGAGCATATAAATTTGGTCCATATATTTCACTTACATAGTATTTGATTTGGGCACAAAAACTCCTGAATTGACTTTTGTCACTCACATGTATCTGGAATAGTAGCTAACATCATGCCTAAAAAGTAACATTTTGATTAGTATGCTGTAAACAACCATAGGCGTATTATTTATCTTTATTTTTGAAAGCTGTATAAAGAGAAGACTAAATGTAATTAAAAGGCTTTTGTTTTGTTTTATTTTTAGATTTTATTAGGACAATCTCAATAATTTTCAGAAATCCTGCAGTGGAATTATTTGTGCTAAGGAATCATGGGTTATCCAAGGCAGCAAAATCAGCAAAGGGATTCAGATGTCAGATAATGACACTGTGAAGAGACAGAGTTTAGATTTACAAGAAATCATTTAAGAAATGAAGACCCAAAGAAAGATTTTTAATATTCCTTTTTCAGCACAGTCTTTTATCTGACCTCATTAAAATGTCTCAGAATTGTTTATTCAACATACCATTTAATCAAAACCTTCTGCTAGATTCCTCCCAGTATTCATTTGTGATCCATATGCACAAACATTCTGGAGAACTATAATGAAGAAAAATGTAGAGAACTATCACAGTTTTCTTTTCTCTTTTGAATAGTAAATATTTTATTAATCCATCTCCACTTCTTGAAATTGGTTTATCTTTGAGTCATGCATTACTTTGCTTTAGATAAAAAGTACTGTACATGTCTGAAAATCAAAAAGATTGGGGGAGTTTGGAGTTATGTGTCTTAATATTGCTCCTTACTTCTTTTGGACAAGCATCCTATCTGGGAAAAAGCAACCGTATCTATCATTTTTATAAGACAACAGTTTGCTCTGCTGTGTTCTAAGAAAATAGCTAGCAGTTTTGCATTTTCAGAAGAGGGTTTGATAGGATCATATTTATTTTAGACTCAATAAATAATGCAAAAGATCAAATAAGGTCATTCGGGATATGGTGCCTTCATTTCACAGATGAGTCAACCAAAGCTAAGAGACTCAAACAGTGATTACTGTGTGATGGCTTTTTGTGTGAGCTTCATTTCTTTCTCTGATTCATTCTCTCAATATTAATTGTCTTGAAGTTAGGAATAATATTTGTAGTGAGGATTATTGGGACTGCACTTTGAGATTCATCCCAGTTATGTCAAGAATTACATACCGAATTATCACTAAACCCATGTGTAGTGTTGTTCTTTGGCTTCAAGAATTAAGAAAGTAGAAGAGTTCAAAAGCTGGTTTTGTCTTGAATGTTGTGACTGCACCTGTGGAAAGAAAGAAATGTTTCACTTGCCCATTGCTGGTGGGAGTGCAAACTTGTACAACCACTTTGCAAATCAATATGGCGTTTGTTTCAAAAAACTGACAATCAGTCTGCCCCAAGACCCAGCAATACCATTCTTGGGCACATACCCAAAAGATGCAGACCCATAACACAAGGACATTTGCTCAACTATGTTCATAGCAGCATTATTTGTAATAGCCAGAATTTGGAAACAACCTAGATGCCTCTCAACCAAAGAATGGATAAAGAAAATGTGGTATATTTATACAACTGAGTACTACTCAGTGGTGGTGGTGGGGGGTATGACAACATCTTGAAATTTGCAGGCAAACAGATGGAACTAGAAAAAGCATCCTGAATGAGGCAACCTAGACACAGAAAGACAAACACAGTATGTACTCAATCATAAATGGAATTTAGACATAAAGCAAAGGATAGCCAGCTGACAGTCAACAACCTCAGAGAAGACAGGAAACAGGAAGAAACTTAAGAGAGACATACATAGATTCTGTCCCCCTCCCTGCCCCAAGAAGGGGAAGTAGACAAGGTCTCCTTAGTAAACTGGCAGCATGGAGGGAGGAGAGTAGGAATGGGGAGGGGAGCAGGGGAGCAGGGAGGAGAACATGAAGGATCAAGGATCGAGATGATTGAGTTGGGTAAAGGACAGAGAGCAAGGGCAAGGAAAGAGATACCTTGAAAGACAGAGGCACTGTGGGGTTAGTGAGAAACCAGGCACTAGGGAAGCTTCCAGGAAACCACAAGGATAACCCCAGCTAAGAATCTAAGCAACAGTGGAGAGGGAACCTAATCTACCCTTCCCCTCTAATCGGATTGATGACTACCTTAATTATCATCATAGAAACTTTATCAAGGAACTGATGAAAACAAATGCAGAGAACCATAGCTAAGCACTGACCCGAACTCCTGGAATCCAGCCATATAATGGGAGCACTGACACTAAGAACAAAGGAGTCAAGACCATGATGGGGATACCCACAGAAACAGCTGACCTGAGCTAGTGGGAGCTCACTGACCCTAGACTGACAGCTGAAGAACCAGTATAAGACTGAACTAGGCCCTCTGAATGAGGATGACAGAGGTGTGGTATGGGCAGTTGGTAGGACCACTAGTATTGGAACCAGTATTTATTCCTAGTACATGAACTTGCTCTTTGGAGCCCATTCCTTATGAAGGCTTACCTTACTCAGCTTAGATACAGGGGGGAAGGCCTTACTCAGCTTAGATACAGGGGGGAAGGCCTTGGTCCTGCCTCAAGTGATGTGACAGACTTTGTTGACTCCCATGGGAGAACTCATCCTCTCTGAGTAGTGTTTGGGGGAGGTGGGATGAGGAGAAGGTGACAGGAGTGGGAAGATGGGAGGGAGAGGGAACTGGGATTGGTATGTAAGATAAGATTGTTTTAAAAACTAATTAATTAACTTAAAAAAGAAGGAAGTCTTCCATTTTCTTCCATTCTGCTCTTCTACAATAAACAGGTGTTCTCTAATCCCACCGTCTTTGAATCTGGGAGGACCGTTCTGACTTTTGAAGTGATGCTATGTTGACTTCTGGGACTCAATTTTAAAATGCTGAACCATTCTGCTCTGCTCACTGAACACTTGCTCTTAAAGCCTTCGGCTAGCATGTTAGAAGCTCACATCTCAATAGAATGCCACACAGCAAGACCACTGGGGCCCTGAGTTAAAGTCCCCAGCAAGCCTGCCTTCTTGCTCTTCCAAAGCTTTCCACTACTTCATAGCAGCTTCCAGAGAAATCTGAAACAATAAACCTTCATCCAAAATCCCACAAATCCTTGACCATCCATATTGTGAGACAAAGTAAACACAGTGATTTTCCTGTAAGCAACTAAATTTGAAAGAGGTTTATTAATAGTAATAGTTCCAGAAATTTTTCATAGGCTTCCTCCCCTAGTCTTGAGTTAATACTGGTCACAAAAGAGAATTTAATGTAATATGAAAAATATATATTCCGTCCTCTAAAGTTTGGCAAAATATTTGGTACATGACGCATGCACGTGGCTGCTGATCCAGTGTAGTGTGGAGCAGTCCTTAAGCTACAGTGAAAACTCTCACTGAGTCTTTTTCTTCAGCTTTTTCCAGCTCTGAATTACAGAGCAGCAAGTTCAGGGCAAGAAGCAGAAGTTTCTCCCACACACAGGACATGGACTCTAGATTGGTGGGGTACCAGCCTTTGGGCATGGCATCTTGTCTGTCAGTGTGATCTCTTAAAAGGAGAGATCATTCCTGTTTCACTTCTGGATTGCCATCCACACTGATGGTTTCTAGTTTGTCTTGTTGTTATGCATTCACCTTTCTGTCCTGGGACCTCAGCCAGTTGGCCAGTTTCCAAATAGTTGAAGGCACAATCTCTAAGATTTTTTTTTCCAGTTGTTTTGTTTTCTGAAATCTACATCATTCATGGTGACTCCACCTGTGAGAAATCCCAACTGACACTCATTTGAACATTGGTGTTCCTCAGATGTTGGCTTAGCTCTTGAGCAGTTTTGTTTGAATTTGGTTAGAGTGACCACGTGTTCCTATAAAGACCGCTGAGCTTGGGAATCTGCACGGTCGCCAATTGTTACAGTCACAATGCCTGCTGTCTGGGAAGCCAGTGAGGGGACTGGAACTTTGAAATGTTCACGGAGTAACATGCGAATTCTGCAAAAAACAACAAAAGGCTTCGATTTGAGTGAAGTGGGATCCTGCCAAGGACACGCATTCATGATTTCGTGAGTAAGACACTGAAGACTTTTAAGTTCAGCTGAGTTTCTTCAGGAAATCTTAAGTCATTAATGCACGCATGGTTTCCATTCATGTAGCCAACTTTTATTTATTGTGTGGCTGAAGGCAAGAAGGACTGCCACTCAGGACTGAAGTATTGGAAAAATACATAGGGTGATAAATATTGCAAAATGGAGGTTCCCCCTTGGCAAATCAATTGACTTTCCAAAACTTAGCAAGAATTACTAATTCAGTCACCGTTAATGGCAGGCGTAGTAATAACTATCAACACTGCAAACATGATTAATGCTTAATTGCTGGAGGAGACAGAGGAATAGAGGAGGCACCCCTATATTAATCAGGTGTTTTCATGAACTGGGGAAAGCCACTGTGAGATGTGTTCATTGGTGCTAGGATTATTGCATTTTGCTGAAAAGTTATTCTTTATGGGGCGTTGTTTTTAGAGGAAAGCCGGTCTCTGTAGCACTGTGATCAGTCAGAACAATGAGAAAGCCCACTAAACAGCACCACCAGCAACTGTTTTTTAAAGCACTTAAGAAATAAATAATCAAGATGTAACATAGATAGGGATTAACTGTCACTTTATTTTCAAAAAAACCAAAATGGCCAAACAGGAAGACGTATGTTAACATGGTATTTAAATCACCCAGGTATAGAGCTCAAATCAGTAGTGAAAGACTTAATGAAAACCTTGTGAGCTGAAGAAGATCTGATACATAGGCGAGTGCTTGCAGAACACTGGAAGGTTCTGTTTGCATGGAAGAATTTGTTCCTAATTGGCGGGTAGAGCAGATGGAGCTCTGAGCATGCACTCTGGCTGGAGTAGCCTAAGGGAGCAAATGGGAAGAGACTACAGTTGCTGTTCAAACTTGCTTCCCTCATGGAACAGGAAACAAAGAGAATGGGAGAGAACTCTGCTTGATGAGCATGAGCCGACAGTACCTTGCTGTCCTCCTGGGAAGGAGACTTTACATACATTTCCATAAACCCTCTTCCAGTGAGTCTCTTTCTTTATCCTGTGCATTTTGTAGCATGTCTTCCATTTAAAGAGCGAGCATTGACAGAGGCAGTCATGGCGGCCGCAATCTTTCAGCAGCTGCTTTCCGCATGTGCACTCTTACTTCCGGAAGACTTGGCACTTGGGTGAGGAATGGCTGCTGACGACATAACTTTAATTCTTTGTGATGGGCACATCAGCCTACTGAAGTACACACTTTGTTCACATTGCTTCACCACTAAAATTATCCTTCATCAAGTCCTACTGATTCCTGAGCTGCTGAGCCTCGCATTTTCTTCTTCCTCTTCTCACCTGTGCTCTCTGCCTTGATTGACACCTCACTCTTGACTCTCTTCATTGGCTCTTGTGTCATGCTTCTCCCCTGCTTTTTTGCTTCTACTTCTGTGATTGTTTCTGTCCCCAGCTACTGCTGCTGCTTCTTCTCCTTTTTCTCTGAGAATTGTCAAAGTCTTGGACTATCATTGAAGAACTTGTGTCTTACTCAGTGTCTGAAACGTCTGAACGTGATAATATCTTCAAAGTCATTCTTCCTATATCTTAATGACATATTCAGGATTGTGGATTTATTTTATGAATTTGAATGTGTATTTGCATATGTGTGTGTGTGTGTGTGTGTGTTTGTGTTTGTGTTGGGGGGAGCATGAAGGGAAAATGACTCTTTCTAGTTCTGAGTATGGATTTGTTTAAGCCAACCTTTTTCTTTCTTCTGGTTGACTTCAGCAAGGATTCATAATTTCATTGTGAGAAACAGAAATACAACTCAAGATTTTTTCCAAGTAAAATGTGGAAGTATGTTGGTTTTCTGCAACCACTGTTTCAAACTGCTCCAAACTCAGCGGCTTATACAACAGAAAGGTTTCAGAGCGACAAGCAAAGTCGTGGTATTGGTACTGTTGGTGTCTTCTGAGAACTATATAATTTCTCTCCTTTGTTTCGAGACAGCGATCTTCCTCTTCATGTGACTGCTTATCGCTACTGAAATTTCTCCTTTTATGAGGGGACCCTTAGTACTCCATTTTAGCACAGTTATTTTCTTTCTGCTATCTATCTTCTTGTGTACAAAGTGTGTATGAATGAGTACTGGGGCATGTTTGTGCCAAGTAGTGTGGCCTTCCAACTTTCTCTTCTTTTCTTTCTTTCTTTTTTTATTCCTTCCTTTCTTTTTCCTTCCTTCATTTCTTCCTCTCTATCCTTTCTTTTCTTCTTCCTTCCTTCCTTCCTTCTTTCTTGTTTTCTTTTTCTTTTTTTCTTTTGCTGGAGGGGAGGCTCTATTGTTTGCCATCACATGCACCCTGACAACTGGCTAGTCACCCAACATATCTCTTGTCTTTACCTCCCATCTTGCTAAGGGAGTGCTGGAATTTGTGAGTTACCAAATTTAGTTTTTTATTGGTTCTGGGAAATCCAGACTCAGCTCCTTACATCTATTCAGTAAGAGCTTACAGGCTGACACATCTCCTCATCCCTTGATTGATTACTTTTATGAATACCCCATCTGAGGCACTGACTCTCAAAATTTTTAGGGTGAAGACTAGAGCTTCACCCTAAAATTTTTGAGGGTTACCATTCAGTCTTCATGGAACAAACAATCTTTTTGGCCTTGATGTTCCATGAAACAACAAAAGCCACATGGGATCCATGAAGAGACATATCTCAAAAGTGACCAAGCAGTAAGAAAACCCATTAACTACTTGACTCAAAATATTGTGTGAAGCAAACACATTGTCCTGTGACTGGTGATATTTCACCTGGACTTGAGTATTGTGTGGAAACACTAAAATTTGTTTACTATTAATTTAAGGACAGGAGACTTGTTAGATGAATATAGAAACACTCCTGGTAACAGTTTGAAGAAGGCAGATGAAAAAGAGGGTAGACAAGAATGAAAACCTTTCTACAGAAAGATAGATGCCAGCCAGAACTCTGCTTAGGACAATCTCAATCTTCCTGGTTAGTGAATGTCAATTCTAGTAGCTAGGGGCAATTCAGGAAGTGTTTCAAAAGAAACAGAGCCAGCTTCTACTAATTATTTTATGATTGTGAGGTAATTGTGAGTTAACTCTCCCTTCTTCCCAGTGGTGCAATTCTAGACATTACCTGACAGTCTAAAAATAGGCTATTACACTGGTGCTTTAAATCAGTGTGCTCAGGAAGTGCTAGGTCTAGGAGCTGTTAATACATCTTAAAATCAAAGTTAAGGAAGGGATTGTTCTAAGTGGGAACAACAAAAATTGGTTATAAAAGTTCCTGCTGCAGAACTTTTCAGAGCCTTTAGCATTCTGATATAGAGTATAAATTGCTAACATAGGGGTGTAGTGGGCAGTATTTACAAAAATCTTAATTTATGATGTGTCAATAACCATCTTTCCCCCAGAGCAACTTAAAGCATCTTCCTGTGGAACCAATCCACCAGGGCTGCACAGTTTTAAACAATAAACAACAATTTCACTTTGGGCTTTATTTCATTTCCTCCGGTACATCCCATCCCAGTTATTCAGTCCCTTTATTATAAGGAGTCCATTACAGATGGGACGGTCAATACGCTGGAGACCTGTGAACTTCTATACAAGGATATTGGCATCTCCACTAGAAATAGTGAGCCAGGAAGAGCTGAGGTACACTCTTCTATGAATGGAGCCATTCCCAGGAGCCAGGGAGGAGAAAAGAAAAGATAGGATCCCATTCCACCTCAGGCAAATGACCAAATCATCAGCTAGACCCATGGGGCATGGCAAGTGCATGCTTGTAGTTGAACTCAACTCATAAAAGGCACCAGAAAAGAGAATTTTCAGTTAGAAAATGCAGTGGCAACTTCCCTAGGGAGCCAGATATTTTTCCCTGTACTTATTTTCCCATATATACCTTGATCCTTATTTCATGTCCCCAGGTGTTGGTAGAGTCAACTTTCAGCAGTAATATGTTTGTGCACACCTCAGAACTCCCGTACTTACACCACAGAAAGTGTAGTGTAGGAGTTTTGAAACACATTTTCACCTTGGCTCTAATATCTGAGCCTTAGTTAACTATGTATTCTCTATGCCTGCCAAACTTACCTATTTCTCGCCCCTGTCTAACTATTGTCTATTCCACTTTTATTAGACCACTCAGGGGTTTTGGCAGGCAAAGTAACACAAACTAAACAGAGTTAGACAAATGCAACATAAAAGAATGCAATACATCTTTCTATCATTAAACAAATATTCCATAGCATAAAAGAATGCAGCACCTCTTCAACTAATATTTTACACCAGTATTTGTCAATCTTATGTTTGTTTAAGACAGACATAGAAAGAAATGTGCAATGGTTAATTTTATATGTCATCCAAAGTGGTCCTCAAGATTCCCAGAGTAACCATTGTTTTTGAGTGTTCCTAGGTAATATTTCTAGAGACTAATATTTACACCACTGGATTTAGTAAGGTAGGCGACTTTCCCCTGTGTGGTACCATTCTCCTGTTCAACTTAGATTTTAGGTACAACAAAAGGCAGAAGCAGGAGGAATTCATATCTTTGCTGCCTACCTGTTGAGTGGGGACATCTCTTCATCTCTTCTCACCTTCCGCAAGGTTTCCTCCCTTGGTTCCGAGGCATGGATTACATAACTGACATTGCCAAGCCTTTCCTACCTTCATGATTACATATGCCAGTTGCTCACAATAAGTCTCTCTCTTTCTGTGGAGTATCCGATGGAACAGAGGTTGGTTTAATTCACTGCATCCTGCAGTGATCACTCTGGCAGCAACGTACGGCTTTATGTTTGCACAGAAGTTTTACACATGGCTTTCACCTTCAGTAACTTGTGGGGCAACTTAATGATGATCATATAGTCATTTACTACTAATATATTATGTCTGGCAGAAAAATAACTGAAAAAATGATGTGTGCATGGGAATGGCAATGAGTTAAAATAGTACCAATAAGCTGATGGATTTTGTATGAAGACTAGGGGATTGAATTATTATTAATATTTACCATTTTCAAATAAGTATACTCTTAAATAAATACACCCACAAACTGTACAGTTCAGATGACTTTTAGGAAGACAATTATCTTCCTCTGACGCATATATGAATAATGTCTGTGTGACAGCAGAGAAACTATAAACCAAGACTGAAGTTCCTTGGATTCTATTTGTCAAAGCAATTTATTTTTATATGTGAAAACATCCTTGGTCATATATGGACTTCAGAATAGACATTGCACATCAGATTTCATATATTGGCATTCCATGCATCTGTAGAATCTCACGTTATTCTTTTCCAAGGAACATCTCCCTGGTATTTCTCTAAGGAAACATGGTTCTTACAAAGGCGAAGTTCACATCTGTTGTGGAGTCCGGGCTCAGCACAATCAGCTCCCAAGCCCTTATAGCTCTTCTCCATGCGTCTCTATTATAGTTTCTCTTTGGAGTTCATCTGGGTATCCATCTCCTGTGCTTTAAGGGCTCTACGTGCTTCACATGTACACCATCTCAGAAATCCCCATATACCATTTAAATGTGTTGTCTTGATCCCTTTGTTGCCATTTAATCTAGGTTGCTATGTTAGTTTTTACTAATAATTCAACACAGCCTAGGGTCACCTGGGAAGGGAGTCTTCACTGGGTCACTTTAGATCACGTTGACTGGTGGCATTACCTGAGTCATGGTTGTTAATTGATATGAGAAGACCTATCCACTGAGAACACAACCATACCCCAGCTGGTTGTGAGGGAAGCTCCCGGCCAACATAGGCTATATGTGAACAAGAAGATGAGCGACAAAAGACCCGTGCCTTTATTTTCTCTCTGCTCTCAACTGTAGATGTCCTCACTTGACTTTCCCACAATACTAGGCTAAAACCTAGAACTGTAAGCTAAGCAAACCCTCTTTCTTCACCAAGTTGCTCTTTGTCGGGGTATTTTATCATAGAAACTAAAATGAGACTGAACAAGTGCATCACAAAAATGCCTCTGTTCCATGAACGATCCCTGTCGAGTCTGTATCCAGAGGTGGGGTGGTGCTTGCTTCACAGTGGGGCAGGACAGGAGAAGAGAAACAGCGTGGAATAAGGACCTGTGTTAGGAAGAGGAACTGACCTTTCAGGGCAAATATGTTCAGTCAAACACATGCAAAGGGTATAAAGAGTATTTGGGCTTGAATACAAGCCAGGGCCTTTGGGAATTCAGTGAATCTCTGCACTTTTTATTTTTCTCCTCTACAAAGTAAGGCAAGCAATTAAAAAAAATAAAATAGAACCCCTGATAAATTCTTGCTTCTCACAGGATTACTGTGAAAATTAAATCATTGAACTTACACAAAGCCCTTAACACAGTGATTGATACATAATAAGCACCCAATAAATGATGAGCATTATTAGTAGAGTTGGTAAATGAGAGGTTACAATGGAGGGCTCCTAGATTTTAGAAATAAATTACCCTCCATGAGAGAAACTAGCAAAAATCAACACATAAAAAAAATGAGATTAACCATCTGTGGAATTGAGCCCTCCTATGATGGCTGCATTCTGTGAGACTGTGGAGTCTTGGGAAACACCCCAGTCCAATCAAGCTGGCTGAAGTATCGTATTACAAAGGCCCAGCTGGAACATGATTGATGGACTAGAAGTCTGGAGCCCAATCAATTATATTAGCATAACAGAAGAAAGGGTATCTCGGGAGAATTAATGGTCTCTAGAAAAAGAAAGGGTCAAACATGAAGAGTTTGCCACTGTTCATTCAGTGTCGTGGGAGGGGAGAGAGATGAAGATGGACAGGAGCTAGAGATACAGAAATATGGGCTGGAAATGAAAGGCAGGGTGGCAGGAGAGCACAGAAGGTAAGAGAGAGGTAATAGCAGATGGATAAGCACAGAGGAACCAGGAGACATGGAAAGAGGGAGCAGCAGAGTGGTCGGGAGCAGAGCTAATGTGTTCTAATTGATTCTCCCTAAAGACAGCCATGCTTGATCCACCCTTCTGTCAAGCAGAAGGTACGGGCCATGTCAAAAGGCTGCTCTCCGAGCACGTGCCACCCAACAGCCAAGCTTCGAGCAGACCTCCATTGCGGGTGGAGTGAAACTCCCAGGAAAGGGTTGTCCTCTTCCCCTGTGGCCCTGGGATAGAGCCTGCTAAGGTTACAAAAGTTCAGAAGTGCAGCTGGTCATTGCTTGTCTGTGTGTCCAGTTTCGTTTGTAAACAACCTACACTAGACATATAGAAACACGTTTCTCTTTTCACAACGTCAGAAATCACTGCAAAACAGTAACCTCACAAACTTTGGGTTCCTTGTTTTGTTTTCTGTTGTCATTTTGACTGTTGTTTACCAAGTATTCCCACTTTCCCTTTTTATTTATTTTTGACTGTTGGCAAGCACTGGGTATTTTATTCCAATCTCAATTATGAATATTAACTCCTAGGCCACACATTAAACACCGCAGGCCTTACATCCCCATGTGTTGCTATCTATGTGTGTGTGTATCACACAATGGCTGAAAAGAGGTGAAAGGAGTTCAAAGAAGCAGAAAACTGGATACAGTTAGACACAGATGCAAGGAGACTCACTGCAGGTGACTAAATTATATATGAAGGAATCAGTTAGAGAGTCACTTGGAGGCATGGGGCTCACCTGTGAGGTCTCATCATGAAGTGCAAACTTCTAAGACATATAAGGTAGATGGCAGTGGAGGTGAGGTAAAATACTGTGTCCAGACAGATACTTGGATCGATGGAAAGACAAACAGAGAGCCATTTGAGTGAGCCACATCAAGGAGAGTCGTGGTTCCAGCAAGATGGCTTAGTAAGTAAAAATACATGCTACCAAGCCTTAGTTCAATGAATGAGACCAACATCATAGAAGGAGTAGAGACTCT
Source organism: Dicrostonyx torquatus (assembly GCA_028555095.1). Taxonomy (NCBI): domain Eukaryota; kingdom Metazoa; phylum Chordata; class Mammalia; order Rodentia; family Cricetidae; genus Dicrostonyx; species Dicrostonyx torquatus. The sequence continues at coordinate 1,251,611 of JAQHUG010000250.1, read as the reverse complement.
CAAAAGGAGCCTTTTGATTTCCATACAGGCATGCACGCATGCACACTGGCATGCATGCGCATCTGCATGTGCGCGTGCGCGCGCACACACACACACTGAATAGATAAAATTAATTAATTAATTAATTAATCCAAGTACAATGAAATATCTCTTAAAAAGTAAAAGGAGTTCTATGTTGGTCTGAAGCCACAAAGGTATTTTCAAGTTCTCTGCCTGTTGATACCCTGACACATAAGTTAGACAATCAGATTATTAGACAGGAAGCATTAAACATGATAATGTTTAACACATATCAACACATTAAGCATAAGAGTGTTAGCTCTCTTTCACTTTACAGGAATAGGATGAAGGTGTTTTATACTTTATCAATCTGTTTCACTAAGTCCTCAGACATATTTTTTTAAACCATGGTTTTAGCATGCTCATCACTGACTTTATAGGCAGCACCCTTCTGCCTGTAGGGATAATAATTTTTCAATTTCTGCTTCATGGTAGGTGATAAACAGGTGACAGTGTCTACATGTATGATTAGGATCCACAATCCTGCCTCTTTATTTGCACTCAAAATGGAGTCACCCAGGGCCAGGCACAGCCTAGAAGTCATTGTTCTACACATTATAGGGTAATTTAGATCAGAGCCCAAATATTCATCTATACATTTCTATGAATATCCATTTTCTATCCATTTAGTACACAACACTGGGCTATTTGGGAAATGAGTGACAGATACATTTACTTTTCTAGACTGTTTTGTTCCAGGGTCTTTGAAAGCTTGTATACAAATCCTGATTAATTGATGCCAGTCTCGAGCCACCAGCACAGTAGGCAGCAGGCAGTGGAGCTCCGTTAAGGCCCACAACTGGTCCTAATTTTATGATTACCGAAAAATCACTGGCGACCTTGTGAAGGGGAATGTCAGTCCGTGTTGTCACACACTATTCCATGTGCCAAGATATGAAGCAAGGTCGTGACATATTTCCTATGCCTGATGTGACTCAGGGAAGGAAGGAAATGAAGCAGTCCTGCGCCTATATAAAGGAAAAATAGGAGCAATCTCCGTTTGTTTGGGAACTTTCAATGTACAACAAGATTCAATCCCATTACATAGAATATACTTAATATGTATCTCCAAGATAGATGCTTTTTCTACCCCTTTTGTAATTATAGAATGATAAATAAAACACATGATTGATTTTTGGTTCATGATTCTGAATTAGGTACCTGGTGTGTGCTAATGAGAGCCCACAGCTGGGGTTCTCAGGATGGAGCTGTTGAGTGAGGTAGAATGTTTAGCTCTACTTGCAGCTCTCTGCTGCTGGGAAGACAGTGTGGGCTTGAGAGGGCAGCGAGCTCTGCGTAGTATGTCTTCAATGTGGCTCATACTGAACTATTCTTTATGACAAGCATAGGGACATGGCTCATGAGAGCTTTGATAAATTATATAATCTCAAGAAGGAGCAGATTGAGTTAGAAGTACAAGGGGACACTGGGGTTTGTGGCTGGTTCCTGTCAGGTGATGCGAGATGAAGTCCTTCTTGGATTAATGAGCATTAAACCTCAGTAATCCGGATCAGAATTGAGCTGTTGTATACTTACCTGAAGTTAGAGGTATGGGGGAACTGTAGTAATTAAGAAAGATTAAAGTGGAATCATGTCCAGTATAGTTCTAAAACAGGTCAAGCAAATGCTAGCAGAGTTGAAAATAACCTACACACACTGTCCGGACCATGGCACACTGGGAAAAATCTCTATGATTTGTACATACCGGTGCTTTGGATTCTGGGTAGAGAGCAGGCATCCAAAATTCCAAACTTGCTGGAACTTCTAAGGTACTTCCTTTTCCCATCAGAAATATTTAGCAACAGTGTTAGGGAACTTGGCCCATTTCTAAGGCAGGCAAGAATGACATGCCACTGCACACCAACGTACTGTATTTGTTGAAATTTTAAACCTTAAATTTTGGTGGCAAGATAATAATTTCAGCCATTTGAATTTGTGAGAAAGTTTTTGTTGTATTGAAAATCAGAGCTTTCCTCCTACACACACACACACACACACACACACACACACCTGCAGTAAAGAAAGAGATAAAGGACTAAACTTGAGATGAGGCAAATACTTGGATTATTTGAAAACAGCAGGATCTTATTTGGGAGGAAAGTTCTATCACATATTTTCAAAATTACTGTTTTTCCCCCTCAGATTCAAGTATTTCTCCTTTGTGCAAATCCTTGCCATCGGGTCTATGTGGGAAGCACTTCTTGACAGAAAGCTGATTCTGGCACAAGTTAACAAGCAGACATATTACAATTAAAATAAACACTTGAGGAATTTCCTCTCCTGGAGGGCTTGAAGATTAAAGGTTTAAAAACGCTGCTTCTTAAGATAAGGAGATGAAGTAACTTTATCTCTTGATTTATAACTATCAATCACCAAACATGCACTGACTACTTGCCACTCAGGGGGCACCACTTCCAGTAGGCAGAGGGCTAAGTGAGGGGTAATTCCTAATCTAAACAAGCTTCCTGGCTTTTAATACCAGTGAAAGATGTCCTGAGAGAGAACGTACAAAGCAATAAATTGTAAATTTCTCTATCAGCTGGGCTCCATTAGAGCAAATAAAAACCACTCTAGTTATTTTAACATTCAGAACATAATGTAGACTTGGGGAGACAGGTATTGGATGAGCAAAAAGACAAAATTGCTCCATGAGATTACACAGATGCACTAAATGAGGGAGCAGATGCTACCAGGTAGGTGATGTAAAGGAAGACGGAGGGGGCATTAGAAACTAAGGGCTTTGTAGTAGAGCCTAGAGCTACAAAGAGGGATGGGGGCTGGTTCAAGGGCTCAACGGTTCTGAGCCTGCAAGTAGCTGAAACTGAGAAGTGTGAGTCACATAAAATTCACCCGGGGAGCGTAAAGATGGGTGTACTTGTGTTTGTGCGTGTGCATGTGTGTGTGTAGGTGGATAAACATATGTGTGGATGTTTGAGTGTGTATGGAGTTGGGTGTATGTATGTGTACAGGTATGCATGTGTGAAGTGGAGGTGGGTGTGCATGTGTGTGAAAATGGTACGTGGGTGGCAGAGGGCAATGCAAATGGAATTTGCAGTGACTCTTGACTCTACAAGAGTGAAGAACCATAGCTGGATTAAGTTTCCTAGAAACGGGAAGCAAACCAAACACTTTTCCGACTCCCCCATCTCTCTTCTTCCCTAAGGTTCTCTGCTAGCAAAACAAGGAGAGAAATGATTAAATTTGAGGTGGGTTTTTCAGAGTCTTGGATTTACTCAGCACCTCAAAACAGAGTAGAAAAAAGGTAAGTTAAGAAATCTAAGCAATACCTTAGAAGAGCTTGAAAAGAATCTATATAGGGAGTTTTTACTTAAGATTTAAAATACATTTTTTAATCAGTTTTTAGGGGAAACTTCATGTACAGAATTAGATAATTTTGCTGAAGCTCAGGTGCATTTCACTGAATTCACTCACTCATTCATTCATTCATTCATTTGTGTATTCACTGAACAAAAATATAAAGCCGCCGGGCGGTGGTGGCGCACACTTTTAATCCCAGCACTCAGGAGGCAGAGGCAGGCGGATCTTTGTGAGTTCGAGACCAGCCTGGTCTACAAGAGCTAGTTCCAGTGCAGGCTCCAAAACCACAGAGAAACCCTGTCTCGAAAAAGCCAAAATATAATATATATATATATATATATATATATATATATATATATAGCCTTCTAGGGATCAGTCACTTGATAACATTAAATAAAGAATGAACAAGATAAAATAGATGATTGTATCACAGAACTTTTATTAAAAGAAAGAGGAAAATAATCAACATTGCAGAAAATAGAACAGGTAAGATCTTCAAGAGACACAGGAAGTACTTTAGGTCATCAGGAAACCTGATCTTAAAGAAGACCACATTTTTATATATTTTGGAGATCAGTCATCTATCTGATGTGGGGCTGGTGAAGATGTTTCCCCATTCAGGAGTCTGCCTTTTTGTCTTAATGACTGTGTCCTTTGCTTTACAGAAGCTTCTCAGTTTCAGGAGGTCCCATTTATTTATTGTTGCTCTCAGTGTCTATGCTACTGGGGTTATATTTAGGAAGTGATCTCCATCTCCTGTGTCCATGCCTTGAAAGCTACTTTCCCACCTTCTCTTCTATCAGGTTCAGTGTGGTGGGATTTATATTGAGGTCTTTAATGGTGGGGACAATTCTGTATTCTGTCAATCATGTTTTAAATAAATGCTTATTGGTCAGACAGGAAGTATAGACCAGAAAACCAGACAGGAAGTAGATGTGAGAACAGGAGAATTCTGGGAAGCAGGAAGCTCCCTTGGCATTCCTGCATAGACCACCAAGGAGGCAACATGTGAGCTCCCCGGATGAGAAAAGGTACTGGCCATGTGGCTAACACAGATAAGGACAATGGGTTAATGTAAGTTATAAGAGCTAGTAAGAAGCCTGAGCTAATGGGCCAATCAGCTTGTAATCTTATGGAGACCTCTGTGTGATTTTCTTTGGGGCTTGCCGGCTGTGGGGTACTGGGCTGTACAGTAACCCCAACAAGCAGGACCCTCATGTTACAGAAACAAGCCAGCCCACATGTTACACTTTAATTCATTTGAACTTGAGTTTTGTGCATGGGGATAGATAAGGATCTATTTTCATTCTTCTACATGTTGACATCCAGTTATGCCAGTCCCATTTGTTGAAGATGTCTTTTTTTCCACTCTATATTTTTAGCTTCTTTGTCAAAAACCAGGTATTCATAGGTGTGTGGGTTAACATCTGGGTCTTCAATTCAATTCCATTGGTCAACCTCTCTGATTTTCATGTCAATACCAAGCTGTTTTCATTATTGTAGCTCTATTATTTTTTATTTTGGCTATCCTGGGTTTTTTGTTTTTCCATATGAAGTTGAGTATTGTTCTTTCAAGGTCGATAAAGAAATGTGTTGGTATCTTGATGGGGATTGCATTGAATCTATAGATTTCTTTTTGTAGGATTGCCATTTTTATTATACTGATCCTACCTATCCAAGAGCATGGGAGATGGAAACATCTTCTGGTATCTTCTTCAATTTCTTTCATATATATATGACTCAAGAAATTAGACACCAAAATTCCAAATAACCCAATTAAAAAATAGGGTACAGTACTAAACAGAATATTCCCAACAGAAGAAGCTTAAAAGGCCGAAAGACACTTAAGGAAATGTTCAACATCCTTAGCCATAAGGGAAATGCAAATCAAAACAAGTCTGAGATACCATCTTTTACCATTCAGAATGGCTAAGATAAAAAACATCAATGATAGCTTGTGCTAGGGAGGATATGAAGTAAGGGGAATACTCCTCCATTGCTGGTGAAATGGAAACTAGTACAACCACTTTATAAATCACTATGGCAGTTTCTCAGAAAATTTGGAATCAACCTACCTCAGGACCCAGCAATATCACTCTTGGGCATATACCCAAAAGGTGATCAATACTACAAGGACATTTGTTTAACTATGTTCATAGCAGCATTATTTGTAATAGCCAGAACCTAGAAACAACCTAGATGCCCTTCAACTGAAGAGTGGATAAAGAAAACATGGCACACTTACACATTAGCATACTACTCATTAGTAAAAAACAAAAAATATTGAAATATACATGCAAATGGATAGAACTAGAAAAAAATATCCTGAGTGAGATAACCCAGACCTAGAAAAATGAACATGGTTTGTATGCAAGTGAGGCAGAGGGCCCCATGCCAGCCTAGATCAAGAAAGTGATGTTTCCACCAATTAGCTGAATACCCAAGGTGCTTGGGGAGCAGCAAGAAGGAGGGTACCTATGGAGTACTGCTCATGTGAGAGAGGTGGTTAGACACAAGGAAGGAGCAATAACCAGGCACAGAGCTTTGGGAAACAACTTTTGGAGGTTACTATAGGATTCATCAACATTTTTCTGCCATGTGGACACTGGGCTGCGATGACACAAAACAGCTGTAAGAAAATTAACGTAAAAACTTCTGGACATTGACGGTTCCATTTCTGGCCCGAGTCCATCCTATCTGGTAGAACACCAATAGCTACAGATCACCATATTCCTGCTGATTTAGTTCAGACACCCTATTAGAACAGCATACAATAGACCAGAATTTCTACTCTCAAGCAATCCTCCTGCTTCAGACTCCCAAACAGCTGGAACTATAGGCATGTGCCACCAGGCCCTGTGTTACCCTGGGTGGTCTCCAACTCATGATCCCCCTGTTGGTCTCCAGCATATCTTATTTACACTCAGTACCGCAAAGGGTGTTTTCTGAGGCTTTGGATTCGGGTGGTAACTGCAAAGAAGTGATATGGTCATTTCTGCTGTTTCTTTTTTAAGGTCTGCCAAAATAATGAGCTTTTTGATTAGATTCTAGGGGGAAAAGTGGAATTCAGGGGCCTGCATCATCACAGAGATTACAATATTGCTGGTAGGTTTGAAAATATCTCAAGAGTAAAATTTGGGGGGGAGCGATAAATGTGTAGGTTCTAGGTATTTTCCCCCAAATATAGAAATTTAGTACCATGTTGGTTGTATGATTGGCACACATTGCATGGGAGATAGAGGGCTGGAGAGAATTGCTAGAAGAACATCTGAAAAAGGCTAGCTCACAGATAGGTGGCATATCTCTATAGCTCCAGTAACTAGGATATGGAATAGACCAAGATGTTCATGGTAAATGAATGGATGAAGAAAATGTGGTACAAAAGCACAGTGGAGTTTTCTTCAGTCACAATGAAAAATGAAATCATAGTACGTGCAGAACAATTGATGGAACTGGAAATCCTTTTGTTAAGTGAAGAAGTCAGACTTGGAAAGATGAGTATTGCATATTGCAAATGTGAACCCAATGTAAATTTACACACACATGCATGAATATGTACATGTATATATGAATATGTGTATAATAAACAGATATACACATATATGTATGTGTGTGTATTAGTGTGTTTATAACATCAAAGTAGAAAGGGTATTTTAGGAAAGAGGGAAGAGTCTAAAGGGAAAAGAAAGGAGGTCACCAGGAGTAAGGCAATATATATGAAAAGAAAACAGTATGGTGATGATTTGGGGTGAAGAATAGTCCAGAAAAGGGATTGTTGAGGGATAATAGGAACAAACTGTAATTATTTACGTGCATGAAGATGCCATAATGAGACTCACTACTTTGTTGAATAAAGAAAAAACAAACAAACAAAAAAAAACCCTAGAAATTTTAAACAAATACAATAAGAGGGACTAGCTCTTGGATTAGTATCTTTAGTTTAATTTAGCAACAGGAAACTCTCCTTTTGATTGGACCAGTGTGAACAAAGAGAGGTTTGGGTGTGGTATGGCATTGCCATTTATTCTGTTTGATGAGTGTAGCTTTGTGGCTACAGATGGTCAGGTTATCTGTACTGGAGGGAGGTGCTTAATGCAATTACCACTGAAGCCATAGAGGTAAAGAAAGAAAACATTATCAGTGTGGAAAGTCCCTGAGCTGAAAATAAAACACGAATTAATAAAATATTCTGAGGAACAGAGGTCAAGTTGTGTCTAAATAAGACAAGAAGAAATGGGTAAGGCCTGAGCTATCTGTTAATATCATAAAATTTCTTCTAACAAATTCCTTCCTGATGTGGGATTCACCTCTGTATGCTGTAAAAATGTGTTATTAGCATTGGTTAAGAAAGAACCTGCTTTGGTCTATGGCAGGGCAGAATAGAGTTAAGTGGGAAAACTGAACTGATTGCTGGAAGAAAGAAGGCAGAGTCATGGAGACTCCATGTCTTTGCCAAAGGAGAAAGACACTGGAATCTTACCAGTAGGCCACAACCTCGTGGTGATACATAGATTAATAGAAATGGGTTAATTTAAGATATAAGAGCTATCTAAGAATATGCCTAAGCCATTGACAAAACAGTGTTGTAATTAACATAGTTTCTATGTGAGTATTTGGGTCTGGGCAGTAGGGAAACAAATGCATAGCCTCTGTTTACACCTTCCAACTTTACATTTAAATATGAGGGGCTGAGGTTCTGAGTAGTTAGTCTCTGAGCCACGCACACAGTTACTTAGTATCCAAGCTGTGACTATAACTCCATCCTGTGCTCACCCTCCTGTTAGATCATGAATATTGCATGGTGCGTGCTGTGAAATTGCAGTTTTAACTTCCAGGATGAGAAAATTAAAAAAGGCATTTAAACATGAAAACGGAACACGGAAAGTGATTCTTGGTGCAAAATTAAGGCTGATAGTCAGGGAAAGAATAAAGACCCAAGCAAATCAACTAGCTGGCTTTGGTTTGCTCAGGTCTCTTGAGATGAAACCCCAGTGAGCACAGCCAATACGTTTGTCAATCCAGGCACATAGCTCTGAATGACAGCAGTTACAAGTAAACAGAATTTATGGTAAAACGTCCCATGCAGCTGTTTATCTTCATTGTCACGGTGCCATTGACAACCATACTGCTTCTTTCTCTTGTCACTTATATAAGAAGGGATGAGCAGGTGGGGAAAGATTGGATGAGCTTGTAGAGGACCTGCCAACAGATGACTATCAGGAGCTGTGATGTTCAACAGACTGTAGCAACTGAAACTTTGAGCTGTACCTTTTTGGTAGGTTAGGAGGAGGGCTGTTTGGGTGCATTGTCTCAGTCAGGGTTTCTATCACTGCTGTGAAACACTATGGCCAAAATCAACTTGGGAGAACAGGGTTTAGTTTAGCTCTGGGGTCCACATCACAGCCCATTATTGAGGAGAGTCAGAGCAGGGATTTGAACATAGACTTAGAGCCAACAGCTGAGACCGGTCATGGAGGAGTGCTGCTTACCAGCTTGTTCCTCCCAGTTAGCATGGTTTTTCTTAGCAATTGGGACGACCAGCTCCGGGGTGGCACCACCCATAATTAGCTAGGTTCTCCAATATCAATCAATCAAGAAAATGAACCACCACAGGCTATTATGGTGGGGACATTATCTCGACCGAGGTTTCCTCTTCTAAAATAACTCTAGTTTGTGTCAAAGCTATCATAAAATTGGCAAGCATATGCAATGCAAAGTGTCTATGTGTGTGTGTGTATGTATTCCTGCATGTGAGGTGCTGTACCTGTGTGTCTGGGTGTGTGGAAGCTTGAGGCTTGAACTGGAAGTCTTTCTTGATCATTCTTTACCTTATTCATTGCGGGACAGTCTCTGTTTTAGCTTGGCTGGCTAACAATCCTCCTGGAGGAGAACCTTATTCTCACCTTCCAAGCTTTGGAGTGTGGGTGGGCCCTATACAGCTGCATAGTTACGGAGATCTAAGTTCTTGTGCCCATTTTTTAATGGCAAACATTTTATCCATTGAACCATCTCTCTAGTGCCACACTCAATTAAAAAGCATATGCATATACATGTATTTGTGTACATATACACCTAAATATGCTTTAGGAATATTAAACCCACAAGTCCTAGTTGCTTTATAAAATACCTCACTCACAATATCAAAATTAAGATATTTTAAGAGAGAACATGAACATAATTAATAATTTTGCTGTTTATTAATGGAAATGGGAGTTTGATGATATAGAAATTTAATAATATTTTCTAATGTTTTTGTTTTTCCTTTTGCTTAAAAAGTTCATTTTCAGTAGTATGGACAATTAAAAAATTATCCCTAAATTTATAAAGTCTACATTTCTTCATAATTTCAGAAAAGCACTTTTTAGTAGAAGATTTAGACTTCAGAATCTTACAGAACTGCACACAAATCTCAACTTAGCAAGCTGATTCAGTAACTTTTTTACAAACCATCTAAACCTAGATAACCAAAAGCTCATAAGCAGGTTGTTCTTTACCAGGCATAATTAAAAAAAAAAACCTTCCCTTTGAGGGGCCACCTCCTTTCAGCAACTCCCTGCTCTCAACTCTACCATCTATGGCTTGAGTTTGATTCGTGGGCAATGGTTCCTGCTTCCTGAGTTTATGGTGATGGTTAAAGAAAGGCTACATTAACGGGATATTTTACAGCAAATGTGAATTTGGGCTCTAGAGATGGCTCAGTGGGTAAAAGTGCATGCCATACGAAGCTTGTGTGCCAACTTTGGATCCCCAGTATCCACATACTGGACAGTATCATGAAGCATTTTCAGTCCTAGGGTGCCTTTGGGAAATGGAAGACAGAGAGGAGGATGTCAGAAACTCACACGCAAGTTAGTTTGATGGGGAAGAAACCCTGTCACAAACAAGGTGGGAAAATGAAGACAGATACCCAAAGTTGTTCTCTGACATCCATGCAGGTACTGTGATACTTTTATACCTGGAGACGCACACATGAGAATGTACATTCACACATATGTACAAACATATACATACTGAAAAACTAAATTAAACAAAGAAGCTCTTCTATTAAAAGAACTTTAGCAAACAGAAGCAGAAGGAAAGTATTAGACACTTTACCTGCCTACATACATACATACGTACATACATACATACATACATACATACATACATACATACATACCTAACTACCTTCATACCTACATACCTGCATACATACCTACCTATCAATTATCTATCATCTATCATTGATCTATCTATTTATATATCTATCTATTTATCTATCATCTACCATTGATCTGTTTATCTGTCTATCTACTATCTACCTATCTGTCTGTCTATCATCTATCTATCATCTATCTATAGCTCTAATGTAATGTGTCTCTGTATCTATATTTCTGCTCTTAGCCTGTCTTCTCATGCATCAATCCATTCACCCATCCATCTTTCCCTATAGTATCTTATTGTAAAAAGTTAATGCCATCCAGGTGACTTTTTCATACATACCCGTGTGGGCTTTCTATCATTATTTCTCCTGAACCATTTTTTTTGAGAGTGGAATACAACAGCTCAAAACACCAAAGGTGACAGTAACATTTCAATTAACACTGACATTGCCCAATAAGATAATTACAGTGTTGTTATAAGATATTGTACGTATTATGCACACACATAATGAACACTGTATAATTAAATCAATCACTGACTATAGCAAACGCATTTGACTAGGTTTCTGCAATTCCCACTTCTACAGTCCCTTAAGAAACATTGACCACATCACACATCTCAGACGAAGGCCAGATCTTCCTCTGTTGCTCTTTAGTTCATCCTTGCATCCTTTTCTTCACAAGCCTTACTATTTTCATTCCATTTTACAATTCCCATTATTTTCTTCAATTTCCAATTTATCTCACCTCAGAGTGTATTTACAGTCATATACTTATTCTACATAGTAATTGAACTAGAGATCAGAAAGTTTCATAACTTGCTTAACATTATTTAAGTTACTGACAGCACACACATTTTAGCCCAGGAATTGAAATCTGGAATGATTTTGAGACATGTTCATCCTAGGGTGTCATTTGTCATGTATAATCCTGGGGGTCTTTACTTCTCTGATGAGTTGTCTTCTTTTGAAAATTGCTTTCACTTGCTTTCTGTTCTCCAGCTTGTGCCAGACACAGTAGGATTGTGTACAGATATGATAGCACTGCACACAGCCTGGAGAACTCCGGACACCCAAATGCAAACACACCATTTGCCTGCCATCTAAATGTGATACGTGAACAGATGTTAAAGTTAAAGCCATCCCCTCTACGTTTTCTCTTATTTCTCAGCTCTGGACATGCTCTCTAATGCTGACTATGTCTAATTCAGTTTGCTTTCATCGCCACCTGATTAGAGTGGTGGGCTTAGCATAGGCCCTTTTAGATAAAGTGTAGTGCTGGCCTCTCTGGGCCTCATAAGATATGAGGGTTAGACTGCACTACTTTTAATTGCCTTCTGGATTCTGGCAATTGATGGTACCCTTTTCTAACCTTTGCAGGAAGCAGCTGTGGAGAATCTGGCTTTGGTCTGATGCTTCAGAAGAACAGACTCATAACTTCACCAGGGACCACTGCTCTGGTGTTCCCAATAGGGGTTTGTAATCTTTTCCTTCAGTCTAAGCATTTTACCATCTACTAAGTCCACTGTACACTGTGCTATCTGCCAGGTCTGCAACAGGGACGTTCACATGATCATTATCATTACAACATGCATAATGCTGGCTATGCATGCTTAAGAGTTCCCAGGTCCAATAGAGTATCACTCAACAATCTTGGGGTTCCTTGCTCTACTTAGCATCGTTTTCAAGCATCTTCACATCAAACCACAGCATCCTTTCTTTTGCTTGTTCCATTTGGGCTGTAGCTTACGAAAGTGTGAGACAGGAAATATCACTTCCCTCAGAGGAGGTAGTTTTGTTAAGGCCCCTTTACTCAACACAGAGGCTGTCCTACACAATCTTTAACAGTCTGCGAATTGTTGAGTATTCCCTTGTGCTCACAAGAGGAGAGAGTCACAAATGAACTGCTAAGCCTGCACTACTCAGATGAAGATGGTGACTGTTCTGCTCACTGCCTGCACCAACACCCCTCAGTCACCACCTCTCACTTTTAGATTACTGGTTAAACTAGAAGGGGATATTAGAGACTTTGGTGGTGCTGTGAACCGATTTTCTGGACAGAAAAAACTTACAGGAGAATGGGTTCATTTTGACTCATGGTTTCTGAGGGCTCTGTCCCTGTGGCGGAAATCCAGGGGGTGTGTCTCAGTTCCTGGTGCAGAGATCTACAGTATCTGCTCACATTGTGGGTCAGGGATCACAGACAGGAAGACACAAAGGAGGTCCAGGTTAAACATTCAAAGGCCAATTCCTACCAACTTTCTTTAGCTAGCCAGTATCTCCTTCAGCAGACTTCTGAATGGTTCCATGAGCTGAGAATTAAGTAATGAAAGTAATGAATGTATGAGAATATGGGGGATATTTAGATCCAAGCCACAATGGAGACTTAAATTTTACAGTTTTCCCAGCCTAGAAAAGCCTCGGCTGCAGCACAATTCTCCTGTCTACAGGGCAGGTCTTTGAGATGGAAATTTTAAGGACTTATTGTCTCTCAGATATAGTCCATCCTAAGAAAGACAGGTGTCAACCTGACCTGCCTCACCCCCTTTGGCAGATGAAGGCATAGTGCAGTATTGAGTCTGAGAGACAGCTCCCCAGGGCTTTTCCTGACTCCAGTTCTAGCAAACTTTCTTTTCCTACTACACAAAAGGAAAGAATTGTATCATCATCCCATCAGCTGAAAAGAAAGGTCTAGAACTGTGTCCAAGGAACCCAAGGGCTTTGCGGTTTGGCTTTCTCATTTATTTACGCAATCATCTACTTCTTTTTTTTTTTTTTTGGTTTTTCAAGACAGGGTTTCTCTGTGGCTTTGGAGCCTGCGCTGGAACTAGCTCTTGTAGACCAGGCTGGTCTCGAACTCACAAAGATCCTCCTGCCTCTGCCTCCCTAGTGCTGGGATTAAAGGCGTGCGCCACCACCACCCAGTCTGAATCATCTACTTCTAAGGAATTGCTATCTTCCAGGAAATTTCAGGGCCAAGTATATAAAGCCTACTTTCCCCGTTGCTTCCATGCATAAGACCCTCTGATGGAGAGGTAAAGACTTTAAGTATTTCCACTAATTGCAATATTTCAATTACATGCTCTGTGAGAAACTTCTTTGGCTGCTTCAGATATTTGAGAGGGAAGTGAACCACTCTTTCTGGTGAGGTAGATTTTTTTATTTTTTTTCCACCAGAAGCAACCTTTGAACAGCAGCTCGGGCAGTGAGCAAGAACATTAGCTTTGAATGGGTAAGTCCTTTCTCTGCTGCTCATAACCTATATGCCATTGTGCCAATAATTTGACTACTCCAAGACTCAGACTCTTCATCTAAAAGCAGGAAATAGAAAATGCACTTCACATGTTTGGGATGAACATGAATGATAGGAATGAGGTCTATGAAGTGCTTAGCAGGGTGCCCGACACAAGGTTAGCTTTTATCAGTAATGGTATTTTATCAGCAAAGGACAAATGAGTGGGAGAAAAAAAAGGAAGGACATCCTAGAATACAGAATGCCACCTGCAAGGGCACCAGGGACAGTTACATTCATGCTTGCACTAGACTTTCAGTGCTGCAGGATTTAAGATCTGAGCAGGCACAGTGAGAGAGGTAGACTGGGTATCTGCAGAATAGCAGACTTATCACACTTCCTCTTCGAAACCCTATTTTTGCAGTCCTGACATTGACCTCCAAACTGAGATAGCTTTGCCTCCCTTCATCATTGGACCATGTCTTTCACAGACTAAGCCTTCTTCTGCCAGAGCACTTTTATTAGACTACAAATGGATCCTTTGATGGCTGTCTCAGTGTTTGGAGATCATTATTAGGTTAGAGAAAATGATTTTCTGTTACAAAGCTGTAGGTACTTGTTTATTTCTGTGCCAAGGACTATTTTTTTTTCACTCTGTAAATTTTGGCTCACAATTATATATTTTATATTATATATATATATATATATATATATATATATATATATTGAGAGAGAGAGTTGTATAGAATATTGGAGAAATTGGAGAAAGGCCCATCAATGTGCAGTCATAAAAAGATAAAATCAAATATAACATATTCTGTTTATCATGGGGAAACACTGGCAAGGTTGATGCAAGATTAACCATTGGCTATTTACTGATATTTAACACACACACACACACACACACACACACAAACACACACACACACACACAGAGAGAGAGAGAGAGAGAGAGAGAGAGAGAGAGAGAGAGAGAGAGACTGTCACTGGCTCCAAATCTTACGAGCTGTGGATGTACAGGACAATAAAAGTTGGGAAGGAAAAGGAGAATTAATTCTCCTCTCGTATTTAAAGTGGACGGAGTTTCTGGACAGGAGGCAACCTAGACTCATATGTCTGGGTAACTTCTCCTCATTCCCTGTTCTAACCAAGGCTAAGGATGAACACACAGGTTATTTATACCCAGTGTGCAAAATCCCTAGTTTTGCACATTCCAGGTGGTTCCCTTAATAGTTTAAAGCCCATCATGGCATTGGAACGAGAAAAGGTTAATGTGTTCAGTTCACAAGCTGACGAAAACAAGTTCTGGTATTACTACAAAACTCCTGAGGTCTATTATAGCACTTGGGGAAAGATTTTGGTTAATCTTCGATTTTGTTTTATTCTGGGTTCCTTTTTTTTTCTTTTTCTTTTTTGTTTTTAGATGAGTTCCATTTCTCTTTGGTAGAGAAAGCCTTACTGTATCAAATGCCCTCTCTGGGCTTTAGAACTTCATTAATTAGCATCTTTTAAATGGTTGGGTAATATTCTCTTCTTCCTTTCCAAGCCATTTCCCCAAGCCCTAATTTTAATAAAGCTGATGTTCATGAACATTTGAATTTTAAAACCCTTGGTTATAAGGAAGACAGAGGATGCATTTTTAAAAGAGAGCCAGTCAGGGATGACTTTAATGGAGAACAGGAATTCTGATTTTATGAATCTGCTTTTGAAGATACAATATTATCTTAAGACATTTTCTTCTTTTTCCCTCTTGCACACACAACAGAGAATAACCTAAAAGATCTGTAGGCTTGATTAGGGAGTGGGAGTCTCTGGGGAAAAATTAGAAGAGTTGCTCAGGCATATTTTGATATGGGTGACAATTCCACCTAAAATGAAACAATTATATGTTTTTTAAGTAGATAAGCACTCTATTTCAAGAGGCAGAGGCAAATTGTTTAAGAGGTTTTTGAAAAGAAAACCTGCTACTAACCACTCTTTAAGATTCCAGTTGTTCCTAGAATTCATGTCATCCAGCAATGAAGGCATTTTTTTAGTGTACTGTCAGAAGCAAGATGGTTGGAAAACTGACTTCACGGTTACCCATCAGCCTTGATGCAGGATTGTATGTTTCCCCAGCAACTGCAATAACATCATAACCATTTACAGTGCTGCAGAGCCTGCAGGGCCCCTGGGCAGCTTCAGGTAGTAGTGATGCTATCTGCTGTTGCCAGGGCAACGCAAAACCTTGACCTTCTGAGATCTGCCAGGCAGAGTGGAGAAATACAGATTTTTGAGTCCTCTTTAGAGGTCTGCTGTTGATTAAAGGGATAGAATTCTGTATCTAGCTACAAAAGAAATATTACATCCATACACACGTGTAAGTAAATTTATAGCATAAAAATAATGCATACTTGCTTACCAGATGCCACCTTTCTATAGATAGAGACTATTCCTACATTTATAAAAGTGGTAGACTTTTTTTTTTAACCTCCTCCATGATATCTACAGGTTGGTAGTTGGTTGGGACTTATTTCTGTCAATTCTTTAATGTCATTCTTTCCTTGGGATTCATTCCCTTTTGGTTCAAGAGAAGATAACTTGACAGTCATATTTAAAACATTGTATATACAGAAAAAGTTCAAGGTCTGGGATATGATCTTCCCAAGGCAATTGAGTGGGGAAAAGAAAACTGAGGCTACCTATGGCTCTCTTATTTGCATCTCACCTCATTTCTACTTATTCTGGCAATGATCTCGGGCATGAATGAGTTTTATATTATGGAGCTCTGGTTTTTTTTTTTTTTTGTCTTGTCTGTCAAAAAATTCTTATGCATGGGAGACACCATCTTTTCTGGAGTCTGCGTAGGTTCTTTTTGCCTAATTCACTCTTTCTTTTATCTATGTGCAAAAGACGCCAGAGGCCTCTGGATATATATCCATTGCCTTGTGATGACCTTAGATGACTCTAGGGAGGAGTTGGAGGCAGTAGAACACATCTATTCCCCCAAAGTTCATGGTGTCCTTTATCGCTATGGAAAGTCCCCAGTTGACTTCAAGAATAGTCTCCATGTCTTTTAATGCCTTGCCTAGTAGAGAGCCAGTGGGGGAGAGAGTCATTTAACCATGTTCATCAGAGAAGTCAATCTGCTGAAGGTTATCTGTAAGATGTGATTTAGGGATTGGAAATCTGCCTTTAATGGAGGCCTGGTTTCCTATCCTTCAGCAATATGCTAGGGGCAATATTTCCATCTATGCACACATGGAAAGACACTCATGAAGTGTTGAGACTTTTATTAAGAGCCTGTATTCCCACCCCTCACAATTGCTTTCAACAAATAGACTTTGCTCCTGCTCGATTGTTATTTCTTTTTTACAAAGGTTATTTTTATTATTGTAATATCTATTTAATATCTAATAGGGAAGAAGAATACTGCAACGCTCACTGTTCAGAACAAACAAATAATAGTCATATTTACTCTGTCTTAGTGCTGGTATGCTGCGGGAGATTAAGCCCAATGTGGGGCGTGGTTTTCATTTTATAAAGAGCCGCAGCCGCTTTCCGAACTAACTTGCTTCTGGCTTTCATGCTGACTGCTTTTGCTAGACTCGGTTTCCTGTTTGCGACCAGAGGAACGTGGTTTGGGACATTGATCTGTAAGTTTTATCCCCTCCAATAAAATACCCCTTTTTTAATCAACCTAGTGTAATATTGTCTTGCGACAATACTGGTACAACAGTGTAGGCGGACCTAGAAGAAAGCGGTGTGATATGCCCCTCAATGCAAATGAAGAAGCTCTCTTGTCCTCAGCACACACAAGGGAGAGAATTAGACAGTTACTGGGCACCCACGCAGGATGAACTGTATTTCAAGTGCACTTGGCTTATGGTGAAATACCATTTTCATGATTCCGTTTCTTACAAAAGAGACTGAATCTTTTATTCTTCCCTTCTGATAATTTCATTTTGGGGCACAATTGCTAATTATTTCTAAACATCCCATTGGGGGTGGGGAATATTGGATTCCATTGAGGATTTGATCTAGCAGCTCAGCTCTAGGCTTCTTTGTGGTGTTCAATGCCATTTTGCTGACTAATCAGCATGTTTTCTGGATGAATGGAATCTGCCATCTGCAATTTGTTTACTTATCTTCATGAGATGCATCCCTTCCAGGTGAAGAGTGAGGCTTTTAAGCCTAGGTTTGGAGTGATCAGATGCTAGCTTGTTTCTCACAGAGGCCGGGCCTATTAAAAGGCAAAGAACTTGAAGAAAAAGAGAGCTTAGTCATTTTGGATCACTAGATGATCATCCCTGAATCGATGTAATTTACTGAAATTGCAAAGTGGGACTTAGAGTTGCAGGTTTTGCATTTAGCTTATAGCGACATTTCTGTTTCTGGCACTTAGAGTCTCTCTAAAACCACTGCTTGACTTTCAAAGGTGGACTCAAGGCAGCCCGATGGATGAAAATCCAAATGTTCAAAACAGATCAATTGATGGACCAGTCTTACAACTCTTTAAGTAGAATAATTCTTCCCTGGCAAGTTTGAAATGGATTTTGATTGCCCCCTCCACTGTGTAGGTGAAGAACCTGAGATCAGAGCTGTCTGCCAGTATAAAAATTTGATTCACACACAACCTTTTAGGCTTGCATGCATTATGGAAAAGATGACATGCCTTGCACTGCACAGAATGATGTCAGTGACACAAAATTCCCAGTGGGGAAGCTGTCACAGATTTGAGATTCTATTATAAAATCCACAAGTTCCCCAAAGTTACTGCTATAAGTGAAACAGAGCACGCATGTAAAACTGAAGACTCTCTCTTCCGGTTTCCTCTCATATTACCACACTGAGAGAAGCCGAACTGCCATCTTCTGGTAATACCTTACTGCACAGCCACAAAGCACAGGTACCACGTAGGCAATTAATTACACACAGATTATGTACAGATTGTTGCACTCCTGCTTGTTCTTCCTACCAAAAATGTCACCATCGGGATTGCTCCTGTCTGTAATTGACTCCATTTTTTTTTTTTTGGATTGAGTATAATAGCCTAGGAGTAGACATCACTGCAGTCAATTCATTTACATCTCCCTTTTATCAAATTTGATTCAAATGGCATAGAGAAAAAAAAAAACCCAGCCACAGTGGCTCCTGGAACCCAAAGGTCATGGGTACTTGTAACTTGTAACTATTGTCAATTATCTACACCCTAATAAGAAAATAGACCTTACATACAGGTGTCTGGGAAGGATACTTAAAGATGTGACATCTAGCATCCATGTGGATGGGAGAGTTCCTGCTTATAAGCTCTCAGTACTTATATGGTCCCAACTCTACTTCAGTGTAATAATTTCAATACATGTAACTTCGTGATGCACTTTCTGCTGGGATAGAAAGTGAGGACTTCGCTCTCTGGTGCAACTTCAGGAACACTGAGAATCCTTTATTGTAGTACCTTGTTTATGCTGACCCCTCCCCCCAGGAAGGAAGTTTAGTGTTGTCATTAACATACAGGTGTTAATAATAAAATAATAGTATAACCGATGATTTTCAGCTGGAGCCTCCTAGGGCTCCCAGTAGAAATTCATTGACTTGAGAAAACTCTGAACAATGACTTCAGGATCGCTTTATCCTTCACTTGATTTTCTGCAAATATGTAGGACCTACAATTCCCTTCAGACTAGTTTTTTACTAAGCTTAATTTTTAACGGTGTGTGAGTGTGTCTGCATGTGGGTCTGTGCTTCAGTGTGCGGGTGCCCACAGAAGGCAGAGGAATTGAACTTACCTAGAGCTGGTGTTACAGGCAGTGGTGAGCCGTGGAACATGGGTGCTGGGAACCGAGCATATCCTTTGGACACTCCAGGACTAATGTCCTGCTACCTCCTTCCCTGGTCTGGATATAAAACCGAGCCCTTTATATTTTCCAAAGATAATTCACCTACAGGAGAGTCTGTCTAAAGCAGGTTTATTCAGTGGTTGGGTCAAGGGAAGGACTGTCATCATCCACCATTTAAGAAACCTGACAGACAAAATCCTCTAAATCCTTAAGGACACCATCTCCGATACCCTTGATCTCTGAGCTGCCTTCCCGATACTCTGCCACCATCGTTTTACTTTAAAATGGATTTGTTTTACTGGTGGATCTATTCCAGAGCAAATCTCAATCCACAGAGGAGTTGGATACTGACAGGAGACTAAGAGAAGGAAAAAATAAAAAGAAAAGAAAACTCAGGTGTGTATGGAGGGAAGGCTATGTAGACAGGGACTGCTCGTTCATTTCCCAACTGCTCAGACCAGAATAATCACACAGAAACTATATTAATCACAACACTGTTTGGCCAAATTATTAGATTATCAAAATATCTAAAAATATTCTTATTAACTAACTATTACATCGTAAATTAACCCATTCTATTGCTACCAGGCTCTGGTTTTACCGGTGCCAGCATGTTATCCTTTGGCAGCTACACAGCATCTCCATGACTTCACCTACTCTCTCTGTATCTCTTCCAGTTTGACTATATTCTGCCCTGCTACTGTAGATCAAAGCAGCTTCTTTATTAACCAGTGGTAATAAAACATATTGATAGCGTACAGAGGAAAATTTCACATCAAGGGTGGAGAGGGTGGATATGAGAGTTGGGGGAAGGAGAGCAAATTTGATCAAAATACATTGAACGACATCTCAGAGATTTAGTAAAACTATTATTAAAATTTATCTTCTATACTTTTCTCTGGCATCTTTCTTATTTAACTTCTTTCCCTTCATCAGTTCTTTTCCTCTCAAAAAGAATCTTTCCCCATCCTTCAGGCAGTTGAGATTTATCTTCTCTAAAAGCTTGGCATCAGCTGGAGCCGAGGTCCCACTTCCTCGATGTGGCGATTCTCACAGCCCGTGTGTTCCATGCACAGAAGTCTAACACTGGTAGTTGAGGTGACAGCGGTAGGGAAACCTTAGTATTTGTCACTCATGGCACCACTTTACTATGTCTGTTCACGTTGCTTGGAGTCCACGGCCTCTGTGGTTTGCAATCAGTCCTTCAAGGTGTTGAGATTATGAACGAGACTCGTGCTCACCAGATTTCAGGGAGGATCTGGTCTCCCCTAGTCTACCTCATCCAAAGTAAAGAGTGAGTTGCTTCACACAGTGGAGATCTGTGTAAGCCTATATTTGAAGATAAAGGTCACAGGGCTGTAATAGCTTATTACTCCTGGGGGAGGAAAAAAATAGAAGGCCCTAAAGAATTTTAAAGCGGGAGCAGTGACAAGATTTAACCCCCTCTCCTAGGACTGAGAGGAAAAACCTTAGGGTTACAGCCTCTGCTTATAAGTTTAAGATAATAGTCCAGTAGTGTATAGTCAGGTCTGAACCATGGTGACATCTGTAAAGAGAAGAGACCTGATTCTTAGGAAAAGTTTCTGGATTTAGAGGTCAATATGACATTGGGATAAAAGTTAGAGGAAGACATCACATATCTAGAAGAGTTCTGATTTAATAACTGGGGGAATCTATGAACCATAACTGAAAAGTTGCTTTGGGAATAGAGTGGGAGAAACTAACTTTGAAGGTTGGTCAGAATCTAAGTTGACTCGAAATATGATAAGTTGTCTAAATTTTTGGGTAGTTCTCAAAAGATGCCCAGCCTACAGCTCAACATGTGGCCCACTTGCTCAAGAGAGAAGTTATATTGGAACCAAAGTTTTGAGATTGACAAATGAGATAAGCCATTGAAAGAAGAGCATACGGTTTTGATGGGACTGTTAATCCTGAGTGTTTGGGTTCATGAATATTAGTGTCTACACGAGAGGCAGAGAAGTACCAGAGGAGTCTGATAGGCAAGAAAAGAAACCATAGAAAGCTTGTTGAACTTATGAGATTGTTGGGGTGGATATTAACGAGAAAGCATGTGGGTTGCTCTCTGTTAACGTGTTTGGAATTGGGCTTTAGAATGTGTTTGCTGAAGAAAAAAAGTTGAGTGGAAGTGTGTCTAAGAGAATCCAAAAGTGTGTGTGTGTGTGTGTGTGTGTGTGTGTGTGCACAAGAATACGCACATGTGTATGTGTTTGTGTGTGTATGAGTTATGGTAGTTCTCAGAACAGCCTTAGGAAAATGAGGTGCCAGCGCAAAAACCTTAAAAGAGAAAGTCACTGTAAAATAGTGTACTTACAAAGCAAACAAAAGAAAACACTTTTTTTCTTTTAGAAAGAAATGCTGTGAACATACAAAATTAGGGAAAACACACAATCTATTTCCCTTAAATTAAAAAAGGCAGTTTTCGATCTTCCATCTAAAACTACACTTCCTCCCCATATTCACTGTCTGCTTCAGTAAAGTCGCCTCAGCTAAACACCTTAAATACGGTTTACAAAACTGAAATGAATGCCAATATCTCAAATAAAGAGAAATAAAAATAATTGATAATGAACTCCTCCGGAGGGACTATTGACAATTAGTGGCCATTGTGAGCAAGTCTGTCATTTTCTCCAGTGTTATGGCAACAGATGAGCGTTCCGTGCTCCACTGAATAACCTCCTCCCTGTGCTCAGGAGGTAACTCTTACTAAACTCGGTGTGGGCCACACACAAAAAGAAGGCAATGCTAGGAGGCAACTTCCTAAAATTCTTTCCATTGGTACAGGAATGTTATTCGAAAAAGAAGTATGGGTAGCAAGGACTAAATATCAATGTATGAAATAGCCAAACAGTAAAAAATGAAAAAAAAAGTGTTCAAAAACAAAGAAAGAAATGGAACAAAATGAGTGAAGAGTGAATGAATGAAGAGGAGATTCAAAGAAAAGTTAAATTAACTGGGATTACAAGAACCAGAGAAGGAGCTCACCATGGAGAGGAGATACATGTGGAGAAGCCATTAGGGACTTTTACCATGCTTTTCTTTAATCTTCATTTATAACATGTTATTCTTATTTCAATGTTTTTGTCCTCTTTACCACCAAATTTATACGTTCAAACTTATGTCCCCAGTATGACAGTCTTAGTCTTGGAAAGTCAGTCTTAAGAGCTCTAGCCTTATTAAAGGACTTTTGTAAAAAGAGCTCAATGATCTTGCCTGGAATTCAAGAATTTCAGAAACTGAAGCAAGAAGATGTATCAGGAGTTTGGGCCAGCCTGGGCTCTGTAGTGAGATGAGAGCAAGGGCAAGACTTAGAGGGGACAGGCAACCAAGAGAACTTCTTCGTCTTCTTTGCCATGTGAGGACACCAAAGGTACCGCCTTTGAGGCAGAGAGTACACTCACACCAGAACCTGAATCTTTAGACTCTTTTAATACCTTGCGCTAGCACTTCCTAGTCTCAGGATGGTGAGAAACACAGAGTTTATTTACATAGTTTGTAAATTACCTGGTTTATTATTATAGAGCTAAAGTAAGTTATTTGAATAGACTCTCTTTTGACACATTGTTACAGACCTGAGATCATGCCACAGTTATGCAAAGGGAGAAACTAAGGGAGAGAGGCACAATGGCCAAGACCTTAAAGTACCATTGAAGATGGGTGCTTCTGAATGTTTGACTTTTCACTCAAGAAGAGCCGCTCTTCATGGCATCATCCTAGCAACCCAGGCATGCTGAATGGTTACCAAGCAGTTCAGGGCCAGTCTGGCCTCCTGGCTGAGAGAATCAAATTGACTAAAACAACAGTCCCAATGCTGGGGTTGCTGAGATAGTTCCCGAGACCGCAAACCAATTGGAACAGATGAGAAATAATATAGTTTGTGTCTTTGCATTAGCATAAAAGCAGCCAACTGAAACGTGAAAGAAACACACAGTTTCTGAGTTCTATGCAAGTGGATATCATTTTGGGTTGGGTTGAAGTGGAAGTCTAAACCGGTTGTTCAAGACTGTTTAAGACTTGCTCAAATATCAGGGCATTTGTCTTCAAACCTATCTAGAAACTAGTCTCACGTAGAAACGGTGATTTTTCTTTTTCTTTTGGAGAGTGAGGGGTGGAGCACAGAGAGGGGCTGGAGTGGCTTTACTGAACAGAAGAGGGTGATCTGATGACATGGTCACCACAGCAGTATAGCTCAGCTCACACAACTGCGAGTCTCTCACTCTACCTAGGGTTGCCTTCTCAGGGAAGCCACTATGAAACAACTGGAGACTCGCTAATGACTTCATAATCCAGCTATACGCATGTCCTTGGCATGCTCACCAGCAATGCTCAAAGGTTTTCTCCTTTGGTAATTCATTTTTATAAGCAAAATCCGTATCGCATTATTAAAACAGCCAAGTGAAGAGCACTAAGGAACATCAAGTATTTAAAGAATATAAGCAGAAAAGGCTTAAAAAAATAAGACAGTGTGGTTGAGTATTTTTTAAGTTTGGCTTACTTTTATCAATATGTACTTAATTAGGATGATCCACTGCATAACCTAATAATGCTCTTACATGACATTCTGATTAGAGATGATCTCTTGTGCACACTTCACCTCTGCCAATGCCTCCTTACTTCTACTCCAGTCCTAAGAAATGTCAATAACGAGTCGAATCCCTCTATGTGTCTTCTGACCAGTGGATGTGGGAACATCATGTTCTAATTAACTCTTAGAGTAAATGCTTTTACCCTCTTAGGGAAAATTGATCCCATGACCAAGGCAATAGAGACCTTAGGAACTGGTGGTAAACATGCTTCATTGGTCAATAACAATGAGCTCAAGCCATCAAACTTTTGAAAGCTAGATAATCAATGGTGGAGCTCTGGTTCCGAAAATAGCCTTTTGGCAGTATCTTTGCTTTAGGGGGCCACCACAGAGAATCAGCAAAACACAACTGGCCTTTTTTTTTGCATGACCAAACTTTTGCCTCTAAAGTTCAGTTAGTTTCTTTACACACCACTGGGGCTTGAAGTCCACAGTGCACTCATCATAATCCTGCATAAAATCTGCTCTCTAGCTTGCTCCCTGAAGTGATGACTCACAAACAGGTCTTTTTTTTTTTTTTTTTTTTTGTCTGCTCAGAGAATCATTTGGCATCTTCCCACAGGACTCTGAATCTCACCAGTGAGGATTAGGTCTGTCCTAGGATACTGCATGCTGTGGTCCTAGAGATTGCCAGGCGTTTCCCTTGAGCTCGGTCTCTCAGCTGACTCTCATCAGACTACACTCCATCTGCTCTGCCTCAGTGTCTCCATTCTCTTTCCCTCCCATTTCCTGCCGATTTACCCTAGACAGCTGTGCAAAAGTAAATGCCTTATTTTTTAAACATTGTGTGCATGACTGTTATGAAAATAGCAGGTTAGTGAGAGTCAGGAACTCTTTCAAAGCTGGGAAGGAAGAAGCAAGTTGTTGTGTGTCTTCTCAGTGTTTTGATGATATTTACTGGAGCAAGAGCAACAGGCTATGTTGGTAAATAATATAACTAAGGAGGCAGGTGTCAGAGCATTTTCTCTTTCTGGTCCCTATTCATAGAGTTGTGGCATAATAACTGATTGTGTCGATAATTGTGTGTGTGTGTGTGTGTGTGTGTTACTAGGGATCAATCCCAAGACTGTGTAAATACTAAGCACACCTCCAAGGACTAAGCTATATTTCCAGTCCATGTAGTATGTTCAATGTTTAAAATCCAGTAGGCAAAAGAATCTGCCACAAGGGCTGGTGATCAGAGCTCAATGCAAAGGATTTACATGAGAGAGAGCCAACCTAGTAAGTTGTCCTCTGACTTTCGTACACCCTGTGGCATGTATACATACATATTAATAAACATACAAGTAAATAACGCAATAATTATTTGACAGTTTCATACTATGATATTCATATTTTAATATTCACCTCCTATTCATGCCCATAACTTCTTGCAGGTCCACCCCTCACTTCTCTATTCCTCCTCATTTTAATTTCTGTCATTTTTCATTAGGAACTCACTTAGTTCAGTTTGTGTTTTCATGTGCTCGGGGGTAGAGGCCTTCTGTTGGAACATGCTTAACTTACTAGGGACACATATTTAAAGAAAACGGACTCCTGCTTTCTCAGAAGCCAGTCATTACCTGTCCATGGGTCCTTCATGAGGAGTGGGTCTCATGAGCTCCATCCCCCTCCATTGTAGAACGCTGACTGGCTTCATCTTGAGCAGGATCTTGTGGAGGCAACCACAGTTGCCATGAACTCATGAATATAAAATGTCCAGAAGATACTATTTCCCTCTTGCACAGGTCTCTAGCTCTTACATGCCTTCTGCCACCTCTACAGCAATGGTGTCTGAGATGTGACGTGAGGTTTATGCAGATGTCATGTTTGTACATGAGCATTCCATGGACACTTATTCTCTGTGCTTTGACTAGTTGTGAGTTTCTTTATTGTGTTGGTTTGAAAAGAAAATGGCACCAGGTGGTGGTGGCACACGCCTTTAATCCCAGCACTTGGGAGGCAGAGGCAGGTGGATCTTTGTGAGTTCAAGACCAGCCTGGTCTACAAGAGCTAGTTCCAGGACAGGCTCCAAAGCTACAGAGAAACCTTGTCTCAGAAAAAAAAAAAGGCTGGAGAGATGGCTCAGTGGTGAAGAGCTTTGTCTGATCTTCCAAAGGTCCTGAGTTCAATTCCTAGCAACCACATGGTAGCTCACAACCATCTAAAAATGAAATCTGGTGCCCTCTTCTGGCCTGCACTGTATACATAATAAATAAATAAATAAATCTTTTAAAGAAAGAAAGAAAGAAAGAAAGAAAGAAAGAAAATGGCCCCCAAAGGGAGTGGCACTATTAGGAGGTATGGCTTGTGGAAGTAGATTTGCCTTGTTGAAGGAAGTATGTCACTGTGAAGGTAGGCTTTAAGGTATCATATATGCTGAAAATATTCCCTTATATCTGATGCCACCTCTTGTTGCCTGTAAGATGAAAGACTCTCAGCTACTTCCCCATACCATATCTGTCTGCATACCACCATGTCCCACCATGACGATAATGGACTAAACCTCTGAAAATGTAAGCCACCTCAATAAAATGTTTTTTTTTTTTTTTGTAAGAGTTGCTATCGTCATGGTGTCTCTTCACAGCAACAGAGAACTTAAGACATTCCTTAACCACCATCCACTGTAAATACAAAGTTCTCAGATGAGATCTTAGACCTGCGCAATTCTAGAAAGACAGGAATTTAGAGGCCAGTTTGATACTTTATCTATTTAGCAGAAAAATAGTTCTAGGTTCATCTGGGGTCTGAGAGCTCCCTAATCACGAGCTCTCGGCCAGATTTACAGTACTAGGCATGTTTTTCCACCTTCAGAGTTGCCCTCACCACTATAAATAAAACAGTTTATTATCCTCATAACATCTATGCCACTATAGCACCCATGGGTGTATCTTGCAAGGCCAGTCACTATTGTAGTTCACAGGCTTCAAAGCTGGCGAGATTGCCGATGACTTTAAATTAAATCCAGGAGCAAAACTCCCTTGGGAATGCAAATACTGGAAACTGTCATCTTCTGCAGCGATTCTAGAACCCTCCCCTGTGTTTTAGATTTGTGCAGCCCCTCCACACATGCATTTTGTAGAATTAGATGAACACTTTACTTACTTCAGAATTAAGTCTGCCTGGGTTTCACCAGCACCATAAAATTTTCTTGTTACCTTATTAGACCATGGGTGAATGTCTCAGAGAACAATATTTGGAGAAACTTATATAAATGTCAGGGATGAGGGAACCTTAAAAACTCTAGTAATTTCTTATTTGAGATCCTATTTGATAAGCACTTTCCCCAGACCCATTCCCTCAGATGTTCTCTATGTAGTGAGTGACAGCACCTGTCCTGAGTGCTCAGATGGAGCAAGTGGAGGAGAGCCTCCATTGCCTGCTTCCTTCGTTCTCTCTTTCCATTTAAAAGGCTATTTCTTTTAAATACAGATCAAGAACGACTGTGATCTTTTCTCACTGTCTGTCAGTTTAGGCCATATTTGACTCTCTCTTGCACTGTGTGCTGGTTAGTTTTTTTTTGTCATCTCAACACATACTACAGTCATCTAAGGAAAGGGAACACACTTGAGAAAGATGTCTCCATCAGATTGGTGTGTTGGGGTTGAAGGCAGTTCTTGATTAATGACTGAGGTGGGAGTGGCCCCACTGTGGGCAGTGTCGTCCCCAAGTAATTGATAAAAATGCTTATTGGCTAAGCCATGAGGACCAGGCCAGTAAGCATCCTTGCTCCTGGTCTCTGCTTCAGTTCCTGCCTACTGCTTGAGTTTCTTACCTTGGGTTCCCTCGGGGATGGCCATGACTGGGAACTTTAAGTAAAATAAACATTTTCCTGCCCCAAGTTGTTTGTGGTCAGTGTTTTATCATAGCAATAGAAAACACTCTACAAAGAGCTATTTTGGTTTGCTGTATTGCTGTGCCTGTGTATATTTGTGTATATATATACATGTGGGAGCACTTATGTATTCATGTGCACATGTGTGTGTGTGTGCATGTGGAGGCCAGAGGCTGATGTTAACCGTCTTTCTGGATTACTCAGGGTCTTCCCCTTGAATGGAGAGATAGCTGATTTAGCTACTCTAGCTAGCAAGTTTGATCTGCTGATCCCAGCTACACTCCCTAAGGTCTGAGATGACAAGGAGCTATCACATCTGCCCAGAACGTAAGTGAGTGCTAGGGATCTAAACCATGGCTCCTCAGGCTTTCCCAGCCAGTGTGTTCTATCTACAGTGGGCTACCTCCTCATCTCTTAGAAGTAGTTTCTTCCAGTGTTTCTGACTCCAGTCCTAAGACAGTGTTCCCAGAGTGTGTCCTGCCTCCAGAGTTGTCTCAGCCATAAAGAAGACTTGATTGCCTTGCCCAAACAACACCATTGGTTTCCAGATGTTGCTGCATGACTTTCTACGGCTTTTCACATAGTGCCTCTGTAAATCTTGTTCCCTTGGCACTTGCTTTCCTTTCAAGTCTCAACTTGACACCTGCCTTGCACCGTGTGCAGCCTCAGCTTGGACTCCGTTTCAGCGCTTTGGTTGTGCTCCGATTCCCAGAATGCTCTCCCTGCAAAGCCCTTACTGGGAAATCAGGTGGGAATGCTACGTGACCTCTGAAGTGATGCTGGTATTTCAAGAATCCCCTTGGTTCTAGATTCTCCTATCCCATGGTAAAAATATAGATGTCCTTTTACATGTCTTGGTGCAATATCTGCCAAAAATCCATTGTGAATTGAAAACAGCAAATAAATAAAAATACAATAAATGTGCCTCCCCTGTAGAGCATCCCAGCTCAGCAGTAGAGTTGTTGAAGATTCTCAGTTGTTGACCTCTGTGGTCATATGACTAATTGGGAGAGTGGCTCATGGCTGTGATGGAGCACTGATAAAACATTGAACTCTATATTGACAGCCCAGGAAAAAATAAAAATTCAGATCTGAAGTGTGGTTTCTATGGCGTACATCAGCGTTTTTATCATTTTATCTGGTTGAAACATCCAAAGATGAGGATGCTCAGTACTTAGTTGCTCACTGGGTAGCTTTGGAAATGACCAGACATCATGATCTTTTTTTAAATGTCATTAGCAATTGCCAGATAGTGATAAGTCAGACTCTTACAATAATATAGTGAGCCCGAACTCATGGCAACCACTGTAAAACCTTTGTCCAGCCTCTTCCTAAAACCCATTTCACCTCTGTGAAGTTCTCTTTGATTCTTGCCTTTCTTTAAGATTACATTTAAGCCATTGATTTTTCACAAAGGATTTTGGGCTGGCCTTGGCAATTGGAGTGATATTCAATAGGAATTCTCTCTTAATATAGCCTTATAAAACCCAACAGAGAGCCAAGCTCTCAATACTGTCCAGCTTCTACTTTGGCTATCATTGGGATTTAGTAATTACTAATATTCTGAATAATTCTTTTACAATATTGTCATAATCAGCAACCTCAAAATTATACTTTAATTTTCTTAATAGCAACTTTAAAATATTCTGGTTATGACAAATCTCTTTCTCTCTCTGTCTCTTTCTATATGTGTATATATATATATATACATTTAAATAAGAAAAAGTTCAAATTATAAAAACCAATTGTAGCATTAATAATGAAGACACCTTGCCATAAAATTTTCAGCTTTGTTGATGTGGGACTTCTCTCTGTATGCTGTGATTCCCATTAATGAATAAAGAAACTGCTTTGGACCTAAAGGAGGGCAAACTTAGAAGAGTGAAATTAAGCATAATGCTGGGAGATGCATGGGTGGAGTCGGGGAGAAGCCATCGAACATCCGCTGGAGACAGATGTGCTGAAACTTTGCTGGTAGGCCACGACCTCGTGGTGATACAAAATAATGGAGATGGATTAATTCTAGATGTAAGGACTAGCTAGCAATATGCTCGAGTAATTGGTCAAGCAGTGATTTAATTAACACAGTTTCTGTGTGATTATTTCGGAGCTGCTGGGCAGCCAGGAAACAAACAAGCAGCCTCTCTCCCTCCAACACTTTGTGACTGGGTTTAATTCGCACGTGAGGTATAATGCAGTGCATCTCCCAGTCCTGACTTTACTCATGCGGTTCATACAGCCCTTTGCAATAGGGAGCCTTTCAGTGTACCTAAATGGACTTAGAAGTGCGAAATTGCAGTAACTGAGAGCTGGCTGGCTACTTGAAGAGGGAAGGGAGCATAAGGGATAGCCCTTTTGAAGGACAGTAACGTGGACCCTATCTTATTCAGCATCTTTCCTGATGATATCGAAGGAGAAACACACAGCATATTAATTACATTTGACAAGGATGCTGAACTGCTTAGTAGCATGATCCTGGAAGGTTTAGAGACATGGTGAGGAGATAGAAAGAAGAAAAATAGTGTGGAAAAATGAAAATAGTGCATTCTGGGAGAAATAAGCTATGAGAAACAGTCAGGGATCTCAAAACCAGATTAGGACACATTTAGGGAAATAGAGATGGAAAGGCCCCAGCATTTTATTTTCCTGAAGGGAGCATGGAGCAAGACTCCTTATGCTTTTCCTAAGGCCAGAAGCTGTGACCCTGGTAAGGCTTCAGCAAGTTAAGCTATCTGAATCTCAGTTTCTACAGCCCTTAGTCACACAGCTCTGGGTCTTGACTATTCTTTATACATCGTTGGACACTTATCTCATCACTTGGCATTCCTATCCATCAAAGCTTTCTCCTATCTGTTTGCGTCTATAGCCAAGCAGGAGTTTCCTCCAGGCATGAGACTATCTTTCCATAAGGGTCAATTTGTAACACACACACACACACACACACACACACACACACACGGGTGGGGGGGGACAGGACATATGTGCACATATTATCCAAGCTTTGTTTTTGTTTTAATAATTAATTTCTCTCTACTTTACCCAATGGTGCTTAGTTTCCTGGCTTCTCATGATATTCAGAATGTGAAGATTCCAGGAGGATTACAGAAGACTTTGATTTACCCCTTTTCATCTCTATACCAATTTGAAAACTGTGGCACGCCTTCTCAGCTCTCTTTCATGGCCCAGGTTTTATCAACCACTGTTTAGTCGGTTGGCTAAATCACGTGGAACGATGTCAATAATATTGGTTCCAGCATTCATTTTATTTATTTGGAGACATGTGATGAAGATTTTAGTCATGGAGTATTTTCCAATCTGCTGATGAAGTTCTCCACAGAGTAAACATGAGACAGTGACCCATGGCATCTAGAAAATGACTTCTCTTGAGGAAACACCAGTATTCACTGCTGGATACCTTGGGGCTGGGTTGGTGATCTGCAGTGATTAAATAGGCCAGTGTTAGGGTCCTACAGACATACCAGCTGCCTGCTGGTGAGAATGCTACTCTCTGTCCCTATAGGAGCAATTACTTAGTCTATCTCCGTCAGCCCAAAAGAGGAGGATGGGAGCTGGTAGGGGGCCTCAAACATTGAAATTTGTCTTTGAGTATTACCAAATGTCTGTTTTTTAATTTTTCTTTTGTTCATTTGGTTGTTTTGCTCATTTGTTTTTTACAGTTTCAGCTTTGTTCTTGTCCTTAGAACTCCAGATACGAATCAAATAAATATTTAGCAACACATTGCTCTTATTTCCAATGTCCTTTGCGTTCTAGGGCTTCTAAAAGTTTGCATGTACATAATGAGGAAGAATAGATATATTAGCTCTTTTGATGTGAAAACAGAATGAATTATGAAATAAGCACCTGGCTTATTGACTCAGCACTCTCTTCTTAATTATTTTCGGGCAAGGAACTAAACCCAGGAAACTTGTATAACACAGGCTCTTCCACTGACACACCCACCCAGAGGGCACTGTTAAATTGTTTTTGAAATTACAGCCCTCCTCTGGTCTCTCAAATGTCTGCAATTAGAGCCATGCACCACTCGACAAAGACAAAACTATCAGTTTTGTAGAGATTTGGGCTTCAGTAACCCTTGCAGTTTATTTAAATCTTCATATTCATCTGCTTAATTGGCACAGTAACTGCTGACATAGAAAATGTTGAAAATTTAATGGATCAAGAAGTTAAAATCTCTTGGTATAAAAGGGTGCTTATTAAGAGCCATTAAAACGCAATGATCTGCCACTCATCCCCTCAGAAGCCCGTGTATCATGTTTGTAAAAGGTAGATAATATTGATAATACCTTGATGATAACATCAAATAATTGATGTCTTCTTGAGAGAGTTGGCTCAGAATTTAATGACCATGAAGGCAGAAGCATCTCGATAACACAGAGCTACATTGCAGAAATCCCCAATGATCAGTTGCCTCTGCTGGTCCAAGGCGCTGTAGTCACATACCTGGAGCTTTCTTCCTCGGTTTGATTTGAAGAGAACAAATATGTCCCAGCTTAGCTAAGAACATCAACAATAAGCCTAACAGTTCTTTTGCAAACCCTCCAATATTTTCACATTTGCATTAAAGTTGGTCACCAGAAGGATTCTCTTACCCTCCAGGACGAGGTTGATGGGCTTTGCCTGGACAGGGTCAGTTAGTAAAGATCATAGGCTTGGCAGGCTATATGGTGCTTGGGGCAAGTATTTGTTTCTGACCTCATGGTGCAGAAATAACCATGAGTGTGTTTCCACAGAATTGTACTCATGAATTCAGGTGGAAAACCACGAAGAATCAGCAAAAGTTTAAAAGAGAATAAATAGTTTGTTTGTGGGGTATCTACAGCCTGTAGACAACAATGCTGGTGTAATTCTGAAATTATATTATTCTTCATGTATTGAAATTCCTCTAAATAAATCTGGGAAGTAATGGGGCCATCTCTTCCTATCCTAGTTCCTGGGATGAAGAACTTTGAAATGAGCCCAGCCTAGTTGGAAAAGTGTATAAATGGTTTCATTCATAAAGGAAGATGGGCAGATGAAGGCTACCGGAAACATATAGTAAGTGTTAGGTCTGTGCATTGACAGGGATCTTTTCACTTGGGTTTTTCTTGCAAGTAACTGCTCCAGGGTCCCACCTGATCTCTGAGACTGACCTTGGGCTGGGGGATCATCACTCCCATACACTTCTGCAAGCCAGTTTCATATTCTTTTACCAATAGAACATGCTTGAGCGAGTTTGGAAAGGCTAGAACAAAGCAAAAGGAATGAGTAAATCTCCAGAGGATAAGACTTGTGAAGAGCGCTTCTGGTAATTACAGTGATTCAGCATAGAAAAGAGAACATGCAGCCTTGAAAGAGCATTAGCTATTATATAGTCTTAATGCCCTCAGAGATCATTTATCTCAGTGGTCCTCTCCCTACTCCCCCATCTTCTTTTATTCCTGCCAAACTTGTTACTTGAGAGCCTACTGAACTTAATGAGATCAGGGCAGTTCAAGGGGCCATAGGAAAAGAAAAGAGTTTGACTACTTAGACACATCTTTACATATCAGCAATCCCTCAGGAGACAAATAATTATGCTCTAAATCAAGAAACCGGGTCTGGTAGACATCATACAATGTCTTCAAAGACACTCAACCATCTGATGACCAAGCTAGACTCAGATGTTGAGACTCTAAGCTCCAAAGTCAATGCTGTCTGTGTAAATACTGTTATAACCCCTAAAATGTCTTATTGAATGGTGTTTGCAGTTATCAGTGCTCTGCGTCTTCAATTCCTCACTTTATTCTTACATTAGTTCTGTGAGGCAGGTGGCCTTGTAGGCTGTGCTTTAGTGAATGCTTTAAATACTAACAAGGTTTAGTCATTTTTCCCCTAAAAATTCAGTTAAATTTATTCAAATTGGAAGAAAATCCTTAAAGCTGTGTTTAGCATCAAGCCCCTTTGGTTCTGAAAACTTACCAGTTTGGTGTGAATGCAATCAAGCCAGCCCCGAAGGCGTGAGAACAGGAGAATTGACCAAGCCTCTTGCTGCCTGCTGCACTGAGTGAGACCAGGCAGTGCTGGAGAGCTCACCCTGGTGGTGAGGACCAGGGAGAACTGGCAGGCTGACCAACCCAGCTAAAACCCGGGCCCAGAACAGGGCTATGAGTTGAGCCAAACCAACATCCACCGCATCTATGAACTTCTGAAACTTGTAAAGAAGCTGGTCCTGCAGATCCAAAATTGCAGGACCTCCGTGAGGTAGAGCAATGTTAGGGTATCCAAGAGGAGTTTCAGTGAGGGCCCAGTATCAATAGTGTAGCAGAAGCCCGAGGCCCCGAACCAGACCAATGACTCATTGGAATGAATACTTGCAAGTAAAAATGTATGTAATAAAGGGTATATTCTGTGACTTACTGTGTCACACGACAACTCCTACGATGGCATTTTTTTCTTTTAAATTTCACTTGATTTTTTCGGGGGGAGCAGGAGGTTACAAGAGCAGAGCACAGATACGAAGGGACAGGGAAATGAAGGGATTGGGATGCATGATATAAAATCCACAAAGAGTAAGTAAAAGGTTAAAATAAAATAAAAAAATAAATGAAATTCATCAGTATTTCTAAGGCTTAAAGGTTTATGTTAACAAGACCAGTTTTAGCTTTGGATTTTTAAAATAAATTTTCGAGAACAGAGAGAGGAAAAATAAGTTATTTACATAAGATATCTACATATGTACTAAGGCACAAATATGCTAACAGACTTCAAAACACACTGGCATCTCAAAAGCGTCTTCAAGGGGTTCATGTTCTTAGATTTTTCTCAACACCTTAGACTCTTCTTCATCTTTAATCTTGGAAACCAAATGGTACTTTAAGTGACATGTGTCATCAATTCTACACTCTACAGCAAGGAGTACCTCTGCAGACATACTGGGTGTTAACTGTAGGAGACAATGGAGTAGCTTTTGTGAAAAAAAGCTAGTGGAACTTACTTCATCTCTATGGTAACTGTTTTCTCCTCTTTATCAACATTACATGCTAGAGAAAATTTAATGTTCTTTTTTTCCAAGAAGTTCTCCACTTGCAGAAATCGTTACCCAACTTTTGCACAGGATTTAAGAACATCCCCAATAAGATCGAAATCCCAGCAGATTTGCGCAGATTCACTTGAAGACATCCTTACTAGACAGCTGTACTTTTGTCCTCACATTCCAAGATGCTCAACATCTAAACCCATTAACTTTACTTTAGACTCTACAACCTTTTCCCCCTTTGGTGTGTCAAATACTAACACTAAATATCCTATCATCTTCATCTCTCAGTGTAATTACTATCACATTTTAGTGTTTGGACATCCTGGTGAGGAGCATGTTCATGGACAGTCTTTTGTAGAAGTGGAACCTATCAGAGACTTTGGAGCTCTGGGTACCAGGGACGCAGGAGACTTCATGCTCTGCAGGCTCACGCTCTCTAGATGAAGTCATTGAGATTGATTGGGCATTCAAGCACCTCCAGAACGTTCTTCAGACTCTGTGCCAGTTAAGGTTTAGGCAGTGGTCGTGTCACAGTGGGGACAAGGAGTGAAGCCTGGCCAACTTAGGGCTCGCAGGTCATGAAACAAAAACAGAGGTAAAAACCGCCATACCACTGTGCTTACAACCTCTGAAATGTACTGTTGTGGGAAGGCAATATTTCAACTCTCTGAACTCCATCTTCATCATGGACCCTTGTTATCCTACCTTGATATAGGAAGCAGAAGCTATGGAAATATGGAAATAGAGTCACTCACATGAGAGAAAGTACAGATTTTACAAATATGCACCCACTCTGAAGTGCAGTGTCTTACTCTTCAGGAGGAGGAGTATGAAAAGGGAGAGGATATGAACTGGCCTGAGTTAGATCCATTTTTCCCCTTGTCCTTTCTACTTGATCCTGTCACCTTTGCAGAGAGGACATGAGGAGGACTATTCTCAGCCTTGGACAGGATTGTGGATAACTGGGAAGACAATATGGCAATCTATAAAAAGCAACCACATCTTTCTCACTCGCTCTATAACAGAAGAAGTCGGTTCTGGGTGTATATGGTGAACATTAAGCACATTGCTGGATTATTTAGAGGGTGAGGTGTAAATTCCAGACACATAATCTATACGAAGGTCACTGACATTATGAAGTACTCACTACATGCTAGTGTCTCAAGTCCTTCACATGACCAACAAGCTCAGATACCACAACCTCTACATCTTAAATTCACTTTATTTCACTGTCACAATCAAGGAAACACAGACATAAATAAAGAAGTTTGGTAAATTGCCAGCATCGCACACTTTGGTTTTTTTTTTAATGTGAGTATTCTGACTATAAATCTGTTTGAAACTGTTCTTAACTGAAACATAATTAGTCTTCAGTAAACTGCATGTATCTGAAGCACACAGCGTGGATAAGTTTGGCACGTGTACACAACTCTGTACACAACTCTGAAATCAATGGCACAACTAAGGTAACAGATCAACCTGCTCCAGACCCTGCCTTTCCTCTCCTGTCTCTCTCCATGTGGATGGCTTTGCTCCAAGCCACCTCAGTCCCAGGGGATTGTCAATCCGCTCTCTGGCTCTAGCAAACCATCCATACACTATAGAATTTTATATATGTGACGTTGTACCAATAGCACCTTTAGTATTTGGCATTTTTCACTTAGGATAATTACTATTGGATTCATTCAATTTTTCACATGAATCACTGGTGCCTTCATTACTGAATTGATTTCATATGTCATATGGTTACAATCAGAATTTTTTAAATCCAATCACCTATTGATGTATACGTGAACATTTTTAGTTCGGGGCTTTTATCAATGAAACTTCTATTAATAGTTATAGTTATTTATATTAACTTTTATATCTGCTTTTCTACTTTAACAAAAAAATCACCCTAATGTGATTTCACCTGTTGAGAAAGTACGTTTAAAAAGCTTTAAAAGAAGTTAAGACTGATGGCTGTCCATGAAATTTCTAGTTGAAATTGTAGAATTTACAGGAGAAGGCCAGACAGTTACATGAACTTGCTTTTTTTTTCCTGGAAAAAAGAAGAGAAGAGAAAAGAGCTCCTTATATCTCCCAAGCTCACATATTGAAACTTTCATAGAGTAGAAGAGAAAAATAATTGGATAACGGGGCCAACTTATTGGAATTTTCTTTACTGGAAAGCAAAGCACAACCTACTTGTCAAATTTTCAACCTGTTCTGTTTCCAATGCGGCTATTGGTGACAAATGGATGGCTCCAGCCACTTTACCTGCCAAATGTTAACCTGCAAGTCCTTATGACTTAGGCAGGAAATGAGCACCAGGATGCTCCCAGGGTCACAGAGAGAATTAATCTGATTTACATCTATTTCATTTCAGGGAAGCAAACTTTCATCTACTGCTTCTAAGTTCTTCTCTGGGGGTGAAGGCCCATTACTTTAAGTGAAATCCATCAGTCAAGCTGTGTTTAGAGGACATAGTGGCTAACGAGGATGGAAGCCAATAGGAGTCACCAGAACTTCCAGATGACAACAAGATGAGAGAATGGGTTAGACGGAAGTGTACACATGTGACTAAAGGATCACTTGGAACAAAGCCTGTTCAGCAGAGAACACACACTTGATAAGTGCCTAAGACCCAGTGATAAAATAAAACGTCCAGATGGCAGGGAGAGACAAGAGGCTGTCTCCCGAAACGCGGGATGAAATATTCTTGGAGATAGAAAAGAAAAAATAAAAATCTTGGATTGTATGGAAGGTAATCTTTCTCGTTGAGCTGCCTTTCCTGTAGGATTTACACACACTGATTTGACACAAATAATATGAGAGCAATGTCTGGAGGGTCGGACAGAAAATTAACTGTGTCTGTGAAGCCGTATCTCAGAAGGCCCAAGAAACAGGAGCCTGAAGAGCATCCAGCTGTGAGGAGCCAGCTCTACTCTTCTGAGTTATTTTACATACAAACCACAGCTTATTCTCCTTCCACTCTTCCTGTTCCTTCCCTCTACCTCCCATCTAGCTCCTCATCCACTCCTCCTCAGTTTCAAAAAGAGGCAAGCTTCCCATGGGAGTCAACAAAGCATGCCATATTACTTTGAGGGAGGACCAAGCTCCTTCCCCCGCAGCACAGCCGGGTGAGGCATCCCTTTGGAATAGGTTCCAAAGAGCCAGCTCATTTGCCAGGGACAGGTCCTGGTCCATACTGCTAGGGGGCCTCACAAACAGGACTTCTACTGATGATCATGCCTGCTCAGGAAGCAGTGATTTATTTGTGACTTGTTACACATATTCTAATATTTCTGGCATAGATAGATTTTCGAATTCATGCATGGCTACTTTCTACTGCAGACTTGCCTTGTCATCTGCTTAGGATACCACCAACCACTGCCTATGATCAGTACTCTAGATGTTAGGACAGTGTGGGAAGAAATTCTGGAAGAGCTGTCAAGTAAGCGATTAAATCATTACGATTATTAAAAATGTCGTTGTGAGGGATGCTTTTGCATGATGGGAAAGGCCAAGAACAGGAGTAGCGACTGCCTGAAATTATATCCCTATCCTGACTGAACTCACCTGGCCTTCCAGAGAACCCTTAAATTGCTGTTTCAAACTTGATTCTAGCATCTTTATCACAGAAAATGTAAAACATGCAGCCCTTGTCCTGCAAACAGGGTCAGTGTGCGGATAGCGTGAGTTACAGGTCTAGTAGGAGACACAGTCAAGAGGCTTCAGTGAAGACACTACCTGCACAGGAACGGTCAGGGCTCAGAAAGCAAAGGAGTAGGGGGAGGGCATCTAAGCATAAAGAACAAATGAGTGACAATTTAAAATGCAGCAATCGAGAAAATCATTAACTTCAGCAGCCGCATAGATACAAAAGCAACAGAGCAGAGATGGCAGACGTCCTCTTTCCTCCTGCCTGCCCTCTCACTCCCTTCTCTTCCTGATCTCTCCCATTTCCCAAATCTGCTTTTTCCTCAAGCCCGTGTGCTTCTCATCCCCAATATATATATATATATATATATATTAACTTTCAGTATAGCAATTAATACAAGAGAACCAGAAAAGCTGGCGAGGAACTGTCAGGTGGCAGCCAGAGGCATAGAAGGCAGAAGAGAGAACCTGGTGAGGACAACACAGGGAAGGACGTATATTGGTTGCCTTTTGTGGCTATGATAAGTTACCATTCCCAAAGGCAATTTATAGACAACACAGTTTTAGAGTTCAAGTGGATAATGCAGGGGAGGCATAGCAGAAGGGCCAGAGCTTGAAGCTCAGAGATTATGTCTGAGCACAGAAAGCCAACAGACCAAACTGGAAACCGGGATGAAGCTGCAAATGGCTGAAACCTATTGCAGGTGTCTCACCTATTTCAGCCAGGCTCCACGGCACTATGGGGTCCATAACGTCCCCCAAATAATGCTACCAGCTGGGGACGAAGTGCTCAAGTCCATCAGCCTATGGGATGCTTTTCTTATTCAAACCTCTACATTCTAGGCAAGTTATGATTGGGCTGGGTGAGGACCGAAAACCCTCCAGAAAAAAAATGAGCTGGGAACGGAGACAAGAGGCGGTGAGGGTTTTTCACAGCGGCTGATGCCGTCCATCACACTCTCCCCGTGTCTCTTTTACTTTTAAAGGCAATGGCAGATGGTTTCAAAAGAAAGGGAAATAGGGGAGAAAAATCCCACAAAAAGATAACCTCTTTAATTTGTGTTTTTGCCCCTCTCATGCCACGCAAAGAAGAGAAATAGCAGCTCAGTTCCTGTTGGTAAGTTGCCATGGAGACGGCTCCCACGTGATCTCCCGTCATGATTCACCACTGCAGGAACCTCCAAACTTAATTATTTATTAATCGGCTTTTACCAGGGCAGTCTCCAGAGGTGGAACATCTTGTTTCCATGGCAGGGACAGCAGTGAGAAACGGAGGGAGAAAATGGTAGGCAATTACAAGGAATTAATTAGAAGCTCTGTAAACGCACTGATGAACATGCTTTAGGATAAACCGTGCTGGGATCTGAGGGCACTGCGGCGTCTGGGGAAAGTGAAAATGAGCAGCAGGACTCCAATAATCCGTTCTCCTACGGCACCTGAAGAGCCTCCCACACTATCTGTCTGTGCACCAGAGACTCACGATGCAGCAGTAAGCCGTACACTCTAGGAGTAAAAGCTACCTATTTTGAATAAACAAACTATCCACAGGTGGATATACAATACATAATGCTTCAGTCTTTGCACACATTGCCCAGCACAGCATAATAGATGGACCTGGAAAAAGCAGTTCATAGTGAAGTGCTTAGAATGCATATGAATTAGAGGATACGGTATTTGACATGCATGTTGATGGGCAGTGTGATTCTTTGAGAACCCGCTCACATGTGCAATTACGTGTGAGATTATCCTTTATGTTTAAATCATACGAATGGATATGCACCAGTAAAAGCAGTGTTGAATATAGACTTTGAATATGAAATGCATTCCCCAAACCCCTGTACTCATGTTCTGTTTATTTTCTCCCCAAATCAATAGGCCAGCTTGGACAATTGTTTAAGGATGTTTAATTACCTTTGAGGATGTGGCTTCACTGGCAGCAATAAGTCAGTAGAGATGAGCCTTTGAAGGTTACAGCCTGACTTCTACTTCCTGATCTGCAGCATCATGAGGAGTCTCTGCCATGCATTCCCACCTTCTGGGGACCTTTTCACGTCTTCCTCACCTGGATGCATTGAGACACTCAGAAACTGTGAGCCAAGATAAGCCTCTTTTCCTTTGCTTCTCACAGGTAGTTTGACCATAGTGATGTAAAAGTAACCAATACAAATAGGAAAGTGGTTTTATGAAATGGTTAATCAATTTACTGGTTCATCTAGTTTTTCCTTCATTCAGGCCCAGAACTATTTATTCATATTCATCTATATTGTAGTATGCACATATAACAGTTACTTAAATGACTATCTTACCGCCCAGTCCATCATTGGGGATATCCCACAGAAGCTTTATCCCTGGGCTCCTGAATGACTTGCATACAATTCCACTGCCCAGAGAATCTCCTCTTTTCAGTATTACTGCTTTCATAACACTGGGGAGGGCTGTGTGAATCTTGTTAATTTTAGGAGTTTCCTGGGATTTTGATTCTTGTTTAATTTCCTGACCTGAGTATGTTTTGCTTACTTCTTGATAAGCGCCCATTTTCGCTCCAAAGAGGAAATGTCTCCTCTCAGAGGAAGTCACAAGACACCCACCCACTTTGAAATCTCAGAATCCATGTGGAATACTCAATTCATTTTGCTATTGTTTTGTGAGAGTAGCACACAAAAACGTGCCTCAGGTTCATTGTTGAGTTATGCCCATTGTGGAATGGTAGATCTATTTTGTGTAAGTAAATTTTTGGAAGTTAAATGGAAAGATTATTGGTTGTTTTGTATTACTGAAACAAGAGCACTTGAACCTGGTTAATTTATATTAAAGTTAAATTTATATTAAAGGAAAGGTTTATGTAGCTCACAACTTTGGAGGTTCCAAAGCATGGCATCTCCTTGGCTCAGTCACAAGGCGTGCATCATGGTAGGAACCTGGTGATAGGTAGATGAGTGGGAGGGGCAATCCCATGGTGGGACAGGAGTCCCTGAAGCTGTGTTGATGACGATAGGCTTGCTGGTCTGTGCAAGACATCTCAGGATATCAGGAGAACTAAGCTTAGAAGCTATCACATCATGTCGCAATGGTTTTGTCACACCACGAAAATAACATTGTATATGTCTTCTCTATATGCCTTATCCAAAGTGGGAAAAATGGCCGCCTGTTAGGGTTGAGCACTCAGCCTCCACTTACTCTCAGTGCTTTGAGCAGCCATGAGTCTAGGCAGTCAGCACAATCTATTACAAGGAGAAGCTTTTCCGATTTAGATGGAAAGTAGAGTTAAGACTAGGGGCATGAACATAAATATCTAGAAGGCAGGTTGACACAATACCAGTTTAGTTAAGCACCCACAGTAAGCTCTCTTTCAGAATCTAAGATCCCCACATCCATGACTCCTTAATCAAGATTATCACACCAGGCATAAATTATCTTTCCGTGAAACAGGCCACAAATCCAATCAAGAGTTGTTATTTATCCCCATAACAGTTGAGCCACGACTGTAGCAGTGAGCATAGTTTTCCTAAGAGGTAACTATTGTTGTTGATAGGGTTCACAGGTGGGTAGGACCAATAATGTGTTTCTACCCCATCACTTTGCACAGTAGCCTCTGATCCTCTGAAAGCTAGGTATGAAGTAGGAAGCTCCCAACTCACCTCTGGATTGATTTACTTCTATCTTGTGAGCACGTGCACTCATGTACCTGTACAGACATGTGTAGACACCACCCAAATGTTTAAACACATGTACACACACATGCACAGGCTGAAACTTCTATTTCCCTTGCTTATCAATAAAGCTTCTTATGTAATTGAGTAAAGACTGACAATAAACACAGGGCACTCTATTGTATTTTTGAGGGAGAAATATATTGTGGGTATGAAACAAGATTTGCTATCCTTTGGTTGCTTATTTTAAAATGTTATTTGCATATATAAGCACTAATATAAAAAACAATATGGGGTAACTATAATTATATATAAGGTTTCATCTATAAGGAATTTGGGCTTGAAAATATCAATTAATAGAGCCAGTGTCCCAGAGTAACTTAGAAAAGCTAAAGGAGAAAATTAAATGGATTGTCTTTAGCCACAAAGCCAGCATTGATTCAACTGGACACTAATTCAGTCTTGCCTCAATTTCCTAGTTTCATAGTTAAGGAAATGAAGACCGAGATATTTCAGCAAACCCTATATGCATTGCTGATCAAAAGCTCTTTATGAATCAGGAAGAATTTGATCAAGAGCCTTATTTAAAATTAATAGCAATCCTCATAATTAACAGCATGCCTTTAAAATAATTCTCATTGAAGTCATGAGTGTTGCAAAGACTCATGCATTTTCAGCCATTGTTTAGCGTCGATCTGAGATTTGGGGGATGCAAATGAGGAAGTGAAAATTAAGATGGTGTTTTATGAAGCAGTAGGGAGGACCAAAAGTTCATGGTGGCTACTCAATAGAATCGGATGAACCAGAGAAATTGTTCTATCAAATCAAACCAGAGAATTAGGAGTTGTGTATTCATTTCACATTCTAAACCCAAAGCCATGGTCCTGGATGTCTAAAGGAGTCTGAACTGAGAAAATACTTTTGACAAAGAAGAACAGAGTTAGAGAACTCAAATCTTTTTACTTTAAAATTTATTTTATACAGCTTTAATAAATGCATGTATTAAGATAAACATAGATTGAATTTGAGAGGTTAGAAATATTTTATTATTTTTCTTTTCTTTCCATAGCCAAGGACAGATCAGTGTAGGAATGAATGGGAAGTTTTTGCTGCTAAAGAAGCTGAAATTACCGGCTATTCACCGCAGTAATAATAATAATAAGCTGTGAGCTGGGAATGCAGTAGCTTAGAATCAGAATGACCGAGAAGGCTTTGCCCTGACTGACTTGAATCTGCACCAACAGAAAGGAGAAAAACTAAGTTGAGTGTTTTTCTCACCAGTACAAAACATTCAGTAAAACATAGACCATAGATTTCAATGTAAAAAACAAGTCTATAAAACCATTAGAAATAGGTATATCTTTTTAATTTCTTTTTAATTTTATTTTCTTAATTCAAGCATGATTTGAGATGGAGTCCTTAAGCCTCTCATGCATTAAGAATGCAAGTCTGAATTACCATGTCTAACCCTAACAAATATAAATCTCTGTGATCTTGGATTAGGTAAATCTTTCCTAGTTAAGTAGCCAAAGGTCAAGGTACACAAGGAATAGAGAATTAAACTTCATATAAATTTTAAAAAATGTGAGTTGTAAATGGTTCCGTCAAGAAAAATGAAAATAAAAACACAAAAATAAAAGGAAGAAATATTATCAAATAATCTGTATAATGAGAGATTGTTATTTAGAATGTATTAAAGACTCTTATAATACTAGACTAAGAAAGAAAAAAAAAACTCCTGCTTTCTCCAAAGAATTTAGACAAGTGATCAGAAGTAAAATGGACATGTCTACAATATAGTTACCTGATAGGGAATTGAAAACTAAAACAACAATTAGATGTCATTCCTATCCCATTGAGATAGTAGAAGAGAAAGAAATTTGAACCCTTATGTGTTGCGAGTGGTACTGAAAACGATGTTTTTCTTTGAGAAACATTTCACAGCTCCTTAGAATGTCTAGTATTGAAGG
The DNA here is from genome assembly GCA_028555095.1 of Dicrostonyx torquatus. Lineage (NCBI taxonomy): Eukaryota > Metazoa > Chordata > Mammalia > Rodentia > Cricetidae > Dicrostonyx > Dicrostonyx torquatus. Next base: position 1,207,346 of record JAQHUG010000250.1, on the reverse strand, counting down.
CTCATATAACCTAGCAATTCCCCTCAAATATACACACATAATATATAGTTGTTGTAAATGGGGTGCGGTTGTGTCCCTCTGCCCAGAAGTGGGGCCGTTTTCCCTGCGCCTGGCTCCCAGCCGCCGGCCTGCTTATGCCCAAAATAACCACATGACAATTATATTTATTTAAACGCTGCCTGGCCCATTATCTCTAGCCTTTGTTTGGCTAATTCTCACATCTTATTTCACCCCATTTTAATAGTCTGAAAGTCACCACGAGGTAGTGGGCTTACCAGGAAGATATAGAATGTCTGACCTGGCGGCTTCATAGCGGCTCTCACAATTCCTTTCTTCCCTAGCCTTCTGTTCTCTCTACTCCACCCAACTAAGTGCTGTGTTCTATCTTACAGACCAAGGCAGCTTCTTTATTAACCAATGAAAGCAACAGAAATAAAGGATCCTCCTACATATAGTTACACATATAGCTATATAGGAATAGAGCTGTAATTTCTAAATAGTGAAAATAAGAACCAAACATTACATGTGAATATTCATAACAGCATTATTTGCAATTAATAGCCCAAAGATGGAAACAGACCATATTTCTGATGCTTGATGGACAGATGCATCTATGTACTATATCCTTACAATGTGATGCTATTTGTCAATAAAAACAACGAAGTGCTGATGCATGGAATCACATAGATGAGCCTTGAAAACACTTTGCTAAGTGAGGGAAAGGAAGTACAATGGTTGCATATTGTATTACTACATTTATATCACACGTACACCATACACAAATCTATAGAAACGAAATGAAGATGAGCTGTTTGCGGGAATTTGAGGCTAACAGAGAGTAGATGCTAACTGATGTGAGATTTTGTCTGAAGGAAAACTGTTCCAAACTTTTGACACGATTGCACAATTCTGCAAATACAGTAAACTGCATAAAACAACTTTAACCATGTGTAGATTGCATTTCCATAATGATGTGTTTCAAAAAGCAACAATATATATATACATATATGTGTGTATACATAGCTGCAAAAATGTAAAAGGTTAACAAAAACATCTCATTAAAACAGATCATGTTGTAAATGTTTACAAATATGCAGAGGAGATGCACTTATATCTATCCATTTCTTCTTTCTGTGAATCTAACAATTGTTGAGATTCCATACCAATGTGGTCATAGACTACGTCTTTGATGTGTAGAAGCTGAAAAAGACTAGTAACCCTATTTTATATTTTAAAACTTCACAAGACTCCTTTGGAGGGAGTAAACACATTTCAAAACAGGAAAACTCTAATTATATGAAAATATCCCATTTCTCTCTCTCTCTCTCTCTCTCTCTCTCTCTCTCTCTCTCTCTGTGTGT
>JAQHUG010000250.1:1175554-1204845 GCA_028555095.1 Dicrostonyx torquatus | reverse complement strand
GCTGAGATAATTCACCTAGCAGTGACTTAAAAGTTCAAATTATGTAGGGGGAAACTTGATGCACGTAAATGTAGTGGATAACAGAATCAATGAAAATATCTATATCATACATGTAACATAAAGCCTGCACTATAAAATGAGAGGTATATGCCTACAAATGTACAGATGCATAGGTTTCTGCATGCACAAAAACAGCCTTTAGTTTTCTTACAGATCATGCTGGAAGTGTTGGCAATCTGACCATAAAATTTTCTAAATAATAAAACATCTCTAAATATTTATAAAATATCAGAAAAAATGTAAAAATAAGAATAAGGAATATGACCCACTCTAAAGACCAGTGAGGAATACACAAAAACACAGAGATTTACAGAAAGTAAAAAGTCAATATCTTTAGCAGATAACAAGATATTCAGTCTTATTCATATTAAGAAAGTGAAAATAAAAACAGCAGCACAATATACCATGTTTCTCCATTCAGATGGTCCAGGATCAAAAAGCTGTTAGTTGTCACGACAAGAACTAATACAATTGTACATTACCAATGACAATATTATGTCTCACAGCCAATTTGGTAACATCAGCAAAACTCTTTAGTACACACACTCTTTGATTAATCAGGCTTATTTCTATTATTTTGTCAAATTATATGAAGAGATATAGTCCCAAATATGACTTTCACATATTCATAATGGAAATAGTTCTTTCCAGCCATGTTTCTATCAGTATGGGATGAATTTAATAAAACATGTATGTGCAATAAAGAGCTTTAAGGCTCTATAATTAAAAGTCTATTTGTATAATGCTGGCATATGGGAAAGATGGGTATTATTAAATTAAACAAGGAAAATGAAAATGGAAAGAAATGTTTGTATAGCTTGCCAATATGTAACCAGCATGAGTGTAATATATGTATTCTATACCTTTATCAATATAAATATAGATATATGGCCATAGCCACTATTTAAAAATTTGGGAAAACTTTATTTTGGTAATTTTAGATAAGGGCAGAATATGATAGATAGAAATTAGACTTCCAATATATCATGTTTTTTAGATTTGATCTTAATATTATGTACACAGGTGTGTTCTTGAAATAAAATTATATTTAAAAAGTCTTAGAAAATAAATTGCAACAAAGGAAACTGTCAACCGAGTGAAGAGGCAGCCTACAGAATTTGGAAAAAAATTGCCAGCCATATGTCTAGCAGATGACTAATTTGTAGAATTAAAAAAATGAAAGATAGAGCTGAACATAGAGTTGTCAAAAGAAAACAACATCAGTGAATAAGTTGTAAAAAGCACTCAACGTCACGATCCACTGGGGAGATGCAAAGTACCCTAATGACCATAACCAGGAAATGGAACCAACTAAGACGTTCATCAGCGGATGGATGGACAGGGACCATGCAATACAAACACACAATGGAATCTTGTTGAGCTATAAAAAATAAAATTATTAAATTTTCAGGAAACTGGAGACTACGGAGTGAGGTAATTCACACCCCAAAAAGACAAATGTTGTCTGTTCACTCTGATGTATAGACCAAACTTTGAATTTTAGGTTTCTGTGATTAAGTTGGAATGGCAGTCAATATAGCCCAGAAAGCAAGAAGCCAGAGGGCAGGAGCAGGCGTTAAGAAAAGGAGGTAGTAAAACACACAGGATACCAAAGTGATGGGGGCTAGCCATGGAAGCATTTAAGTGGAGCATTGTAGCAGAAGGATGAGGGTGAGGTGTGGAGGTGACTAACAAAAACAATATATGGAAAAGCAATAGAGAAACCTATGACTTTTGTTTTCTTTTAAAAGCCCGAGGGACCAACCCTCTTGTCTCTATCCTTCCAGGGCTCATGTTACTGAGACCAGCCTTCTGTGCAGATCTGGGGGATTGAACTCAGGTCCTCATGCTTACAGCAAGCACTTTACCAGGGAGCCCTCTCCCCAACTTCCCTAACCTACTCATTTATAAGCTAACTAAAAATACAATGATAAATTAAAAAGAGCTTGGGGTAGAAGTACCTTGCGTGGGTAATTAACACTGGCTCTAGAACTCATTATCTATTTTAAAAATAATCCCTATACCAGGAGCACACCACACAATGAATTGTTGGCCAGAGAGGTCGAAGAGGCCCCCGAAACCGACATGCTACTGCCATTGCTCTTCGTTACCCACTAGAATTGCATAGTCCTATCATATTCCTGGAGATGTCATATACTCTGTCTACAAAGCTTATATAAATCATACTATACCTGACTAGAGGATCCTTCCCTGCTGGATACCATTCAGGATGCCAAAGGATGCGATACAGGCTGCTGGGAGAGAAAACTCAACAGCAGTCTTATTGAGTTAGGCAATACTTGCGTTGATAGCAGTAGTGGCATGAATGTTTGGTGACAAACCTACCCCTGGGATTAAAGGTCTCCTCCATGTGAGGGAGTCCATACTTGGTACTGTAAGTCAGACCACAGTGCTACTGTTGGGGAGGTCCGGTTCCCCGGGGCAGTGAGGGACCTTTAACTGCTCGTTTGTTGGATGTACATGTTGACAAATCGCCTTCCTTCTGAATGTTTCTTTTTGTACGCATAGGTTAGTGTGGCTCTCCATCTTAGGCAGTTTCTTTTTGCAGTGGGTGACAGTTAAAACGGAGACTTATATCTAGCAAATATGCTGAGAACAAAGGGCAATTGAGAACTCAGCCATAGACAAGACACTCTATCACCCTCTCCAGTAACCAAGAAATAGCTCAAAAACGGGCCGGGAGGTATGTAGGAACTGGAACACGGGGAGGACTGCTATGAAACACTGCCATCTGGATATGACAGAGCGTTTGTAACCAACAATGTGCTATAGCTATCTATAGCTCCCCAAGGGCCTGCAGGAGCTTGGGCCCTTTGGCATTCCACCACAGCTGGAGAAGGTACCCACAAGGCCTCAACCCTTCCTAAGGAGCTGTGGTAAGACAATGGTTACTAGGGGGTGGTGGAGGTCTCTTCATCAGTGTAATGACACACTAGTGAGTTTCCCATGCCCTAGCACATAAACCCCTTCCCCATGCTCATGTGTGTAACGCCAGCTAAACTCAGTAGATCCAAAAGAAATGAAGGAAATCCGCAGTTTGGGAAGGCAACTAATTTGAAAAAGAAAAGGCTTTCGAGGGAGCGCGAGGAGTTTAAGATAGGGTAATGGTAGGTGAATATAATCATAATACATTACAAGTATTTGTATGAAGCTGTCAAAGATAGAAAAATTAAATTAGAAAAAACAAGTTTCTAATTACTTCAAGTAAAATGAGCAGATAAGCCCTTAAATTGAGTAGCTGGGAAAATAGAACAGGAAGAGAAAAAAACTAAATAACTTTAAAACAAAGCAATTTTATTGCATCCCCTTAATGGATTATATACTAAAGATAAAAAGAGCTAAAAGGTAAAGCAAATACATTGTAATTTATTACTAGTCAGTTAGATATGAATATCTACAGAATAAATAAGTATGCTAATGTACAAGACCTTCATCATTGAAGAAGAGAGTAAGGAAATATGAGGAGCATACCCCAACACGTAGTAGAAATACCACTGCAAAACCTACAGTAGATTTTCTCTGTCCTCTGGGGGTAGGGGACTCATGACCAAAAATTATTCTTATAATTAATCAGTAATTCTCATGTTTTTAAAAGAAAAATGGATTTATTTATTTTATGTGTATTATCTTCTGAATGTGTACATGGGCACTAAATAATCAGATCCCCTGAATATGAAGTTACTAATGGTTGTGAGTCACCATGTGGCTGCTGGAAACCTAACCAGGGTCCTTTGCAGAAGTAACAAGTGCTCTTAACTGCAGAGTCATCTCTTCAGCCCCAACCAGGAATTTTTATTTTTGAGGAGAGTCTTTTAATTATTTTTTTGAGATTATAGTTATAACAGTTTTTCTCCCCTCCAAGCCCCCTGATCTCCTTCAAATTAATAGCCTCTCTTTTCAATAATAGTTACTATAGTTATTATCCATGAATATAGCATGCCCAGCCTGTACAATGCCACTTGCATGTGTGTCTTCAGGTCTGACCATTTGGTGTCTAACAACCAACTGGTGTGCTCCTCCCTGGGGAAGATTACTGCTCCCATTCTCAGTATTTCTTAGTTGCCTATGGTTCTATGTGCAGGGGCTTGAGACTTTGTGGGCTTTTCCCCATCCACTCTGGGTGTCCTATCTATCTTTTGATGTGATCCTTGGTCAGCTCATATTCAGGCAGCTGTGTTAGTGAAATATATGGGTATAGTTTCTGATTTTTCCAGGAGACAAAAATCTCACAACTAACTCCCTGATCTTCTGGCTCTTACAATCTTTCAGTCCCCTTTTCTGCAATGATTATGGAGCCTTCTCTGTGAGAATTGTATTGTAGGTGTATCCATTCACACTGGGTTTTAGAACTCAGTATTTTGATTGTTTGTGGTTTTCTGTAACAGTCGCTGCCTGCTGCAAAGAGCCATTGGATACATTTTTAGATGGTTTTAGGGGTGATGATGATTTAGGAAAGTAGCCTCCACCAAGACTTCTTAAAGATATGTAGGATTCTATTCTGAGGCAGGAAATGTCGAAAGTGAGTCTTGATCACAGACAGTATGGAAACCCGGAATTTCCAGAGTCTGTTAGGATTTGCACTGGGGCAAAATCTTCAGGAAATTCTGTAATCCAAAAGTTACAATTGGAGCATCAATATAGAAATAAAATGCATCTGTATTTTAAAAGCCCATCATTTGAGAGTGATAGCAAAATACTTCTGTGGCTTGCTTTTAGAGCGCTAGCTTTGCACAGTGGTCATGAAGCACAAGTTTGAGGAGTAAAGGTACTTCCTGCCAAGTACGAAGACCCGAGCTCAATCCAGAAGGTCCACGTGGTAAACAGTGAGAACGGAATCCTGAAAAATGTCCTCTGGCTTCCACTTGAGGGCTGTAATTTGCACACACGCACACAAACACGTATAGCTGCATACACCGGTGCTGGCGAGCACACATACAATGATTAGCAAATATAATAATATTTTGGAGTAGGAGCATAAGAAAATGGAAATTACTTAGTAGACTGAATCAGGATTTTCTAGGAAAAAGCTTTAAAATAAACAAAACAGTTTCAAGAATCAGACTGTCGAATTTTAAAAATCCCTTCTGTCAGTCACCAGCTGGCATGTGACTCAGTCAAAACATTGAGCACCTCTGTGTCCTAATGTCTCTACCTGAAACTAGCAATTATCTGTTTGCAGACATGTCTTGGTGAGCAAATAGTGGATAATTTAATGCCGTCTGAAAAATCCAAGAAACTACGTGTCTGTGAGATACTATTTGACACAATTTAAAACTGTGCCTATAACTACTTTTTAGACAGTTAAAAGTGTAATACAATAAACATGCTACCAAAAATATCTGAGTAATAGAAGCAATGACAAAAATTTAAAAAATCAAAAATGGCTTAAATCAGGCAGGAGAAATTAGTATCAAACATTTCTCATCTATTTAAAAACATTGAAAGTAGTTTTCAGTACTCAGACCAGCTAATTCCTATTCCACTCAGGGCAAATGCATCATTAGTGTAACAGAGTAATATGGAGGTATGTCACGAGTTTCAAAGGATGTCTACCCTTTGTGCTTTTGGTAATTACAGTAGAGAAATACTTAGAAATTTAAATTTAAATTAATTTTAAAAAACATTCCTTTTAGTATGACTTAAATGGAAAAAAGCTTAGAGTCAAACAACATTTCTAAAGAGCTGTAATTGGCAAAGTCCATTTTCATAAAACTACTTATTATGTTTAGAATAAATGTCAATATCATAGGTAAGTTATTTTATGAAGTTTAAATAACAGGTCACAAAGCAAGCCTTTTTGCCTTGATTTGACTTTGTATAAAATTAGTTCTGTGTACAGAATGGTTTAGACTTTTGTTGGAGCATGTCATATAGGCATGCGATATGTTTTGACCGAGCCCACTTCCTGTTACCTTTCTTCCCCCCTCCCATTACTTTTCCCTCTTAAACCCGCTCTACTTTGAGCTACCAGCATGTATACAAGTGGTTATATTTTGTCCTTTTTGTAATTTTCAACTTTTCCACTGTGAATATCCACTTCCTTGCTTTTTTTTCTTTTAAATTTTAAACAAAAAAGCTCTCCAAGTTTCAAGAAAAATAAGTCATTTTAACTCTGCTAACCTGGAATGAGGAGACAGTGATTTTTTTATTTCTCCTAAGAAAGCAATGCTCAGAACCATGACCTCAATAAAGAGAAACTCAACCCAATGAGGCCCACAGGATCTACTGCCCACAAAGTGCTTTCTATGACGTCTTCAGCTAAAGAGAAATAAACTGTGAGGATGGTTTATGTGGGGCAAATTTGTATAAACACCGTAATGTCCTTTCCAGTCTCAAGCCCGGTTAACAACCATCACCACCTCTCCAGGGAGGCCCCATGTTGTATGTGAAGCTCGTTCTTCCCAATGGAGTAGCCATGATGAACTGCAGATGGGAAGGTCATTCCTACTTTGGACCCATTGACCTTCACCGTCCTATCTATTGCTCATCTGTGGGGTTATGGTATTCAGAAGCATGTCTCCCATCCATTGATAATAAATAAACCAGACTTTTCTATCCTTTCCCAGCATCATAGTGTTGGGTAAACTGTTATATTCATGAGCCTTTCAATTGTCCACCATGTAAATATTGTAAAATGAGTGGCATCATTACAGAAATCCTACATATTAAATAGCTGATAAAAGAATTAAAGCTGAATCTATTTAAATATATATTTCTTGAAACCAAAAGGATACTAAAAATTTCCAAGAAAAGATGTACTTAACTCTCTCATATACAAGCCCCCCCCATCTGATATTATGAGATATTAATGAAGGAGGCAAGCTATGGCAGATTTGAACCATCTTTTCCGTTAAGCTAATTGCCTAGCAGATGTCATTCCTTGTCTCTCTGCAATTTTCTTTGTCATGGTCAGGAAGATGGTCAATTAACACCAAGCCAAATACGTTAATAAATAACCTTACTTTATGAATAGACAAAATCATATTTCTCAGTATCGATTAATCTTTCAAAAGTATTTCCTGAACACCCATTTGCCCTGTAGCTTTTTCTATTGTCAGTCTTTTACTCCTCATGGGATATATTAAAATGAATTTTCAGGGCTTTGTTTATGGGTTTATATGTTGTCTGTCTTCACATTAGATTGCATGATAAGACAATTGTTTTTGTTAACTAAGTTTTCAGCCTTATTAGTTATGTTAGACATTGTGAAAGTCGGAGTAGTATGATGCCCGTTAAATTCTGATCAACACAAATAGAGGCAGAAAAGTTACAATTTCTTGAGTACAACAAGTGGCAGGGTTCTCGTATAATATTCAGAAAAATGTGGAGATCATAGTGTATAAAGGAAAGCAATTGCAGGAGAAGAGGGTCAAATGATGGATTGCTGCTGAGTCCCAGTGGACTGACTGGGAAGCTTGTGGAAGGAACACCCCAGTGACAAAGACAGAAAACTTGAGACAGTGGATAAAGACTGGAGAAGAAATCTCTGTTGCCAGAAAATGCAATTTATAATTTCTGGAGGTGAACAGGAAAACCATATTGTAGAGAGGTAGCAAGTGACAATTAAGAATATTTACCTGACTGAGAACAGGAGAAATAATATTCCCCAGGGAAGAACACACTGCTTGGTTAACCCTGAAAACAAGAACATACAAATAACATTATACAGATTTAGCAGGTTGTACTTGCATGTTTAGGATTACACATACACACACACACACACACACACACACACATACACACAAACACACACACTTAAAAAAAGGCCATACATTTGAAAAACACTAAGAAGCAGTATAAAGGAGGGTTTGGAGGGGGCAAAGGGAAGGGAGAAATGATGTAATTAATGATGTGTTTATAGTTTCAAAAATCAAAGAACTTATTAAAAAGTATTTGCTGAAGTATAGGGCTATTGAATATATCTATAAACAAAAATGACAGTAATAGTAGTTAGATTGGACAAGAAAAAGCACACATTTGGGCCCATTCTTTTGATAGTCTGGAGACTCAATTCTGCAGGGACAGTCTCAAAAAGTTTCAGGTATGAAGAACGAGAAATTTCTGTAACATAATACCACAAACTGATGACTAACTGACAGAAATTTGTTTTCTTATCATTCAAATGGCAGCGTTCCATCCGAACAAAGTACTATATGACCAATGCCAACTGTCATCTCCAGCAGAAAGAGACTCCAAGGAGGGAGGAATAGAGGAAGACAGAACAAATAGAGAGCAATTCGCCTTGGTTCTACATATGGATGATGGGAAGATAAGTGGATAATGACAGCTTCTCTGGTGGTGCCAAATACGGCAGTAGCGTGACATATTAAGGCAGAGGGAGCATATGCAAGGAATATTAGAGTAACTCACATCTAGCCACAGTTACTTAGCTCTGTAGAGTTATAGCTTACAGAAAGAGTGATCTAATGCTAACGTGGGATGGTTTGAAGGTGATAAGAAAAAAATGAGGAAGAGAAAAAGGCAAGCATTGATTTAAAATTGTGAGAAATGTGTTGTTAATGGAGTTTAGGGTGAATTCATAGAAGCATATTATAAAATAACCATAATAGGATACTAGCTGTAATGCTACAGAAGAAGAAAGTTGTTCCTTGAAGAATGGAAAATACAATAGTTTTTCCCAAAGTCAGGAAAAGGAATGAGTGGCAACTTTGTTCAACTGAAAAGAAGAAAAAATGAAAGCACTAAAAACGTTAAGCATAAATAATGAAGGACTTAAGTTAATACACATATTTTGTTGGAAGTAGGTGCGAGCTGTGTTCCCAGCATCTGAGAGGAGTGCAGGACCTTTCGTTCCTTCCCACCCAGCTCTCGGCTGCCAGCTAGCTTATGCACGAAATAACCACATGAAAATTGTATTAATTAAATTACTGCCTGGCCATTAGTTCTAGCCTCTATTGGCTAATTCTCACATCTTATTTCAACCCAGTCTTTATAGTCTGTAAGTCACCATTGAGGTACTGGGCTTACCAGGAAGATTCAGCATGTCTGACCCTGGCGGCTTCATGGTGGCTCTCTCTCTGACCCAGTCTTCTTCCCAGCATACTGACTGTTCTCTCCCCCCCATCTAAGTCCTGCCCTATCAAAAGACTCAGGCAGCTTTCTTTATTAACCAATGAAAGTAACACAAAATATAGAAGAACCCCACTACACCAATATTTGAACTATATTCTTTCTCTGATGTTTACCTTTTAAAGATACATTTGAGTTGTTTTATAATCTGAGAAGTGAAAGATGCATTAGATGAATAAGTTGAAAGAAAACTTGAGAAGAAATGACAATACTAATTTAACCAAGATGAAATTTAAAATCAAAATCAACAAACACAGGAATGTAATATAATGATGACAGGTAACATGAATGCAGAAGTTATTGCTATACCAGACCTGTATGCAAGTAGCAGATAAATATAAAAACATATTATACAATCAAGAAGAATTTAAAAAGTGTCCAATAAAGCAGATTCCATTACATTTATTCTGAAGTTAGGTAGATTTACCAGGCATCAATAAGTAAGGGCATGCAGGAATCCAGTGATTAAAAAAAAAATAGAAGGTAGACTTATTCATGACTAAAAGAAATTGATGCTTTATAAACTCATAACATCCGCATAAATTATTCTGAACTTGATTATGAAGAATATTTGATAGTTTACATTCCATAAATTAAGTGTAATATTTAAAAGATTACTAGTGTAATCTCACACAGGAAGTGAGCTAATAAATAATCCTCAATTCAACAGTGATTAAAACTTCTTAATACAAATTACCCCAAATCAATAAAAAGATTAACGAAACCCATAAAATCTGACACAATGCATAATTTACATTTTGATGAATTGATAAAGATAATGTAAACTAAAGTAGTTGATGCTATTCATCTCATGATTTTCAAAAAGCGACATCAGCAAAAATTAAGCAACAAAACAAAATGCAAGCTAGAAAGACATCCAAAGAAAACAAATGCAAAACTCCCATAATATCCTTCACATGTGGAACCTAAAAATGCTGATTTTGTAGAAGTTGAGAGTAGACGAGAGGTTGTCATGAGCTCAGTAGCATGTGGACAGACATTAGATCAAAGCTATTGAATAGCATATACGCCCCCCCCCAAACAAGTGCTGTGCTGCAGAGTACTGTGAGCACAGATGGTGAAAATGTACTGCATGCTTTTGAGAGAGAGAGAGAGAGAGAGAGAGAGAGAGAGAGAGAGAGAGAGAGAGAAATAAACTAGTGCTCAGTGGATAAGCTGCTTGCTGTGAAAACAAGTAAACCTCAGTTCAAATCCCCAACAGTAATACAAAATCTGGGAATGAGCTGGGCGGTGGTGGCGCAAGCCTTTAATCCCAGCACTCGGGAGGCAGAGGCAGGCGGATCTCTGTGAGTTTGATTCCAGCCTGGTCTACAAGAGCTAGTTCCAGGACAGGCACCAAAACATATATATATATATATATATATATATATATATATATATATATATATATATATATATATACACATATGGGTGGGAATGGCCTCATATACCTGCAACCCCAGCACAGAAAGCAGAGACACGTGGATCCTCTGAATCTGCTTGCTAGTCAGTCTGGCTGAAATAGTATGCTTGGGAGTGGGTGAATGAGCCTGTCTCAAGGGAATAAGGCAGCAGGCTATTGATGAAAATGAGGTCCTTTCCTGGCTTCTATATATGTGTGTGTGAACGTGAACACACACACCACACACACATACACACACACACACGGGGTGGGTGGAAGGCAAAAAGAAGCATTGTTAATGCCCTCAGTATAAAGATATGATGTATGAGAAGATACATAACTGAACATTACACAATGCTTACATGTGTCAAGTTGTCATACTATGCTTTATAACTATAAAATTAAAAGAAACAATAATAAAGTCATATTGAAAACACACACATGAACAAAAAGACCCACAACAAATATATGTATGTGTGTATGTTTACATGTTTGTATAGATATATGTATGTATGCACATACATACACACACTATATATATATATTTATATATTATATATAATCAAAGAAAAGGAGTCTATAAACTTGAGGGGCACAAGCTGGAAGGAATACAGGAAGGATAAGAGGATCTGGAGGGAGGAAATGGAGGGAGCGAGTGAGGTAATCCTGTTTCAGTTAAAACATTGAAGAATGCAATGTTGAGGGCTGCCAACGTGAATAGCACAGCATTCAATAGAAGAAAATGGAAAAATTCGAACAGTACATAAAAATTTCAGTGCGCTATAAAAAGGAGTTTCATATTTTCAGGTTTTGGCAAATGAAGTAAACACTTTATATGAAACAGGAGAATACAAGTGCAACACCAGGAACCTTAGAAAAGAAACAGATTACTGTTTAGCAAGTATATGTCATGGAAATTGATGCAGAAAGAAGTATAAACTTAAATTGATCAATTTCTATAGAAACAATAGGAAAGGAATTTTATACATGACATTGTAATGTTATCAATGGTCTCAAAGCTAAATATACTCTTATTCTTTTAAGAAAAGATTATTTCAATATTATGAACCTTTGATGCCAACCAAAGATTAAATATATTTACAAATCATTTCTAGCATTTTTCTTAACTTCAACTTTTAATTTCAGATAGGAGTATTTTAAAAGGTGAGCCCTATTAAACACAGAATTAAATAATTATGCCTGCTACCAAGTCTATGAACTCAAAAACATTACACAAATGAAGACAGCACAGAAACCACATAACGTGTGCTTTATTAATGTTCAGTGTTCACAGGAAGCAAATCTATAGACAGAGAAAGTAATTGTAGTTGCCCATAGTCAAGAGTCAGGTAAGAATTACTGGAAGCACAGAAAAGTCTCGAAATTTCACCTCGGTGATGGGTATGTAAATGCACACTTGCTAAATTTTTTGAAATTCTATTAAATTGGGCGAATATGTAAATCACATTTCAATGAAGCACTTTTTAAAGATAATTGAATGTCAGACAAAGAGACACCAACACTATTTTGTGAGAATTATGAAAACCTAAATAAATGAATTATTAAATTTCATGACTACAGTGGGCATATTCCACACAGAAGCATTTCCTCCAGGATATCAAATGGCAGAAATCATTAGCTAGTCCTCATAAAGCAAAATAAAGACAAAATAGTAATTAAATTTTATCAGTCATCAGCAAGTTTTATTTTCAATAACAAATCACTAAACCTTTAATTTAAATGAGAAGTAAGGATATTATTATCAGCCAATATTTTTCTGAAATCTGCAGAATATAATAAGAAATACAGTTAAAAAGCTATAAAAACAAAAGAAAAAGTGGTAAATGATCTTATTTTACATGCATCTATTTATAACCAGAAAACCAAAGATCTCTAATTTTTTAAAAAAATTGCTCTTTTTCACTTGATAAAGTGAACTTGGTAATACGACTTGGTACATGATAGGAACTTTAATAAACCTTTTTTTAATATAACAATACACACTCATGCCGGGCGGTGGTGGTGCATGCCTTTAATCCCAGCACTCGGGAGGCAGAGGCAGGCGGAACTCTGTGAGTTCGAGACCAGCCTGGGCTACAAGCTAGTTCTGGGATAGGCTCCAAAGCTACAGAGAAACCCTGTCTCGAGAAACCAAAAAAAAAAAAAAAAAAAAAAAAAAAAAAAAAAAAAAAAAAAAAAAAAAAAAAAAAAAAAAAAAAAAAACAATACGCACTCAGAAATTAGAGCAGAATCAAAATTATATTAAGAATAGCAAAAATCCATGCAATATTATTAGGAATAAATGTAACAATAAAGTAATATAACACTCACTTTATAAATAAATTATTTTCCTAATAAATTCTTTAAGGAAGTAATTAAAATCTGAACAAAGAGAAGTAAATGAATTATTTGATAAGGCAAATGTCAGTTGTTCTGAAATCAATACATTGGAAGCTTTTGATTTTTTTTTTCAAATTTTGTTTTGCCCACAAATTTTGTTCTTTAATAGTTCCACGCATGTATATAATCTAATCTGGCTACTCTCTTCATTTCTCCCCAAACCTGCCAACACCCTTCTGCCTCTATAATCTCTTTCCAATATTCATGGCATTGTTACTGTTGTTGCAGAGTTTAAAGGGCCATCTGTGTGACCATGAGTTTGGAACGATCCTGGGATCATATGAGCTCTAAGCGGGATCACCAGCAGGTCCGTGAGTGTATGTTCTGCCTTCCCCTTTCCATAATCTATTAGCCACCCACAGTTCAGCTGTAAGTGCTAAGGCCACACAAAGCCTTTCGACAAAGTAGATGACTGCGAGGAAATCCCATCCTGCATGCAGCTAGGCTGAGATTCGGGCTGTGCTGGTCGGATCCTGCTGTGTCTTCAGTATTTTGGGACTTTGCTCCATTTTCCAGGCATTACATTTTTTTGGTCCCTATCCACGCAACGCTCCCTTCATTTTAAGAGGGTGACATAAGAGCTCTCAATGTCTTTTATTTTCGGATATGGGTGCCTACATTTATTTTCATGGACTGCAAGGAGGAGTTTCACTGACAAAGTGGGGGGTGGGTAGATAGCCTTTGTCTGCAAGAATGAACACAGACATTTAAAATGTAGTTTGATCCTATGTTGCTTCAGCTAAACAGCAATATTCGGTAGCTCCCACTAAGGTTTCTTCATCTGCAGGTGTGAACTGGGTTTACATAACTAGGCACTGATTCTGTCTTGTGGAGCATGTCTCAAATCTAAACATCATGTCACTATTGCACTAATGGTGCCTCTCGCCTGGAAGACTGGTATTGCAGTTTACAGAAATCACATACCCATTATAACCTCCAAATCTTTATTTATAAAATTGAACAAGATTAGTCTAAGTGTTCATATGGATAAAAAAATTATACCAAAAAAAGATATACAAAAGAACTGAAAGAGAATTGGCTTATGTAAAAGATCTAGCAATGCTAGAGGGCTTATAGATTAGTGAAAAAGTAATAAGATCAGGGAACAGAACATACATATATAGGACACTCCATTTACTACTTAAAGGTCATCATAGAGCAAAATCATATGCTTCTCGGGCCTGGTGAGATGATCAGCATGTAAAGGCACTTGTCATTAAGCTTTATAACCTGGATTTGATCATCAAGACCTTCATAGCAGAAGAGACCTGGTTCCCCCAACTCGTTCCCTGACTTGCACAAGTGTGCCACGACATATCTTCCCCCACGTTGCCCACACACACATGTGCTCATGTACATGCACACACACATTTGCATACAAATAAATGCAATAGTTATTCTCAAAACAAACTATACTGATTCTGTACATAAAGCAAATAAAGCAATAGTGAGTCTGTAACAAAGTTTAATATGAATATGATGAGTTCCATCCATTTCGTATAGAGAACACTTTCAAATATCCCAGTAGAAAGATTGGCAATGTCTATGATGGAGTGATGTGCAAAGATATTTCCCAACAGTCACCGAACACTAAGATGCTCAGCCTCACCAATCATCAGTGAATGTGAATTAGAGAAATGAGATATCCCTTTATGCCCATCAGACTGGCAAGCCTCAAGCAGAGCAATAGCACCTATTGCTGACGGGCTACAAAGAAAAGACGACTTTAATATACTGCTGGTGGAAATGAACATTATTATAGCCTTCTTTGGAAAGCAATCTGGCAATATCTATTAAGCTAAACACATCTCTTAACCCAGACACCCCACTAAGGGAACCTATCCCAGAGAAACAAATGCTTCAGTAGGTAAGAATACACTGGCAGTGATAATCATTGCATTGTTTGTTTTTAAAAACATAAACCTGGTAGCTAAATGGACACTGATTAGTACAGTGATGATTGGCTATTGTCAATAATACAGAGAATTATGCAATTCTTTACTATATCACCTGATTTAGAGCAATTTCCCTGGTGCATTACTGTGTAGAAAAATCAGAATGCTCAAAGGACACATAATATGACCTTATTTACTGTATGTATATATATATGTATATTATGTGTATTCTCAAATACATATGTATTTATTCATGTGCATGTATATCATGTATCTAACCTATTTACTTATTGGTATTTGACTAGAGAGAAATATGACATTATACAAATGAGATTGTTAATGAGTGTAATAACAGGAAGGGGCAAGGGAGAGGAACATGCACAAAAGGGGAATATAAATTAGAGACAGCCCTGTGATTTGATCCTATCCATGACAGAGGGCCTTCTAGGATGACTCCCATGTCTCACCTTAGAGGGTATTTCCCTTATATAATCTCCTCCCTGCAGTGTGCATGTACTTTTGACTAATCTCTAAACAGCAGAAGATGGCAGAGTGTTGCGATGTCCCCTCTAACTTTTCTGTTCCTAGATGAGTATTTCTGTTGACTCTCCTTTTGGGGCTTTCATGAAGTATGTTGCTGCTACACAAAAATCTATGTGGTAAGGGGCTGTGGGAAGCTTTCCTAATGGCAGACAGCAAGAAACCAGCTCCTGTCAGCAATAGTGAGAACTTGGGTGTGAAGCCTTCATCGCTTCAGCCTGTGAAGGAGACCACAACCTGCCTAATACCTTGCCAGCAGACTTGCAGAGGACCTACAAAAACTGTCTGGACTTTGACCCTGTGAGAACCTGTGAGGTAATAAGAAAAAGTCATTGGTGTCACGAAACATTTAACTATCCATATAAAATCCTATATTTTTTGTATTTTTAAAATGATTATTTTTAACACAGCTTTTACTAAAACCAGTACTCATTCAGAAATATAGTATCATATCCAAGTCTCACAAACAGCTGGGAAAGGTAAGAACCATTGTCCTCTTTCAAGAGAGGAGCCTGTGACTTGCTGGAGGCCAGGGTACTTGCTGTTGGGACAGGGAGAGTCATGTGCCGAGATAATCAACATAAAGTCTTCCTTTGTGGTGGTATGTTGAGTACTTTTCTCATCTATCCCATCAAAACATACACACACACAAACACTCACATACAAATAAAAACAAACCAAAAAAACATAGATTGTTCTTACTTCAGTACTCTGATAATTTTCTGGAAGTTTCTCTGATATTTTGCACTTAGAGATGAATGTTCTTATAGCATGTAGCGATGGCCTCCAATTCTTACCACAGCAGCCTTGAGTCTTACCGTCTACACTCCACAGAACAGGATAGTTCAGGAAGTGGCACTGATACAGTTTAGAGCAAATGCAATAAAATGGGTATGACTGACTGAGATATGGAGGGGTAGTGGCTGGACCCTGAGAAAGAAACCCAAAGAGAAGGTTCTCCAAGTTGAGCCCTGGCGATGTTTACTGGTTGATCAGCACCTATCCCAGGAGATAAAGCCTCTGCCATCAAGTCAGACAACCTGACTTTAATGCTAATTACTGCATAGTGGAAGCCTAGAGCTGACTTCCTGCAGGCATCCTCTGACCACTACAAATGCCCATACGTGTGTTCTCATGCATTCTGTGCAATAAGTAAATAAATCAAGCAAGCAAGTAAGCAAGAATGATTGGTGGTTTACTAGTTTGCAGAAATCTGAACTGAAATTTGAAAAATGACTTGAAACTTCAGAAAATTTAATGAACTAAATTTATATTGAGTATTGACATACCTGTGTTACATTTTCAAGCTGACTTCTTCAAGGTTTGGGTATGTTAGTGGTTCATTCTCCACCGCCAGGTAGGGATTCCTCTCTCTTCTTTTTATTCCAGTCTCCACAAGTTTCTGCCGATTCAGCCTGACTTTGTATATCTCTGCGACTCCTAACCAGTGAGTGTAATTCAAAATGACAGAGGGTTGGGGTAGAAACGCTGGTGATCAGTTTAGGATGTTCCCTGAACATGAACTGAGAGAGTCAAAACATTTGAATTATACAAATCATCCTTCTAAAAGCAAAATTGAAGATTTCTTGAAAATATATAAATTCTAAACATTTTTCTAAACATCAAACAGGAGACAGGACAAAACTTACAGAGGAAGGGCCTGGAACAATGGTGTCTACAGATTATTTACCAACAAAATCATAGTAATTATAATAAGTACATATTCATGTACTTTGAATTCTCTTTTTTGTGATAACCTTATTTTTCTTTTCTTTTTATGTTTTTTATTATCAAAATTTTAAAATCTGTTTTACATACCAACCACAGTTTTCCCTCCCTTCTCTCCTCCTGTTTTCTCTCCCACCTCCTCTCTATCCCACCCTGTCCACTCTTCATTGAGGGCAAGGCCTCCCGTAGGAGTCAACAAATTATGGCATTTCAGTGCGAGGCAGGACCAAGCTCTTTCACCCTGTATTAAGGCAGAGTGAAGCATCCCATCATGTGTTCCAAAAAGCCTGCTCATGCACCAGGGACAGATCCCGGTCCCTCTTATAGGGGCTGCACAAACAGACCAAGTTACATAACTGTCTCCCACAGGCAGAGTCTGGGTGGGCCTCATGCAGGCTCCCTAGAGGTCAGTCTGTAATCCAGGAGCTCAGGTCAGTTGTCTCTTTGGTTTCCCTGTCATGATCTTGACCCCCATTGCTGCTGTAGTCCCTCCTCCCTCTCTTCAATTGGACTCCTGGTCCAATGCTTCTACAGTTACTGTGGGAAGGTTCTATGGTGACAATTAGGGCAGTCAGCAATCTGATTGCAGGAGAAGACCAGTAACTACTCCCTGCTTCACTTTTCTCGGTCCTCTCCTTTGTTCCCTAGACAATTTCAATTTTGTTTTCAAGGTATCTGTATTTTTCTTATGCAGATATTTTTGGCTATTAAAGATATACTCTTTTTCATATTCTACATTATCCTTTAGATAATGAGATGTTCCGCTTTCGAGGAGGGGCTCTTTCCTCCTCACTGGAGCGCACTCTGCTGGCTCTACCTCATGGTACTTGCTTTACTTCAAGGCCATGGCATTTTTGAAAATAAGCTCAGTCCTAGATTTACTAGCTTTCTGAGGCGATCTCCCACTTCATGGGTGGGGACTTGTGGGAAAAATAAAGAAAACCATGAGTTTCCAACCCCAGGATAATTTTTAAGTTGATGTGCCTGCTGTCTGCTATAAGTTTCTATCTTATGAACAAACTAGAAACTTGAAACTCAAAGACTAAAATTTTCCACTCCCTAATTCTTTTGCAAGTAATTATTTTAGCACACACAAACAAAAAAATGTTGGAAGATGTTAAATTGTGTTATGTCTTATGATCTAACCCACTATATGTGTGTGTGCGCACACATGTCTATGTGTGTGTGTGCGCGCGCGTGCGTGCGTGCACTTGTGTTTTTTAACCTCATTTCAGTTGTGACAGGGTCCTCTATAAGGCCAGCTTTATGCTCATTGGTAATGGCAGTTCCCTTGCTATAGTTTCATCCCCAAAGGTGATTCTGAAATTATTTGACTTCAGAGGACTGGCTTCACTGTAACTCATGATTCCAACTTTGTTTCCTCTAACGTCTTTGAGCGTTACAAGCTTCCCCTCTCTCAAGTACTAGTTCATCTGTCTTGCTTGTTCACTTCTCACTCAGTGTGTGTGTGTGGGTGTGTGTGTGTAAACAATAACTTAGCTAATTAGTTTATTATTTGAACTATGGAAGCAATTCCTTCTTAGCTATACTAAATATATATGTATCCCCTATATCTTAAATCATATCATTTTCAATATTAATCTTTCACTTTGAAATCCATGAAAATAATTGACATTACGGAAAGAGTAATTATAGCTTGTTCCTAAAAATCTCAGAGGACTAGAACTAAGAAGCAGATCATGAAATCAAAAGAAGCGATTTGAAAATGAATGATAGGAAATACTCTATTACTTTCCACAACCGGTGGCAAAGCTGGGGAAGTGTGCCTCTAAGTGGTATTTTAGTTCCGCTAATAATAAGGTAGGCACCTTAGGAGGTAATTGTTGGGAAAGACTGTCTTTATTAAGTTACAAATATTCCTTGAAACTCATCTTTTTCAGGCAGGAAAGACACAATGGTTAGCAAGCAGGCAGGCCTGTGACAACTGAGAAGTCTACAAAAGGAATAGAGAAGAATTGCAGGGTTTGACACTACCAGGGAGCACATGGAAGACCAGGGAGGAAGGCTCCAAACAGATACTGATTGAGACATAACCAGATGAGTGAAAAGGAGATACTAATTTTGACTTCAGTCGCAACAAAGTTGCTGAACTCTCCCACGTGGTGGCAACTGGTAGTCTCACTGACAATGTGCCTGCACCCCAGAAATCAGTTCAGCTTTGTTGTTGCATTTGGATGGTAATTCATTCTTCTATTGTGTTTAATTCTAACTTATTTACTAATATATGAACAAATTCTTCAATACAAAAGTATCCTGTGCACAGCAGAAAGGGTGTCTCCCTTCACCTCCTAAAACCCAGAGAACCATGCCACCAACACAGCAATGCAGACCCTACCTCTGTGCCATTTTTCCAGTGATTAGCATGTGCATGCTCACACTTGTTTGTTTTTTTAAAATGTATTATTTAAGTTTCTCTGCATTGTTTTTATTTTCTTTGTTTTAGATACAGAATATCAATACATAGCTAAAGATGACCGAGAACTTACAATATCCCTGTTTCCTTGTTTGGATTACTGGCATAAGCTATTATGTATAGTTTTCACCTTCTTCTGGCCTCCCTTCCCCTTCTCCTTTTCTTTTCCCTTACCTTTCCTCTTCCCTTCCCTTCTCTTTGCTTTCTCTTTTTCTTCCTTCCTTCTTTCCTTCCCTCCCTCCTTCCTTTCTTTCTTCCTTCCATTCTTTACTTTCTTGGGTCTCATTGTATAGTCCTATTTCACTTTGAATTCATTATACAGCTCATACCCCCCTTAAACACACATACTCCCTGCCTCTCTGCATTCCAAGTTCTGTGATTACATCATACAACACCATTACTGCATTCCTACCTTTTTAATTGTAACACGCTATTTCATTGTGTGAGTCAAACAGTCCCATAGTTGTGAATATTTGTATTTTTAATCATTAAGTAGTATTAAAACTCTGTATATCAAATATGCCTTCTGTCTAATTATGATTTGTGTAGGGTTTCATTTGGGAGTATTTTAACAAAATACAGTCCAAAGCTTTTCTGCTATTTTGAACCCATAAATATCTGATGCCTGCCTTCTTCCTAGAGAGCTTCAGTCTTTCCCTATTTGTTGACGTTCTATGGTCTAGGCAAATGGCAACTCTCCTTTCTCGCCATGTCAAATTGCCTCTTACTTCAGCTGCATGTCTAATACGAACCTTCTAGCATGCTTTTATTTATAAATTCTGCAAGAATGACTTCTGATTTTAATTAAATTATAATTTAATACCCACGGATTTTTTTCCTTAATCATCATGTGGTTTGATTAGCTACAGATACTTTTAAAGTAAAAGAGGTCTTAATATCTGTGTGGTTGCCATGTGAGTGAGCATTCTTACACCTCTGGTTGCAAAGAGGGTTCCAGATGCACTTTGAATGTCAAGAACGATGGACAGAAATCCAATACAATCTAGTACCATTGCAGAAAAGGGACAAGGAACCTTTCTGGGTGGAGTATCTTTGAACATGTTCATCGCTGTTGGGAATAAAACCACATGTATGGCTTCTAGCATTCATCTAGACCAACACACTGGCTGCAAGTGATCTTAGTGATGATAGCACCAGTAGAGATGTCAGGACAAGGAACAAATGATAATTTGTCATCCGGGAAGTGGGAAATGCTAGAAATTCGAACACATTTTATGTAATTCTTTTAATAAACTGAATAAAAGACAGGAGAAGAATAAAATTGTAACATGAGAATGGAAAAATATTTAAGAACGCAAGTTAATTGTGGTTTGTCTATTAGATGGGAGAGGTTACTATTAGGCATATTTACTATTAGGCATATTTCATGTATTATGTATAAATTTCAGTAAGGATTGAGAAAGGCAGGTCACAGGGTCCAGAACACAGTGAGATTTATTTATTTCTCTTCTTCTTCCTTTTCTCCTCTCCCTCCTTCTTTTCTTCTTCCTCCTCCTACTCCTTCTTTTTCTTGGATGGCTTTTGCTCTGTGTAAACCAAAGCAGATGCTGTCTGTCAAACTAGTGTAATGCTTTAGAGATAAAGAATTAGAAAATTGCCGGGCAGTGGTGGCGCACACCTTTAATCCCAGCACTTGGGAGGCAGAGGCAGGAGGATCTTTGGTTCCAGGACAGGCTCCAAAGCTACAGAGAAACTCTGTCATGAAAAACCAAAAAAAAAAAAGAATTAGGAAATCCAAATGGAAAAGAGTGTGCTTATTTGGGTATCTGAATGTAATTATCAAGAAATGGAGAGGGAGGAACAATGCCGAAATTGTAAAGAAAATGGCTGGAAACTAGTAGGAACTTGGAAAAGAACTAGAAGAGAGAGGAAGATATCAAAGCACTGCCATACTAGGGGATCAGAGAGGCCATCTGAGTGGACATTTAAGCCACCCAGGTGTGTGATTTAAAAAAAATGCGAAAGCAAAAGAGGAGCCAAAGACCAAACAGTGAAATGGATTACTGTAAAGATGAGAACAAAAATGGCTAGAAATAATGAAAACCTCAAACTAGACACAGAAATAAAAATATAAAATAAAGAAATATTGTTTTCAGCATCAAGCATACAAAAGATACAGAACTTTGAGAAGCAAAACACAATGCCTTAGGGAAGAATGTGCTGGGCTTCAAATATCAGGAAATTCAGGTGGCCTAGGCCATGAGTTTTTCCCTATGACTATGATGATAGTGTATTTCAATAGAAAACTAACAGATTTTAAGGTGTCACAAATGGATTTTCCATAGAAAAGATTATAATAAGTTAGAAGTTGGGCTTGTGATAAAAAAACATAAGAGGCATTGGGTCACAAGTAAGGAATAGCTTATAGTTCAATGTGACAATAATGGCATGTAGGGACATTAAGCATGTCTCTGCCTCAGCTTTACTCTGTGACTTGGTCTTCTATTTTGCAAAGAAAAAATAACAAAGTGCCAAAGAAAAGCAAACTTAAAAAAAAATGCTTCGGATGCTTCGGTCATCTGAGCTTTGTTTTCAAATGAACACTCTCAGAAGTGGAGAAAATGTACTTATACTGATGTTTTGACTGTACTTCCTATTCCTCCCTCCCTTTTTCTACCCCCACTCTCTTTCTTCCTGTCTCCTCTCCTGTATGGATGCCTACTTTTGGCTTAGGTCCTGCTGTCCACCTAGAGGATCAACTCTTCAATGACATCACAGTTTGCACAAAACTCCAAACACACAAAGACAAAAGGCCAAAGAGCAAAGCTCTGTTGTGGTGAAATCACCTTCTTGTAGAACCAACATCAGTTTTGTTGTTACTGTTGCTTTTGGTAAAGCACAGGAAAAAGAATGATTATTTTACCTTAAACTATATGAAGAGCGAGAATAACTCCACTTTAGTGAGCCTCTCACCATCTGTCAGGTGCTGTCTGTCACTTCATTTATATTCATGACCTCACTTGATCTTAACATAAGTAAACATGGGTATGTTCTTATGATGTTTCATATCTCAGTTGGCCATCTTTGTGAGTCTTGAAATAGATGGCTGTGCTTCCGAGACTTTAACTCTGGGATATCTGCAATGTTGCTTTTTCCTCTACCAGTTTTTGCTTTTCTAAATCACAGCACTATTCTGGTCTCTCTCTCCTGAGACAAATGCACATGGTGTGAATCAATCAAGTCCCTAGTTTTCAATGAGCAGAATACATCCTGATTCTCTTCCAACTGTACTCCAGGTAGGCGTGATTCATTGATCAACAACAACAACAGGAAAGCTAAAGACGTTCTCACCATCTCTCTTCTAGAGACCAACTGCCTTGATGCTTACTGACCTAGGAGGAGGGTCCAGTACTAAAGGAATATAAGATAAAATAGAGAAAGGTCATGGAAATCATCTCTATGAACCTACTGGAGTCTAAGTGCCTTGGACTCCAGTAGCTTCTTAATAAGTATATAGTGAATGCATATCAAAATGGTTATTTTCCTTTTCCTTTCTTCATATTCCCTAATCTCTTGAAATTTTGTGATCTTTCAATAGGGCTCACAAATCATTTTTCTACACCCCTCTTGAGAATATGAAGACTTCAAGGTCTGTGTGATGGACAAGGGAAGTGGGCCTGAATGAGCTGTCACAAAGGCTCTGAGGGGCTTCCAATTGCTGATGGATAGCTGGGGCAGGGCGAAAATAATGACACTGGCCAACTGGAAGGCTTTCACCAGGCCTGTCGTCTGTCACCTCCTCCATGCTTGCCTTCCTCTGGAAAGTGACAGATGACACATGGAGCTGCAGTGGTAATGCAAACGCTGCGTGTTCCGGAATTCCATGCCCACTGTTCTTACAAGTACTTCTTTCATGCATAGTTTATTTTTCTCTGAAAAGTTCTGTCTAGACATTGCCTTGGTTCCCAGGGATATTTCTTATCTTTACTCTTCAGTGTTTGAGGAATGAAGTGCAGAGTGGGAAACAGATCATTCTGCTGCTCTGATTTAGAAACTGGTCAGAATCAGAGTGATGGTCCACGTTGGGTATATAGCTGTTTGCATAGGCCAGGCTGAACAGATCTTAAGAATCTCTCCTTGATGTGTGGTAGTCTATTATACTACATAAGTAATACTTGGAAAGGCATTTCCTACACACTACTTCCTCTACTGATATTAAATGAATTGTATTGGCACCTTCCTCCAGCTCTCTGCTCCGGTTGTTTTCTTTGGCTTTTATTTTTCTTTCTTTTTCATAACACTTATTAATTCCTTACTGAGTACATATGGATTCTTTCTCTGCAGTAACCTTGAAACATACAACCTTAATATACATGTTTTTTCAACATGTATGGCTGAGTGAATGACTGAATCTTTTACCACAGACACCTTTGCCTAATATAGAAGAGAAACAACAAATCCGGAGTCACAGTCTGCTCAAGTAGCCCTACCTCTTCTGCATTTATGGGTTTGATGTGTGTATGGACATGCTACATACCAATATGAGAGTATTTAAAGGGAAGAGAGGAGAGAAAAAGAGACAGACAGACAGAGACAGAGAGACACACACAAAGACACACAAACGTACATATATACACAGAGAGAGCAGGGAGGGAGGGGATGAGGGAGACGGCTTTCTAAGACTGATTCACATTTAAGAGCAGGGATCATAATTCTCTCTCAACCTGTTACAGAATTTCCCTGAGGATCAGATAATGTGAAAATACCTTGAAAACTCAAAATCCCTGAAGTGCTCTACATGTATCAATTATAGTAACATTGCAAAGTGATTATGAGCTCAGAGATTGGGAACCAGCTCTGCTGTAAGGAATCATTGCTGTGGAAAACTTTCAGGATAGAAGCCTTAGCTGTTATGCCATCTTTTCAAAGTCTTTTAATCCTTCCTTTCCTTTCTTTCTCCGTTGTTTCAACACACAACTACATATACACAATTTGTTGAAACAACAATATAAATAAACTTTATTATAAACAATAAGTGACATATTTATACTACATCGAGTAGAAACTCAAATTATCTAAGGTATTTAATTTCTTTTAATGTTCATTTACTGATGGTAGAAACAGTCTTTTTCCAAAAAAAGTTCTTGATCAAATTTGTAATGAAAGTAGTTGTGAGGGATTGTAGCACCCTTAGGTGGATAGGTAGTCCGCTCTGTGCAGTACAGAGGTAGCAGAACAGACTGTCTTGGGATCAGTGTATCTCCATCCTCAACTGTGGAATCCTTTGTGATCTCTTCACCCCAACAGGATAAATAATCTTGGTTGTTTTTAAAACTGAAGTGATAATGGCTAAAGTCGTAGCATTTGTGCATTTAGGAGAATGGATACCACTTTTGGGGTTGAAAAGAATTAGTTTTGTGTATCACTCTATGTTCTATAATGTTTGCATTTTTGAACAATTAAATAATATGTAAAAAAGGAATATATATTATCTCCTGGGAAAGGAAGGCAATAATTCAACTCTTAGACCCAATTTAAAGTGGCTGTGGCTTATTCTCCTTGAATAACTCTTGTCCTTAGGATACTGTGGAGAGTAACACAAGTTCCTACCCTCATGAGCTCTGTGACTCACTAGAACTATATGACTTCTTTTGGTTCCTCAATACCTATCATTTCTGGCATGGAGATCCCTCTGTCAGATCCACATGCATCCTGTGAGCCATTGCTATGTTCTTCTAAAGGTAATTTACTCTAACTTACATGGTTCTAATTATTTCTCACATACCAGTTAACCAATGTGAGGAACTTAATCTGTTTTAGTGGGCTGATATAAAAACAGGACCTAGAGAATGACCCCAGGCTTCTCCTCCCGGACATTTGTCAATTGATTATTGCTTCTTCAAACACAGAATGACTTAAGAAGTTGATAAGTAATTTGACTTTGAATTATAAGTCTATGACACTTGGAATTTTAGTTGTTACTATCACACATGTGTTTTGAAAAGTCGACATTACATAACCCATCAACGTCATGACTGATTTTGAGTTTACCTTTTGAGTTTAATCTAGAAGGCTAAAGATTTGAGAAAATGATTTATTTGAACCTTTATAAGACACAGAGTTGAACGGTAACAGTAAGTGAGGTGGCTGAGACCTTAGATGCTCCAGGAGCCTCTCTCTGCCTGAGGATTTATTGACAGACAGACCTGGAAGTGACCTATATAGAGAAAAGACAATTATAGGAATATATGTCAATTTTGTCTCAATATTAAAAGTGTTTTCTGTGGAAGAAGAAGCACACTAAGCTGTGTGGATCTGAAAGGAAGAGCTAGGATAGGGGCAATGGCTTAAGGTTCCAAGTAGAAAATGTTGTTTCAGTTTAATTAAATGTATTATTATTGCATATTCTCTGTGTGTGTGTCCATGTGCATATATAAACATATATACTCATGCCACGGAGGACATATAGAGGTCAAAAATAATTTTGGTGAATCAAGTGTTTCCTTTAGTCTAAACTCAAGCCGTCAGCTTTAAGTTGGAAACCCTTTTACTCATTGTACCATCATCCTGGCCCCAACATCTGACTGGCCTCTTTGGGTTTCTTCTGTAACTTTAGCAAAAATCTGAGTTTTCCTAGTTTACAACCGAGTTCCAAGCCAAGCACACTAAGACCAGGAATATTTTCCTGCCTGTTTCTTCTGAATTCATTGAGATATTCTGTACGGTACTGGAGAGGCAGCTCAGTGATGAAAAGAACTGGCTGTTTGTTCAAGAGAACCTGGATTCCATTCCCAGTACTCACATGGCAGCTACAACTATCTGTAGAAATCGCACAGCAGATGAATAATTCTTTTTAATCAACATAATTTTGAATTTCTCCTCTCTATAACTGTATAAGATATTTCAGGAAAATAAGTGTGACTATATGGTCTTGAATCTTTTGATGACCTTGAACAGAATATTTCCCCTTCCTGGCTTTTGATATCCTCTTATTTAACAATTAATTGTCTGGAATGGATTATCTCTGGGTTCTCCCAGCTCTTATTTTCTGTGATTCCATTCATCAACTTCCAACAGTGAAGTAGGAAAACTCTTAAGTATTGCTAGGCAGTGGTGGTACACATCCTTTATCCAGCACTTGGGACGCAGAAGCCAGCCTGTGAGTTCAACGCCAGCCTGGTCTACAAAGCGAATAAAAAGTCTTCTTAAGTATCAAAGGAACTTTGATAGAATCTGTGTAAATAGCTGTAATTCTTCTTTTGTGTTTGATTCACTTGTGCTCCCTCCTAAGTAGCCAGCTGCCTAGTTTAGAATTGGGCCCTCCATCGGCTTGTTGTGTATGTGGAAGTCTGAGTGACAAAGGGGGATGATTCGTTAGAGAGAAATTTGTTCACAGTATTGGATTTGGAGATCAACGGGATCACACCTCTGTGCTTTACATCTTTTGGCAAGAAGTCACGTGGTTTCTAAGTTTGGGTAAAATAATACCAGTCTCTCCTAAGAAAATGATAAATGCAATCTCT
Source organism: Dicrostonyx torquatus (assembly GCA_028555095.1). Lineage (NCBI taxonomy): Eukaryota > Metazoa > Chordata > Mammalia > Rodentia > Cricetidae > Dicrostonyx > Dicrostonyx torquatus. Next base: position 1,177,791 of record JAQHUG010000250.1, on the reverse strand, counting down.
CATAGAAATCAAAACATAGATCAAAGAAAAGAAATTTTGTGGAGATTAAGACACATGCACACACACCATATTTGTTGAGATACAATTAATGTGTTAAAAATTTAAATCATTTGCTAATTAACCAATTGTTTTTTATGCACTCAGACATCTTTAAAACCCACTGCATGTGATTTTGAAGCAATTTTATTTCCTTAAAGGAAACTGAACACTCATTGGAAGTCTTTTCCATTCCTTTCCCATTCTTCACCAAATTCCCCAACCTTCAGCAAACAAGAATAAACTCATCTCTATGGGTTTAGTTATTCTAAGTATTTTGCATAAATGAAATTGAAAGGTGATGTTCTTTTGGACAGACTAAAATCACTTAGATTATCTAAATTATTTATTTTATTTGGGAGTTTTTGTTTCCCCCTGTTTTTTCCTTCAAATTCTTCCATATACCCCTCTATGCTCTTTCAAATTCATGACCTCTTTTATTTACTAATTATTGTTACATAAAGATAGTAAACACATATATATTCATAAATATAAGCTGACAAATCTTATAATGGTACTTTTATGTATGTTTTCAGGGCTGACTATTTGGTATTGGATAACCAGTAGGTGTGCTCTTCCCCAGAGAAGACCGTTTTTCCCATTCGGCACTTCTTGGTTGCTTGTAGTTTTCTGTGTAGGCTTGAGGCCTTGTGGACTTTCTCCTGTCCACTTGAGCATGCCTAGTGTTACTGTGTTTGTTCAGCTCAAACAGAAAATTCCCTGATCCTCTGGTTCTTGCAATAATTCTGTTCCCTCTTCTGCGATGATCCATGAATATTAGGTGCAGGAGTTGTATTGTAGTTTATCTATTGGAAGTGGGCTCCACCAGAGTACATTTTGATAGTTTTTTTTTTAATGGTCCCAATCTGTGGCAAAGAGAAATTTCCTTGATGAGGGGTGAAAAATATACACTTATCTGTAATCGTAAGGATAACATTATGGTTCATCTAGTTATAACATTTATAAAGATTTCACAATTTTATGCTTAAATTATATCAAATAATATTAACATACCATTACTCTGAGTATACCATTATTCCATTAGTTAAATTTTTAATCCATTCATGGGTTGACACCCATATGATTTACTTCTATCTCTTTGCTGTTATGAATAACAACAAATGGAATATTCTCATACACTTTTTGATATTCATATTGTTTTGCAGAATCCATGATATGTTGATCAGCTAATAATAAGCATGAGATGAAGCCTACCCTGGAGTGGTTGATATACCCAGTATCACTCAATTGGAGAAAACAGATTTTCCCTCTCCTAGCAGGTATAAATGACATCTCAGTTAATTATCACATTGAAGTTGGATAAGACAAGCCAACAGAAGGAAAAGAGCCCAAGAAAAAGCCCAAGAATCTGTGACCCACTCGTTTGTTCATTCAGGAATCCAATAAAAACACTAAATTGGAAGCCATAGTGTAAACGTAGAGGACCTGGGGCAGACCTGTGCATGTATTGTGCGTGCTGCTTCAGGCTCTGAGTTCATATGAGTTTTGTTCATGTTTATTAAAGAACCTTGTTTTCTTGCTGTCCTCCATCCACTCTGGATCTTACTCTCTTTCTGCCTCTTCTTTCACAGGGTTACTCTGAGTGGACTGGTTTGAAGGAAACATTTTATTTAGGGTTGAAGATTTAAAGGCTTCTCACTCTCCGTGTAATATCTGGTTGTGGGTCTCCATATTTTTCCCATCTACTGAAGAAGAAGTTTCTCTGATGACGTCTGACTAAGGCACTGACCTGTAAGTACAGGAGAATATCATTAGGTATCATTTTATCCCTACACATTTCCCCTTTTCTTAGATTAGTGTTATTTGGTTTGTCCCTAGGCTATTTAGTCTCAGGTTCCTGGTCACCTAAACAGTTTTAGGTATAGGTTCTATCTTGTGTAGTGAGCCTTAAGTCAAATAAATTAAAATAAGCATTGGTTGGTAACTCCTACAAACTTTGTATAAACATGGCACTAGCATATCTTGGAGATAGCATGCCATTGTAGATAAAGGTTTTGTAGTGAGTTTTGTGATTATGGTTCTGTTTTAAAAGCTTGTAGAGTATCTTCCTGTGCTGTAACACAAGAATGAAGGCTCTATGTAAGCACTAGCTCAGCATCTCTATCTTCAGTGAGCTATACTCATAATTTGGCAATTTCATTTAGATTAACTCCATATATTTGTATATTTTAAGAAGTTTC
>JAQHUG010000250.1:1129408-1148634 GCA_028555095.1 Dicrostonyx torquatus | reverse complement strand
AGGGGGAGCTGGGCTGGGCTGGGAAAAAATCCAGTACCCGGGCAGGGCCCTGTGCCCAAATGACCAGCACTTTCTATTTTCTATTATACTTCTCACAACGCTTAAGGACAGGAGGAGCTCAGCCAATGCTCATTGAACTATATTTAATTGAATAGAATTTACATAGTGATAAGAAGAAGATGCCCGTGGGACAGAAGAGAGTATACCAGGGTGTTACAAGGCTGCTAAATAAATAAGGCAGAGGGAGATAGGATGGAAATCACAAACATAAAATACTATTGCACTAATTTAATGAAGAACAAGATTTAGGGATATTTTTCAAAGCTAAAACTATCATCTTCTATCATTATGCATGAATCTTAATCGCTCCCCAAACTGACACCTGGTCATGTCTTGACTAGCTCTGGACAAAAAATCATTACCTTACACGTTAGCTTAGTTATTTAGAAAACTGTTATAACTGATGAAAATCGTTTTGCTTATACTGAAATAAAATAAGCCCATTACCTTTGGTCACTCTTCCCATTTCACTTCAAATCTCCGATAGCCCTTCATACATTGATCCTAGCCACTGTTTCCTTTATTAATCTTTCTACTCTTAAAAGCAGCTCCTTGGTACTATTCAAACATCTTTCGCATATCTTAACAGATGACTCCCAAAGGGCTCGCCTTGCCTACAGGTAAATATTCTAATGCAGGTTTTGAGCTGTGAGGACATGTATTGTCCATCTTCATCTTCCTGTATAAGACCTACCATCAGCTCATACTGTTCTAGGATTTCTCCCACACCCCTGAAAAGATCTCAGCACTTCTTCAACTTCGTCAACATCATGTCCATAATAAGCAACTGCATTTATTGCTTCCTCTGTATCTTTTCCTTCCACCATGATTACCATTCTCAAATTGCATTCTAATGGGATTAATGGGAACACTAGAAACAGGAAATGACCACAACATGGAGGTGAATCTTCAGGTTTTCCCATGTCTACCCTAGAACCCTAATGTTTTACAAACTCACCAAAATTATGCCAAACGTTAAATGCTTTCAAATCCCACATTTATAGTTTGTCATTTTATTTATTCTAAGCCAGGAAGTGTTGATATGATGCCACTAGAAGTTTGGAGGGTAGAAATTAAATATGGCTTACACACAATGATCTGTGGGGAAGGATATTTTACATTATGATTTACTCTCAATCTGCAGGTAAATATTGAGCTCTTCTTCATTTCTGTCTATGTCTTTTTTTTTTGATTTTTTGGAGACAGGGTTTCTCTGTGGCTTTGGAGCCTGTCCTGGAACTAGCTCTTGTAGACCAGGCTGGTCTCGAACTCACAAAGATCCGCCTGCCTCTGCCTCCCGGCTGTCTATGTCTTCTTATATCAAATAAACAGAAAATACCGATGAAACAAATGCATGCTTAAATGTATGAATGAATTGGATATAGCACAGTTTGCAAATTCATGTGAAGAATTCCTTTAGAGATAAGAGAACTTATCATCCCCACAGAATGAATGACTAACATAACCTAGAAAACATAATAGTAAAACAATAAACACCTAATCAATGCTACATCCTTCTCTACAAGTTTAGTAAACTATCTAACAAACATTTTAGAATAATTTTGCTGATAAAAAGGAAAAAATAAAAAAACATTCTAAGTCAAGAATTTAATATAAAGGCACTCTTATTAACACTCAAAATATTGAAATAAAAATCCACTTTTCCAAGTACATTTTTTTTTCACACAGAGCAAGGATTCCTGCCTCCCTTTAATTATAATATCAAAGAAAATATATTCTGTCAGAAAAATCCATAAGGCTATAGAAATGGAGCAAAGGGTTGAACATCATATCATCACTGCTGTATGGGTAGCAAGGAGACAGCAAGAATGGCACCTCAGACTTGTAATTCCTAGTACACCTCCTGCAGGGTGGAGACACTAACCTCCTCAGGGGTTAGGTAAGGAACAAAAGACAAATTAGGTTTTGTAGGACTCTATTAGAGCGGCACACATGAAGTTGTAAATGTATTATTTTCATCTCAATGGCATCTCTGTAATTTGAATGCTGTTAATTTCATTGATTGAGTTAGCACTGTTGAGTAATTAAGAGCAATGAAGGGATAATCCTGAGTCCTCAGAGGAAGGAGAACAGCTGCTCCTCATGGGATCACCCCAGGCTTGCTACCTGCTGTTCGGAACCCTAGAACACAGACCCACAGGGCCAGCCAGGCTGCACACAAGAGCTAATGTCTTCACATTTCCTTAGCAGTATTAAGCACAGAGAGCAGGGACTACACTCCATGAAAGCAGCCTCTTGCCTCCTACCTAAGCTAGTTTCTTCCCTTTCCATTGCAGCTTTGTTTGGAATATAAACCAGGAGACCCCTTTCTCCTGAACCCATCACAACCTTTCAAAATCCTTACGGGGACAGAACCAGGATTGGGTAGGATGAGTGAGATATTAATATTTGCCGATGGCAATGCTCTGTGCCCATGCTTTGCTGTCTTTTCCTACTCTTTGGGACTTCGCTGTGTTGATAATAAAGAAAAAGACGGATGCTTATTTCTCTGCAACGCCTTTGCAAAATGGATCTAATTAGACCATTTGGGAAAGTGGCATGTGGTTCACAAAAACAGACATTCTAAGAGAGTGCCAGTTTTAAGTAGACATTCTTAATGTGTCCCCAAATCTATGGCATATGCTGAAAATTTAATGCTCCAGAGCCTTGGCTACATCTTCTCTCTTTCCTGTTGTATGGAGAATGATGCTTGTGCTCTTGGTTTGAGGAGACACGTGCTCTATACACTGAACTGTAACACAGTCCTGGTGTATATGTTCCCCAGATAAACAGCAGTGCCTTTGGAAGGTTGACAAAAAAGGCAGGCTCTTTATCTTCATTCCTGAAATCTGTGTTTCAACATGCTCTTTCAGTGCTGATTTTGCATGATGTGAACGGTGGTGTGTTGTCTTGAGCTATGGTTTCAGAATTGTCATTTTGTGACACAGCATACATGAAGACAGAAATCTGTGACTTACCAAGGGAGTCCCAGGAACCAATTCAAAAACTACAGTTCACAGTTTATGAGATTATCTGAGCTGGCAATTGCAGATTGTCTCCAATAACCCTAATTCCTCAACTAAATGGTATTTCTGAAAATTCTGTGGTCTTTTCACTCAACAACAACTGAATATGTATGCTGCCTTCCTCTTTGAGTGTATGGGCTCTGGTAGGAGAAAAAAAAACCAAACCAAGTTTCCAAGAAGGTTAGCTTCTCAGAAGGACTAATGATTTTTGTAGATCTGAGTGCTTCCAAAATATGGTCAAAATAAGAGTGTGTTCTAAAGGCTAAAGCTGTACCAGCTGTTTCCCCCAAGCAATCATCATACCCAAGTGGCCAGCCCCTCTATAGGGATTTGGCCTCTCTTTACAGTGTCATCAACAAAAGGGATACAGGATGGACCCTTGGCCCACAGAGGCATTGTGCCATGTTTCTGAAACCCAGAAAACAACATTAATAGGATGCTGTACTGTAGAATTTTAAAAAGCTACTTGCATTGCGGCAATTGGGCAGTCATTTTTAATTCCATTTCATGGGTGGCAAAACTGAAGTTCAAGGGAAATATGATTTACCCAGTATCACACAATACGTTTAGAATGGACGTGTAGACCCTGTTTCTGCATCCTTACATAGTTTCATACAGTCTCTCTGACATGGTAAGGTGGGGAGCTAGGCATTTCTGTGAGGTTGTTAGTGGTAGTGATAAGTCACAGGGACACATCAGAGCAGAGAATGTCAGCCACCCAGAGGAACCTTTCCTGGTAAACTGTCTGTGTCATCGGAGCATTAAGTTCATTGATGTGTGTATAATTTGCACACATCTGGGATAACCTGTATTTAAAACAATGTCTGATGCAAAATGAGCACTCAATGAAAGATGAGGAAAAGTAGGCATACCATACATAAAACAGAAGAACTTTCACCCATAACCTATGGCAATCATAACGAAATCCATTCCTTATCTACTGCAGTAAATAACACTGGAAGGCACGGTGCTGTAAGTAAAGCTTTTGGGAATCAGATTGGTGTTTACAGTGAAGCCAGAGGAAGGTAAACACCAGCTTTTGAAGCAATTGGAAATCAAATGCCCAGGACTTGATTCAGACAGAACATCTTCTCTAATTTCTGTTCCCACTTTCACTTTAGAATCGACTAGAGAAATTCAAACACATATCCCGCACCAATCCCACACAACCCTTTTTCTCCGTGGTCAGCTTGCACATCGAGCACAACCTCTGTCCAGATGTATCTGTACCTTCACTTTTTTCTTCCATAAACCTTTCCCATTCCTGTGTCTGCCCTTGACTTTCCGCCAGAGCACAAGGGATCAGACCTGAGTTTTGGCAGCTTCAGAATGAGTGGTCGTAGCTTGTCTCATTCGGCTAGACTTTATTTCCGTATCAATGATTGGTGGTGACTACATGAAGGAATAAAGGCACCCAGAGGTGGGAAGACCAATGAGTGAATCTTACAGTATCTGCAAGAATAAATTCTCAGGAAATAAGACTGTTGTATAGCAACCATTCTCTTTCCCACTCTTTCTCCTCTGCCTCTCCCTCTCTCCACCCTATGTGTATATGTGTGTGTTTGAGTGATAAACAGAAATCAAGAGAAGAAAGCTGAAAAGAGGGCAGTTATATGAGATTCACAAAAGATCCACAAACGGGTATTTTAGAACTCATTCAAAGTCACTGTCATGTCAAGCATTTAATAATGTTGGATCCTTGAGAAGGGGATGACTACTGTACCCCCTCCACACACAAGAAGTCCGTATTTTATAGAGAGAATAATAAAGCAAGAATCAAGGGATGCTGAAAAACTGTCTTTCTGTTTACAGTGCTTGTGTGTAAATCCTTAGTGTTTGCTAAAGACAAAAATCAATAAACATCAAAAACAACACCAACCAAAATTTTCCTGAATAATACCAGCTACATCAAGACATATCTGACATTTTTGACTAGGCCAAATTCTGATTTTAGTAGCAAATAAAGTGTATAGCTTCTACATAAAAAAAAAGTGAGCCAGGAAATGATCCTCTGTATTAGCAAACACTTTAATCTAGTTTGAACCTAACTGAGTAAAATAAACACTAGTTAATGCTGGAATATCTCTGTTGAAGACTGCTTTCATGCCTTGGGTTGTGAATTTGGTTAGAGACCCATGCCTCATCCAACTATACTTTTTTTTGCTGCTAGTCCAGTTCACGAAGGCCTATGCCTGCAGTTTTGCATGCATGTAGTCAAAGCCTACAACACATCTCAGTGTTGGGTCAGGCAACACACAAGGGAACTCTTGACCTTTTCATGCATAATATGTGTGCTTCCCTCTTGACAGAATGTGATTAAGATGGAGAGATTAAAGGGCAAATGTGAAATTTAGTTCTTTTCAAAGTGACTCTAATATGGCAGATCAATAGCTTGAGTGTGGTTTTTACACACCGATCTTCGCTGTCTTTGATGGGTCATCCACGGTATCCAGCACTGTGTATTCCAGAGCTGTCTAAACACCCTCCAAAAGGTAAACCGGTTTCACTGGAATTGTTTTATACTGGGTTGAAGCACCATGGTTTATTTTTGGCACGTGGACAGGAAGGGTTTGTCGCAATACGTGATCCTGATGACTCACTGATGAGGTAGAGATGATAAATTGCTCATTTGAGGGCAGTCATAAAATGCCATGAGAGAAGCCAAGGTGGCTATGTAGTCATTCTTTGGAGTATTTGGATGATAGTCCAGCCATGGATGAAGAATGCTTGGAGACAAGTCCCTCACTAACAAGGGACTGAAGGTGCAGAGGTAGACGACCCGGCTCTTTCTCTCCAGAATAACAGCTTCATGACCTAACCTGATCCATCTCCAGGTCATTACCATTTGGGCAGTAACTTTCCAAAGTTTGGGACAGATATCTGACAAAGGCAATTTAAGAAAGAGTGGGTTTATTATGGCTTACCATCTGAGGGGAAGGCATTGTGACAGGAATTTGAGAATGTTGGTCACACTGCATACACAGTCAGGAAGCAGAGAGCGATGGATGTTTCTCCTCAGCTGTCCTTCTATCCAGTCTCCTTCCTATGCAGTCCAGTGCTCTAGCCTAGGAAACAGGACCACCCATATTTAAGGTGGCTCTTCCTACCTCAGTTAACCTAATCTAGAGGCACCCTTAAAGACATGTACAGAGATTTGTCCCTAAGATGATTCCAGATCCTGTTGACAATCCGTGTAAAGACTTCTCAATATTCTGAGAATTGTTCATAAAAGTAAACTATCCAGAGTTTGTATTTCCATGTCTATGAACCACTGTCTGGATTTCCTAATATGATTCTCATCTCCTTTGTTTTTTCTGTCTTGCTTTTTTCAGTGATAGTAGGAATCAGTGTTTACCCAACTCTTATACTAAGTTCAGAGTATCTGAAGACTTCAGAACATTCTTCTGATAAGTTAAGCAAGGTAGGAATTTTTGCTACTGTAGACAAATAGGAAATTATCAACTGTTTAATGTAGGAAAAGCTTATTTCTTATCACAAACAAAATTCTCTGATGTCTGCTGACTTTCCCCCAACCTTGAGTAATGCTCTTCAGAATTCATGATCTTTGAGATTGTCATAGAAGACAAGTAGGGAAAATTTGGTACCACATATTTTAGTAGCTGGTCACATTGTCCATGTAACATGGTGGTCCCTACATGTGATTTACTGTGTGTGGTAAATACTCTGGAGTTTGTTTATTTGTAATTTATACTTAAAAGTTATTTTCTAAATCTAATATTCTATATTTCTCAGCTTACTAAGAAGTGCAAGATCACTGTGGAGAAATTTCACTTATCTGAAAATGATTTGTATTTCCTGAAATCCCTGGATTCATATCAAGACCCAAAGTAATATTTGGTCTTATTATTTAAGTTGGCTTAAAACCCTACATGATTGTCTAACTTTATCTTTATTTGAATCTGAATTATGTACCTATGACTTTTTGTTTAATCCTATGAAATCACATGAAATACCTATGTACACAATCTACAGTTCTGTCTCCCTCTTTTTGTCTGGCATTGACTTCCCACATATGTCTGATGCCAAGGGTGGGGGTTTTCCTCAATGAGCCAGGTCTTTTCAAGTAGTCTAGATAATGACTACCTAAACTTTCCAACCAGTCATTCAATTTTATTATTTCCATTATTTAATAAAATGTGTGCTTCTGGGATTAATTACCGCTAGGAGGCAAGAATCAAGTTAAACACATCCATGAAAATGAATATAAAATAAAACAGCTGAAGATTAAGAGTCTGTACTTTAAAATACCAAGTACATGGTACTTTGTAAGGAAAATCAAGCAGCTCATGAAACAATAGGCAATATGCAGGTGCACAGAGGTGGGCGGGCTCTGTGCTTGGGCCAATTGAGCATCTTCTTGTGAACATTCCTACCAATTCCCTTTACTTAGGAAATTAAGATCATGTTCAAAATTATTTTAAAATTAGGTTAAGTTTTTTTTTTGTCACGATCACTGTGCTGCCAGCTATTCACCACAAAAATGGATGGGTGAGGTCTTTCTAAGTAGTCATTTCAGAAAGAAACCCAACTTAGTTGAGAAACTACTTCCTCTCTTGTCTGATTGACTGGCAAAGATCAGCTGAAGCACTGCTGGGCCATTCAGACTTCGGGTGGATCATTTTACCACACTTCTCAGCGGCAGCATCTTTATGAATGAGTCTATACCAACCCTTGCACAAGGGTTATTTGACTCAAAGTCAACTGCAATGAAGCAATTACAAGGAAACTTTGCTGCATTTCTCCTGTTTTTCACAAAGCAGAAATGTATAAATTTATAAAGTTTTCATTGCCTTCTCTACCATAAATTAGCCAAAGACTTTAGACTACTGTCAGCCTGGAGAGAGCATCCAAAGAACTTATATAAAAGCCCTTACTAACTGTGCCTCAGCTACCAAGAGTTTCCCATCTATTTATGATTTAACAACTTGGGATACTCAAAGTCCTCCTTTGTTCTGACATTTCTCTAAAACTCTTCATTGTGTGTGAAAGCTGCCTCTGTCTGTGTGAGAGGTACAAGCTTCTTCCAGATTTCCTTTTTTTTTTTTTTTTTGGTTTTCTTCTGTGCATGCATGACCATACATGTTAATGGACTCTTGGTTAGCTTTTGTTAATCTATTTTTCATTACAAGGTTCCAGCTGAGAATTTAGAATGGTTTAGACAATTTTTTTTCTTTCTTTCCTAGACTAGCATGTCATGGTATGAAGAGAGAGAGAGAGCCTATGAAGTTGCAAAGATGAAGCCACATTTAGACAGTGCCATTTAACAGCAGTGTTTTCTGTGACACAGAGGCTCATTCTCATTGGAAGAAGAAGGAGGGCACTGACTTACCTCTATGGCATGGTGTCGGAAGGATTAGCTAGGAATCAATGGCGATAGCCGGGTGTACAGTAAGAGTTCAGTAACAGCTAACTCTGACTTTTACTTTCTATATAGCCTTGAGAGATTCACTCTGCTGATTACTTATTCGGGGTTCCCTGGGTCTAACAAGCTCTCATTTGGTCAAACTTGCCACCCATTTATTGCATTTGACTTCAAAATATATATAGGAAGCAGCAACTTGCTTAGGCTAAATGACTTGCCCATAGGTTAAAGTTATCAAATCACCCAGAGCCAAGGCATTAATCCCATCTTATTGAGATAGATGCAAATCTGGCTGCGTGTTCCTTTTGCCTTTGACTTGAAAGGAGCCTTGTCTGCTTCTACTAAGTCCCAACAGGCAGCTGACATGGACTCTGTGAGAGGCATGGATATTTGGGGATGTGACTTTTTTCTGAGCCCCAAGGGTTCCTTGTCTATTGAGATTTTTCTATGATTATGGCAAGGTAAAGAGTATTTCCTGCCACAAAAAGTAAAAAGGGGTTCTAAAATGACAGCTGTTGCAATGCTGCAGCTCCGGGCAAAGCAGAAGATTCCCCTTTTTCCTCCTCTCAGATACATTTTGTAAGAAAACAAGGCAAAACCATGAAAATATTCTGAGAAGAGATTTCAGTGAGAAATTGCTATTGTGACCACGGTATCTTTGTTATTGGGAACATAATCCATGCATACTTGGAAGAAGGCTCATGGATCAAAAGTGAAATTTTGTTTTACCCGATTTTAATTCAAAGCACATCTGGACAGCGCCCTCTGAGCTGAGCATTGTTGCTATGGCTAAGGGACGGGAGATAAATGGGCCCGAGTTTCTGCCCACAAGGTTCCATAAATTGTTTCAAAGATAAATTTACAAAGTTAAATTACTTATAGAACTTACATAGCAGAAATTAATTAATTGCCAGAATTTTTATATCAATGAATAACTGTTTAGGGAGATAAGGCTGAAATGATGCCAAGTTTTGTCAGAACACTGGACACTTTGGTTTAGGGGAAGGATGAACAGATTTTTACCCATGTCATGCATGGTTTTTAAGTAGGCATCGTGTGGTGAATCTCAGTGGGGCTGGAGGACAAAAGGGAAGAGGACTGGACATGGAAATATGTTTGTTCTCTACATAGGAGTGGAAAAAGTGACAGAAATAAATTTGCAGAATGACCTTCAATCATTTACACCATCTCCAATATAGGATTTATATAAAATTTTGCCATATGTGTAAAAGAAACATGCACTCTAATACATTAACAATTTTATCAAAATATTAAAAATATGTTACAATTTGTTAAAACTGTCTAACATAGTATACATGAAATTTCAGCTTAGTAGAGTATTGTGTGCCTTATGCTACCAACACAATTTATTTTGTAGAGACATAAGTATTTTCCTATCTCTAGATACATATTGGATACTTTTGTGTCTAAGTCACAAATCTCTCTTTTCCTTCCCTAAAATGTGGCCACTCTTTTATCCAATGATGGAAATAAAAACATGAAAATATAGTTAAACCTCTATTTATGATGCATCTTAATAGCTTTGGGTGATATTATAAGGAAGTCAACTGTGAACCAAATTGTCCAAGTATTCTTAATTCTTGGTAATAATAATTTGCACACACACACATAAACACACACAACATCCATGATGTCTATACACATGCTCATACATAGTGACACAAAGGATAATTCTAGTATTTGGAATGTAGAACATGCAAGAGTTTAAGGTCATCCTATGCCTATGCTAATTTGCATGGCAAATTCAAAGACCTTGGACCACATGAATGCTCATCTCAATAAAACAAGACTAATTCTTAACTGCTATTGTTTGCCACAACTTATGTCTATGAATCAAGATTATACAGCTAAAACAAAACACGGAAGTAAGCTTATGCTATGTTTAATGTAATCCCTAAAAAGTTAACTTGAGTTACATGTTGGTTTATTGAGTTTGTCTCGTTCTTACCAGTTTTTTATTCAACCAGTGAATGATTACTGTATTGAAAGACCCCCAGAGTAGGGAGAATCTCACTCAAGTCTCGGGATAACACGACCCCCCAAGAACTCATGAGAGACCATCCTTGCTGCAATCACATGAGGCTTATTGACAGGATCCAGCGTGCTGGGGCCGAAACTCATTTCCCACGCAGGGGTAGAGGAGTTTGACCCCGAGTAGCTGGGAGAGGGTGTATTTAGGGGAAGAAACCACAACCCAAAGGGGGTAGGGAGGGCGTCCTTGGAAAATTCCGAAAATAGCAGTGATCATTGGAAAATTCCAAAAATACCGGTGATCATTATAAGGGGTTAACTCCCCATTTCTCAAGATTATAATCTTACTTTATGGTCAGCTAGTTCCTGGAACAGAGTCACTGAATCAGCTAACCTAGATTTTTGGTTCTTCTCTCCCTGTTAGATTTTGGCTCTATTTTTCCTGCTAGATGTTTTGGCTTTATTCTTTCTGCTAGAGGGGTCTGGATTTATCCAGGTCTTTCAATATACATAGTATAAAGTGCATCAATATTAGACATATAAGCCTTTTAAATATATGTTGAGAATCAACATTAGATTTGTTTAGATCAAAGGCTTATTATGAAAGAATATTTGAAAACTATTGACATTTTAGTAAGAAAAACTGGAGACTTGGGTCTGAGTCTTGGGATTTTCCAGACTTAGCAGGAGGCTTCAGCTTGCACATGGCCATGGTAACTTCTCTTGGGCTTCAGGAGCTGTGATATTCCATGATTGCTCTTTTGATGAAGTATTAAAAGAGTTAGCTATTCTAAAATCGGGTACATGGCCCCATAATAATGGTTAAATGACTAAAGCTTTAGTTTAAAACAAAATTCTTTCTCAGAATTACCCCGTGCATTCTGGAGTGGTTCCCATCAGACTCAGTTTGTCTGCCGTGGTTGTTAGAGAATAAAGCATCGTTGAAATGTGGAAAGGTGTGAATGATGAGCCCGTGAGATGAAATCTGAGAGACCTCTAAGGGGGTTCCTGAATGAGGCTAGACTTAAGACTGAAGAACAGAGTTACAGCTGGTTATAATGAAAGGAAAGAATTCTGGGGAAATGGTTTCTCACTCCTGAGAATCCAGAAGATTGAAATTTAAATCAAAGGCCATTTCCTGGTGAGGCCAAGCAAGTGGTACAGAATAGCGTATTCAAATGGACAAAATTCACTACCACCTAGCAGGTTTGTTTTCTGACCAAGGAGACTTGGTCTTGCTAAAATTAGCTAAATTACTAACCTAACTGCGATGTGTGTAGAAGTGGAAGAAATGGTTAGTCGGAAAGCCCCGAGCCTCTCTCTCTCTCAGTTCACCAAGGATCAGACCACTAGAGGGAAACTACATCAAGTATACCTGCTGGTAAGCCCTCCTCAGGGCTGATCTATGCCAGGCTGCAAAGATAAAAACACAGGATCTTTGCCCTCTGGGATTTACAGTCTTGACGGGGCACGATCAGTGATATACAAGGGAAGGGAAGTAGGATGTCTTTCACTGTGGGATGGGAGAGGAGCCAGAGGAAGAACAGCTGGCTCAGGCTAGTCAAGCAGTAAGAGGGCAGACCCGAAATCGCCCAGGTTGGACACAAGAGAGAAGCAACTGCACAGCAGCACAGGCCCCTCCCTGCCCTGCAGCAGCCTCATGTCAGTGGGAGAAACAAATGCGCAAAACACTAGTAAAAACAATGCAGTATAGATCCGCAGTGGACTTTCCTGTCATGAGAAACAATAATACATTTCAAGAGGGTAAACGGAATTTAAGAGGTCATTTTGGGCGGGTGAACAGATCTTAATGAGTAACAACACTGAACTCGTTCTTGAAACCCATCCATTGGATAAAAGCAAGACTTCTTTTGATTGCTGGAAGAAATGCAGTGTTGTAAGCACAACAGTAAATACTGAGAGACTGGTGTGATAGGGGAAGAGAAAATTAACTTTGGGGGAAGAGAAAAGGAGAAAAAGGAAAAACTTTTCCCAAAGGGTGAGTTGTTTTATCTTTCAGGATGAACACAGGGCTGCTGAGAAGTCAAGGGGCTTCAAGGGCATTTGGTGACAGATAACAGCTAGAGTTTGCAAATTCCTAGAAGTAAGAAAGACCAATGGAAAAAAGAAAAGAAAAGAAAACCTGAAATGAAGATCTTTGGAGAAGGATGCTGGAGAAAAGTCTGTGTTGGTAGGAAAAGAAAATGATAGAAAGAGTAGATTTTATGTTCGCCAGGTTGGGGGAACCCCTGAGTGATTTTAAGCCAGGAAAGGATTAAAAAAAAAATAGAGAGAGCTTTGAGACCAGCATAATCAGTTCTTTTAGCTCAGGGAAGTTAATTAGGAAAAGTAAGAAACTCCCATCTGTAATTTTCTTAGCCTCTGCATTGTAGGTGTTTGAAATTTTGTTGAAATGTAGCATTATGTATCCTCTCTCTTTTGAGAAGATAAATGAGTTTTCACAGTCCACTGCATCTGCTTGGAGGAATAGCTTGAGTCAGTATTTGCTGGGATAGCCCAAGCTCAGGAAACTCACCAAAGGCTCCCCACCCCAGTAGTACATGGAGAGAAGGAAAGTGTGGAGAGGGCAGAGGGAGGACAGACAGATCCCTTCTTCCCTTGTTGACATGCTATCCCAGGTCTAAATTACTACTGCCATTGTCCTCAGGTGAATAGCTTACTTAATTCTTATGAATACATTCCACATGAAATATTTATTTTATTTTAACAGAATTATTTCTATATGATTCTTTTTGAAAAATTTTCTTTGTGCAGCCTGTCTTTTTTTAGTAACTATAGATTATTAAAGGAATAATTTTCTTTTTCAGCGAAGCGATGAAAAAGGCAATGGGTAGGAATGAATGAGAAACATAGGTCCCTGGTTCTCATGTCATGAATTTTATGGTTGGGATGAGTTGAAACATAGAGAGATATTAAACTCAGCCAGACCTTTAAAGACTTCATTAAAGGGGAGGCTTAGGGTCCATTTCTTGGCTGGGGATGTAATTGTAATAGGTGGTCAGAGGCAGAAAAATAGATTCCTAACTTATTTTCCTCTTGAGTTTCTTTTTTTGCAGCTGTACTGGGCTTTCCATTGCTAAAAGCAGGGGGAAAAATGTAAAAATGCAGCTGACTACTCAAGATATAGGAGGGAGTAGGAAGGGAGCTTTTATCTGTTTAAAGAAATAAACTTCCTGGGCAAAAGAATGCCATCCCCAGATGCTAAAGGATCTTGTCCAAAACTCAGAATCATTAACCCTAATCTTGGAGGAATCTTTGTAATCAGAAGAGTGAAGACTGACTGGCAAAATACAATCCTAAATTTTAAAATAGGAGAGGGACGTTGAATCCTATACATTATAGATCCTGACAGATCAGCATTTCCGGAGGGTGAAAAGAGAGCAGGTGAGTGCAAGGACCTAAGCCATCTCCACAGAGGCTGGAGGAACCACACATCTTAAGCCTCCACTATCATTTTGGAGAAGTACGGTGCTGAGTAGAAAGCAAGGCTACGTGGGTAGGCGTGTCTGTAGGAATACAGAAATTGTTCAGTAGCCCTTGGAGTAGCAAGCAGTGTTCTATATCGGTGACTGTACGTTCTAATTCACATCGCTCTTTATGTACTCAAAAGCAACTTAATATCTTCCTAAGCACTGTCCTATGGGCGGCAGGCGTGGCGCTTTCTCATGAATAGAGAATCATTACCTCGATTTAACTGATAAACCAAATCACACCTCTGGGTGTGTCTGGGAGAATGTTTCCAGAAACTATTATTCGCTCATGAAATTGTGACCAAGTAATAACCCACTGATGGGTTCAGAATTTAAACTGGGGTTATCTAGAAGTAGCAGACCAGTGGCATTATGGCTTAGTTGGAGGGATAGGGCATTAGGGACATGTCTTTAGAAGATATTTTTGCCTTATTATTATTGCATTCTGCTTCCAGGCCACTGTCCTGCCCTCCCCACCATGAAGGACTGGAACATCTGAAGCCATGAACAAGATAGCTCTTTTAATTTAGTCACTAACATAGCATGGTCATGGGATCACATAAGCAAAACTTAGTACTGATAAAAGAGGGTTCTCTGTCTCACTACCTAACAATGAGGTCCAGAAATCTTTGGAACTACTTTGCAGGAGGAATTTGAGAATTTGGAGATGTGTGCTAAAAAGATCCAGAATGATTTAAGTTCCTTTTAACAGGTATTGTTGGTGAGAACTCAGAACAATGAGAGGAAAATGCAAAGTCAAAACTGCCCGTGAGGTTTCATCTAGGAAAGGGGAATCTTGTTGTGATCGTGAACAACTAAATAATACAGGAGAAGAAATTTTGTGTCAATCCAGCATTCAGATAGTAGTGCAGCATTCAGACTGTGGTGTGGCCATTGCTAGCTGCTCTTAGCCAGGTTTATAGTGAGCAGTGAAGTACAAAGAGAAATGCAAAGATTCGCTCTTTTCCCTGCAAAGTGGTGCTTGTGTGTTATTAGGGACCCAGGAAAGTGGTTCTGCTGAAGAGATTAGGGACATTAAAAGGAAGTTAAGTACTTTGCATAAAGACAATAGGAATATTCCTTGAGGGCTTTTCTGGGAGTGACTGGATTCTACCATCAATGGCTCAAAGCTAGTGGCCCTAGAATAAAGCCAGAGAACCTAGAAGGGTTTTCCTTTCTCAAGCAGCATGGGAGTCTGCTGAAGCACCTAAAGACATTGGTACCCCATGTTTGCTTCATTCTGTTCAACCATGTAGGCACTCAGTGGCCAGTGTGGCTGTGATTCAAGGTGCACTGGGTACCACTTGAACTGGTAGCAGACCTTTGTGTCATCCACATGATGCTAGTTTTGGAACCAATAAAGAAAGAAAGAAAGAAAGAAAGGAAGAGAGAGAGAGAGAGAGAGAGAGAGAGAGAGAGAAAGAGAGAAAGGAAGGAAGGAAGAAAAAAAGAAAGAAAGGAAAAAAGAGCTACCAGATTATGAAATCTTCTACCATATGTCAAAAGAAAGTCTAGGAAGGAAAGCAAAGTATTACAGATTAGAATCTGCCCAGCAGCCCCTGGGAAGGTGACGCAAGGACGGGAGATGTCCAAGCTGTGCTGGATATAAACATCCTTGCTTCAACCGGTCAAATGGCACAAACTACCCCCATGGACTTCACACTCAGGGAGTCTAAGGAATGGATTTCAAAATTGACAAAATTTCTAAGAAGTAAAAAAAAAAAAAAAAAAAAAAAAAAACCTAAAATAATTGAGTTATTAGTCACTATGAGAAGTAGTCAACAATCTAAGGACTGGTCAGCAAATAAAAGAAGTTACTCAGAGTAACTATGGTCATTAGAAGGGCTCTCTATCCTTTGTAACATTTTTTGTTGGAATGGGAAGAAGGGTCAGACAGGTGGGTTGGTATGGCATAGGCTGGACAAGATTCATGGGCAATAGTGCATGCAGCTTGATTCTTTTCTATATGTTATGATGCACTGATGTCTTAACCAAACAATTACAGATTGAGCTGACCAATTCTTAAAACTTAGAGGTTAGGGAACAGCTGGAACACACAATATTGAAATGCAAACCAACCTGTACCTACACTTCCTCTATGCAGTGTTTGCAGTCCAGGAGGCAATTTTCCTCCCCCTGAATCTTTCATAGCCACTGCCATCAACAGTGTCACTAACCCTACTAATGAGACTTGGCATTCTTTCTCACAAATTAGTAATCTCTGTCCTTCAATTTGGTTTCACCTGGCCTTGGACAGGTCCAATTTGTTAGCTCTGAGGCCCAGACCTCGACTATCTTCCAGGAGAAGCCAGGACTTTCACCAGTGAAAGAGACACTGAAAGTGGCATTTCCTAAGGGACTCTTTCCTTGCACCCACAAAACTACTAAGAGCAAGATGGAAGCCTGGGATCTCTGCCTTCATTCTGTGGCTGGACTTTGGCTAAGGGCATAGAGGTACTGTCCTTAGTGTTTCTTCTTAAATCACTTTGAATCCCATGAAAATCAAAAACTCCCAGAAGAGATCATCTTTCAAGATGATACAATTAGCTTCAAGAGTGAGATTGAACTTTCACTATTAAAAGATTAACAATGTATTGGGCGACCTCAGTAAATACTACAGACACAGTGATGGGCAGGATTAACCTTAGCCAGGACTGCTTAATTATATATAACCTCAAGACCTTTATTTATGTTTAAGTCTCCTGTTCTGCCCCAAGGATGGATCGGACTCCTTTATCTGTCATAGTTTACAGTCTGGATCGTATTGAATGAAATCTCCTCTCTGATTTTCATGATTCCTTGTTTCTGTGTTTGGCTCATTATAGACAGAAGGCCCATCTTAGCTCTGGTGGGTTGTTGGAGTCCAAACTGTTGCTCTAAAAATACCAGTAACAATAGCACCTTGTGTCCAACGTTCCCTTGGGTGTCTCTATAAAGCTAGGCAAGTGGATTGTTGCAGACAGACAGTCCTAATCCAAAAGGCATTTTCCATTTGTTCTGGAGGAATCAAAAGAATGATACAAAGGTAAGTCACAGTACAAACCAAAATGTTTTTGTATGGAAGAATGCACGGTGAACAGGGCTTTGATCTCTCTTCCCTGGATAATGGCCCAAGAATTGTTTATCCAGGACAAGGTTCAGTGAAAAGTGGGCTTCAGTCCAAACAGCTAGGGTTCATTCCATGATGCTAGTCACCATGGTCCAGGTTCTTCGTGAACTTCACAAATCTAAGATCAGAGGCAGTGGTCGGCCGTCACTTCTACCCAGGAAGGAGCTTCCAGGGAGGCAGACTTCCTGGAATAGGTACTATTCAGTGTTTATAGTTGAATAAAAGAATCTATGGCTACAAAATCCTATAGAATTTTTTTTCTCGGGGTTTTATAATGCCTGTTATGGAAAAATAGCCAGCCTATTTCGGCTCTTCTCACTCAAAGCTCTATTTCTCAAATGAAATGATGAGGTTTCTCTTTGAGTTAAGGTGAAGGAGCTTGTGTACTCATGTGGACCACCCTAACTCGCTGCAGTGAGATGGTATCCTACACTCACTAAGAAACAGTGTAGGTCTAGTCCAGCACACAGATGGTCCCAGCATCTGATATCGTCTTTCCATGTGACCTTTATAGTTGGCAATTCACCTCCTGGGCAATTTTGCTAGTACATTCACTGTTATTTTAAATCCATTTTATTTTTTTTAACCATTCAATGTTTTTCAAGGCTTGCTAACTTGTCTTTCATTGAGAACATGAGCTCCTTAAGAGAAAGAATTGGATGTTATCACTCTTGTGTTGCTCATGGCGGGGATTCAACATAAATGGAAGCAAGATTTCAATGATTTGCCAATTTGATGTTTTAATAATAGTTTTTTGGCTTGGTGTTTAAAGAAACATGATAAAAAATCAAACTTACACAAGATGAGCTGTCATATATTTTCTCAGATTTAATTTGTTTGGCTGGGAATACATTTTCATGGCTTAAAAATGAGTAGTACTGGTATTACATATTTTTTTAAAATTGTTGATTTTCTTCTCCAATTTATCTGAAATCCATTATTTTTCTCTTAATAATACTGGAATCCATATGATTTATGGGACTGAAAATCTAGGGTGTGTGTTCGTGTGTGTGAGAGAGAGAGAGAAAGAAAGAGAGAGAGAGAAAGAGAGAAACAGAAAAAGAGAGAAACAGAAAGAGAGAGATATTTAATCTCTCTTCTCATTCACTTTCACACTTTCTCAGTGCTTGCTGGAACGTACTTAGAAGATTGCTGGGAGAGAAATCCTCTGTCTTATTGAACTGTGATCCCCGTGGCTACAAGACCAACCTTCCAGATAAGAGGTGCCTACTAGTATTCTTACAGCGTAGTTATGATGGGTTGTTATTGGTTTGAATACAAACTGTCCCCCCTGCTGATGCCATTGCTTGGGAAGATTATGTTATTTTTAAGAGGTGGAGTCTGTTGGAGAAAATACATCCTAGAGCTGGGTTTGAGGTTTTGTAGCCTGGCCTTCCTGTTCTCTGGCTCTGCATTCTGCAATGCGCAGCCGCCAGCTTCCTGCTTTTACTGTTTCGTTTCCCCAGGCTATTGTCATGCTTTTGGTATCGTGATGGATTAGAAGTCAAAATAAACTCCTTGAGTTGCTTCTAGTCATGGAATTTTATCACAGCAACAGAAAAATAGCTAATGTAGGGGCTAGCCAACTGCATTCTGAGTGGATTTGGTACCCATTCTACAAGAGCAGTTCATACCAAGAACTGTAACCTAGTCAGCCCAGAACTGTAATGATCTCTGGCTCTCAAGAGAAACCTGCTACTGTTGTATTGATAAGTGGGCATGATGTTAAAAAAAAAAAGACTTACTGTGATGTAAATTATATGCAAAGACTACACATGTTAAACATGGATCTTTTGATGAATGTTCGCATTACACAAACACCTGCAATGTTGTCGCTATCATCATGGCCATAGTAATGGTTCACTGTCCACTCTGATTTTTCCTTCCCTCCCCCTGCATTTCTAATCCATTGCAGTCCTTTGCTGGGATGCCTTGCTATCTGGTGTGAAATAACTTCTTCTGTCTAAGGCCTCCTCCCAGTCTCACCAATAGACACCTAAATGGTTTTCTGGTTCTATTGTCACCTCCCTCCTCTTCAGAAAACTAGCCAGGGTGCTCATCATCAGCTAGTAGTGAAAAGATGCTAAGGCTCCCTTCCCCCTTAGATGTACTGATGGTTTTCACTTAACTTAATCCACAGCTTATGGTGCTGGTTTTGATGCTGT
>JAQHUG010000250.1:1116432-1127443 GCA_028555095.1 Dicrostonyx torquatus | reverse complement strand
TCAAGTTAATTTCAATTACTCATTCTTTACTTCTAAAAATATATTTATTTATTATGCATACAGTGTTCTGTCTGCATGTATGCCTGCGGGCCAGAAGGGGGCATTAGATCTCATCACAGATGGTTGTGAGCCACCATGTGGTTGCTGGATATTAAACTCAGGATCTTGGAAAGAGAAGCCAGTGCTCTTAAGTGCTGAACCATCTCTCCAGGCCCCCAACTATTCATGCTTAATGTAGGAAAATAGAATTTATTTTTTTCTATGTATTTGTTTCTTTCTTTGAAGGTTGGCTATAAGACCCACTTGAATTTTCTACTTAGACAGTTGTTAGCATGGATGCTAAGAGTATTTGACTTTATTTGTGACAATCTATGCACATTTTCCACCCAGAGCCCCTCTTCCTTATAGCAGAACAACTTGTTTAAGAGTGCATAGGACTGGGGAAAATGAATGCCTTTGCCTTTTTCATCATGAGGCAAAAAGTCAGCATCGTGGTCAGTGTGCTATTTGCTATGGGCCACCTGGTAGATGAACTCCACCACAATGAAGGACATTTTGTGTTGTCTTATTTTACTGAGAGTTTTGCTCATTAATAGATGTCAAATTTGCTAGAGGCTTGTCCTCCATTTATTGAGATGATTGTATCTCTTTTTTCTTTTTAATATCTTGAATTAGATTGATTTTCTACTGTTGAACCTTATTTCCATCACCGCAGTAAACTCCCTTGGCCAAAATGCATTATGTGTTTGTATCTTGCTATATTCAATTTCCTAATATCTTTGTGGCTGATATTTTACCCACCACCATAAAAACAGAACTCTGTGGCTTTCTTTCCTTGCCGTGCCTTAATCTCGTGATAATTCTGGCATCGTAAAATGTGCTGGCAAATGTTTTTTTTCCTTTTCTGTTTTCTGTGAAAGCTTATCTGGAAATAATGTTATTCTTTCTTTAAATGTTCAGCATAGGTCCCTTGTGACACAATCAGGGTCTACAAATGTCTGTGATGGGAAAGATTTGAGTCACAGTTTGAATTTATTTAACGGATCATAGCTGTTTGGCTTATTTATATTTTTCTTCTGAGAACTTTTGTTATTTGTGTCATTCAAGTATGTTGCTTTACCTGAAATTAAATAAATTATTATTATTAATTATTATTATTAAATAATTAATTAAATAAATTCATTATATTGAAAATCTATTGAGTTTCTCTTTTCCTTCTTCATCTTTTGAGCCAGATGAAGGCAGACTTGGCAAATTTTTGTAAAGGGCCATACTTGGCATGTTTTTGTATATGCTTTTAGTGTTTATCTCAAATACCCTGCTTCCACGCAACTTTAAACAGCAATGAAAACATAATAAACAAATGGGTATGGCTGTGTTCTGATAAAGATTCCTAAATACACACTGGGCTGGAATTTGCTAATGGATAATAGTTCGTTAAACACCGGACTATACAATCACCAGCACTGCTGTTTTTTTTTACACGCACTAGCTTTTATTTTTTCTAATTGAGAAAAAAATGATCATTTTTTTCTCTTTTTCCATCCCCTTCAGATTCTCCTTACCTCCTACTGGTTTTTATATTAATCTGTTTCATTCAATTATTTCTGTTTTCCACTTTTATTTCTTGCTAACCTTACTATTTATATCTTTCTTGCTTGACTTAGGTACAATTTGTGGTCCCTTCTTGAAGGTAGAAGTTTATATTACAAACCTGGGACTTCCCTCTCTGCCACAAACATTATTTTAAGTGACATTTTAGTTGAATTTTATACTTGTCGATGTTTTATTTTCGTTCTAATGTGATTTAAAGTGTATTTTATCTCCTTATTAAACCCACGGGGTTTTTTTAGAGTTTTTTTTTTCGCAAGTCCAAACTTGCGAAAGCTTACTAGATATTTTCCCATGACTGAAAGCTGTACTGCCAGGTGGTGGTCGTACACACCTGTAATCCCAGCATTTGGGAGACAGAGGCAGAAAGATCTCTGAGTTTAAGGCAGGCCTGGTCAAAGTTCCATGACAGCCAGAGCTGTTACACAGAGAAACTCTGTCTTGAAAAAACCAAAAAGAAAAACATAAAAAGGAAGAAAGAAAACTGTATTTATTTATTTATATTTTAAATTATATTTTATATGATTTAAATTATTTTAAATTTTCAGAAGTTTACTTAATGGCACAGGATATAATTCATTATTGTGGATATTACATGTACCATACATGTCAGCGGGGCTGTCATAAAGATCTTGTTTAGGCAATTATATTGTTGAGAGTTTATGGGTGTAGCATCTCTAAATGTCTGAAAGCATTGTCTAACAACATGTATCCTGGATCTCTGGCTTTTAGAATTTTTCTGCTCATTCTTCCATGATGTTCCTTGAGCCTAAGTAGAGGGCTTTAGTTGTGAATGTAACAATTGGGATGGGATATCACACGGCCATTTATTCTCTGCCTTTTTGACCTGTCTCTGCAATGGTCTCTTTCTGTTACAAAAAGAACCTTCTATAGTGAGAGTTGAAAGACATACTTATCAATGGGTATAAGGGTAATTATTTAGAACAAAGTTAGAAATTATACTGATTTAGGAAAATGACAGTAGTGGGTTTTCCTCTGAGGTTTATAACGTGTCCCGCCACAGGTCATTGGCTAGGTTTACCAGGATTAGGATACCAGGCATAGAGTCCCTCCTACTGAGCAGATCTTAGAGTCCCTCCTACTGAGCAGATCTTAGAGTCCCTCCTACTGAGCAGATCTTAGAGTCCCTCCTACTGAGCATCTTAACTCCAACTGCACAGCTGCTGATTATCCCCATGTAAATGTGTCACTACTGCACCATTGGAGATACCAAACTTTTCATTGCTGTGGTTCATAGGATTCCTATCTGGGTAAGGCTATTCATTGCTTTTTTTTCCCTTGGCTGTGTGTACTGCACCTTTTGCTACTATAGGAACCAGTCCTCACAGAGGAGATGCCTCTTCTATGCCCTGAGGCTGGAATGTGTGATATCTTCAGTCTTACTTTCAAGGACTGGGAGGCATTCAAGGGCAGGAGCAAGTTTGGAGAGACTCCGGGATATTCTTGACCAACAAAGCAGAGTTACGTGCTACTTGTTCTTAGTAGATGCATGCCTTTAAATTAAGATACTAGAATTCGGATATTTGGGGAAATTACTGATAGATTTGTTTTGAAATCTGTCACCTGACAAGTGAAAATTAATACATGTATTTTTGGCCATTTTTTACTTGTTTGTTTGGCTTTTGATCAATCACAAGGAGCATCTACCTTTCCACTGGCCTGTAAAAGGACCATGTAATCCCAAGACATCTTCAACAGCCAATGGAATAAAATTGAATTGTTTCATGACCTTCAATTTTTCTTATATTGTACATTACAATGTGGAGTGAGCAAATTGCAATGTGGATGAGCAAATTGTCCCAGTCTCTAAGTTTGGAGCAACTTTCAGCATTTCATACTTCACATATTCAGAGAGTTAGGGTAACTATGGGCCTTTCCTAGGGCATCAGTCACTTCTTCCTCAAAAGGCCAGCTTTCCAAGTCTGTCTTGCTGTCTGTCTAGACTCTCTCATGATGAGAGGATCTACATCAGGGCCAGCTGCTTTTCTCTGTAACTTCAGCTTACATGATTTACATTTCATTTGCAACATTGTCATGACTTTGTCTACTTTTTCATCTTTGTTGACCCACTATTCTGATTGTCCACTTTCCAAATAAGGTACATGACTAAGACAGGAATCTCTACATTTTGCTTTGTGTACAGAACCTAATTAGCAGGTTAGCAGTAATGGTGCATGGGTAGTTTTCTCTCTTTTCTTTTCTTTCCTTTCTTTTTCTTTCTTTCATTCTTTTTTCTTTTATTTAAAGGTGATTTGGTTTGTCAACATCAAGAGTCACAACACATGTGAATTACTATTTTTTTGTGGAATAATAGCTGGCAGTGGGATATTTGAAGAATTATTTTAAATTTGGGGTATAAATAAAGGCCAGTAAAATCTGTATTCTACTATACAAACCTAGGGTTGTTAATAGGGCTGTGAGATGGTATGTTTCCATATTGCTTTTTCATTCACCCCCTCTTCGTGTTGGCTCCTTCCTCCAGCTCCTTAATCCATTTAATGTGCTTATGTGTCTTGCTGCTCAAGCATTTCCACCAGGAAAATTCTACCTCTCTTATTTATCCTGCAGTCCTCTATCCTTGCCCTTCATGCACTCCTGCCGCCAATGTCAACCTTCTAGTTTCTTGGCTTTCATTTGTGCTCCAAGTTGAACACACAGAACAAAAGATTTGACGCTGGGAGCTGCATATGAGAGAAAACACACAGCTTTTGTCATGCTGGGCCTGAGTCACCTCGCTCAGAATGTGTTTAATTCTCTTCCATCTCCATAGTTTTACTTACAAATTTAGTTTTTCTTTACAACCGAGTAGTACCCATTTCATGTATGTACCACAGTTCTCTTATTCATTCATCTGTTGACGTACATCCAAGTTGGATTCATTTTCCAAACCTTGTGAAATTACAGCAATGAACATGATGGATATGTAAGTGCCTCTATAGTAGGATATAAAGTCAGTTGGGTATATCAGCAGAGATTGTATAACTGGGTCTTGCAGTAGATCAATTTCTATATTTTTCAAAAGCCTCTAGACTCCCTTTCAAAGTGGCTGCAATAGTTTGCACTCCCACAAGCAGTGTAAAAGGGTTTCTGATAGCCATATCCAAGACAGAATTCATTGTCATTTGTGTACCTGATAATCCCACTTTTGACCCGAGTAAGATAGAATTTTTTTTTTCTTTGGTTTTTCGAGACAGTGTTTCTCTGTAGCTTTGGAGCCTGTCCTGGAACTAGCTCTTGTAGACCAGGCTGGTCTCAAACTCACAGAGATCTGCCTGCCTCTGCCTCCCGAGTGCTGGGATTAAAGGCACGCACCACCACCACCCGGCTAAAATAGAATCTTAATATAGTTTTAATCTGAGTTTCCCAAAAGCGAATTTTAAAGTGTTTCCTAGTCATGTCTATTCTCTGTTCAGTACCACAGCCTATTTCTAACTGGATCTATATTTGATTATTTAATTTTAGTTCTTTGAATGGGGGATACTGCAAGTTGAAGGGCTAAGTGGAGGTTGAAGCAGTGGGAAGAAGAGAGGGTGTTAGAGAGGCTAAACTAACTAAGAATGTGTGGGAAAAAAAAAACCTTATGGAAATCCACTATTTAGTAAGCGAATTTTAAAATGTAAGTTAAAACATAATTTCAAATAGAGTTACTCTGCATAAGAGGACAATGACTTTCAGAAGACACGGGCTTATTAAATGAAAATGACAGTGGATGGATAGATCCTGACCAGTTAACCAGGGAAGCCCCTGAGGTCTCTAAAACAACACAGGATATTACCATTGTTCTTGATCATTCACCATCGTTACATGGCAACACCCTATTGCTGAAATCCACAGGGAAATCAATATCACATTGACCTGGGAGCCTCCTCCCTGTGGGCTAGCTTCATAGGTTCACAAGGAGCTATGCAGGCTCCTGGGGGAGAAGAAACATCAGTGGTCTTACCCAGCACTGGACCCTGTGTGATACAATCCCAGCCTGCTGTTTCTGGATGTGCTCGCTGATGAAACAGTGGTTTGAGTGCTCCGGGCTAGCAAACCACTCCCCGACTGGATTTGAGGAGTGTCAAACAGGGGGGAATACTATGCCTGATACCATAATCCTGGTCAGAAGTCTGGGAATGCCAGAAGTCCACGTACTTAACTTGCTATTATCATTTTACTAAATGGTCATGTTGCCAACTTGCTTTCTAAGTATTTACCTTTATAGTCATAGACTATAACTCAACCTGAGTTAGAGAGATTTCTTTTAGCATTGAGCGGCTGTCAATACATAGATGCATAACGGGCCAAAGAGCTGACAAGAAGAGACTGAATGTTCATCCTTGAATAAAATGTCATTATCAGTCCCTACCCTCATCAAGACTCTGTGAATAACATGGACAAATAGGATGCGCTCTTCTCAACATGGCAGAGGTATGGGACTCATGGGCGCACAGCAGATGTAACTTGCACAAGACCTGCACAAATTGAAGACAGCCAAAATTCCACATAGATAGGGTAGATTACCTCCAGACTCCACCCCTTGCTAACAAACTATTGGTGGTTGATAGATAGCACCTGGGGATGGGAGGATCATTCTTTGAGAATACAGCCGCTGGTAGGTTTCTCGTGCGCTAGTGGATGGCCCCACACACATGCACATATGGGAAGCACGAGTTGGCTGTAATAGATCTCCAAACATAAGAAGGCATGAAGTTAGGAGAGGGATGCGTTCTGTGAGGTTATGGAAGGAGTTGAAATGGGAGGGAATGACAGGAGAATATTACATTGTATATACATGTGAGGTTCCCTAGAAATGAAAAATGGTAAGAAAAATAATAAACTTGTAATTCCACATGATGCCTATTATTGCTTATTATCTCTATTTGTCTAGTATTTTCTAATTTCCTCCATCCACTCAATTTATAATTCACATTTTTAAATAACCACAATATAGTCTCCTCTCTATGTTTTCAGTATTGTTTTCTTTTATGTTTCAGATCTGAAATATTGATTTTAATTTTTATAATGTTATCTTTTAAAAACATTAAAAGTATGATAGGTGTTTTTACAGGGGCCCAGGGAGATGTTTCAGAGGTGGTAACTGTGTCTTTTCAGGGGCCCAGGGAGATGTTTCAGAGGTGGTAACTGTATCTTGTAGAAGATCAGAGTCTGTTCTTACTCCCCAGGATAGGAGGCTCATAGCCACCTTGATCTCCAGCTATAGAGGAGCTGATGTCCGATTTTGTACTGTGTGGGGTCCCTGAACTCATGAACACACAAACCCATACTCACATACATATATTTGCATAATTTAAATGAAAATAAATCCTTAAGAAAAGTGAAACTACTTTTTGTATTCAATTCTGTTTTGAACACTTCAAGATTCCATTATATTTAACACAAATTCAAATTTCTGTCTGGAATTATATTTGCTTTCACTGAAAAGCCTTCTTTATTTGATGGAAATTCTGTCTTTCATCTATTTTACTTCTGAAAGCCTCTTATGTGTTAAAAATAGAATTTAGTTAGTTATAAAACTGGGCGTCGTCTGCCCCCCCTTTTTTTTTTTTAGCAATTTAGAGGTGTGACTACATTTTCCTCTTGCTAGCCGGCCTTGTTTCTAATAAAAAGTCTGTGGTAATATGTGTTAGTTTGTTTCTCTCTCTAACATGTCCCTTTTCCTGGTTTCTCTGTATCTGGATATCAGGCTTTAGTGTTTATTAGTACAAATCTTTTTCTAGCTTTGAGGTTTTTTATAAACCCTGGTTTTGGTATTTTTACATCTTTTGTTATCTTTAGAAATTTATTAGGTTTATTGCTTCACATATTTCACAGGTTCCATTTTTCTCCTTTTTATTTCTATGAGGATACAATTATACATTATATTTTACATTCTGCATGACTTGTTGCTTTCATAATCTTGGATGTTTTCCTCTGTTTTTATTTGGGTGCTTTCTGTTGATTTATCCTCAAGGCTGCTCAAATAATTATCTCTGACATAATTTTCTTAAGTATCCTTATTTTTAGCACTTCTACTTAATTTGTTTGTATAGTTTCCACTGCTCTGCTAAGATTCCCAATCTATTCATGTGTATAAAACATTTTTACACTACATCCTTTAACATATTAATCTTTGATATTTTCATACCTGGCTTGGGTGCATCAGTTGCTCTGTATCTTAAAATAATAACCACTCCCTTCCCTGACACCTAGGATATTTCATTCTGTTTCATTGAATGACTAACATCTCATATACAGTAGCAGAGTTGGATAAAAACTGAACTTCTATCTAGAATTTGGCATACCTCCTCTCAGGCATTCAGTGTAAGACTTAGGACTAGAACTGAATTTGGTTTTTTTTTTTAATTATTGTGCATTTCAGTACATACCAAGCTCCAAATTCCTTTATTAATGCCTTTTTCTTGTAGAAAAATCTGGAATATTTATAGATATTTTTTTCACTACTTGCTCCCCATGCTCAGCTCCCCATGCTTGTAGCTCAATGAGAATGGGATCTCTTTACCCTCCTTGGCCTGAACAGTGTTTTTCTTAATATATTAGCTTAATAAGCATTTACTATCAATTGAAGGTGTCGATCTTGATAGGATCCTTTCTTAGTCTGTTAAACACTGTGTGCATAAACTTCAGAGACCCTGGGGGCTTACCCGATTTTCTTTATGTCAAGTGCTATGTGACCTTGTGTTGGAGGATTCTGAGCCACAGAGATGGGGATCTCTGCTGGTGGTGCTGTAGAAGTCTGTGCTCAGAACCCTTACAGCCCAGATTGATGCTCTTCCCTTCCACACTTCCTCCCACAACGGCACAGTCCACGGTTGGGGAGGCCATTGCTGCTCCTCTTTCTCTGGCTCAGTGGGATTTTGCTTCATATTGGAACGATCTGAGCATAAAGATGAAGCTGTATGCTTTGCTGGGGGGACCATCTACTGTTAACCCTTCCTTTAGCTCAGTGTGGTTGGGGACTGCTCATTCTATAGTTCTCTACCTTCCTTCTAATCTTAATGTGTCCTGTGAGGCTTGTAGCATAAAAGAACCTGGAAGGGAATGCAAATTTTTATGTGTACAGCTCTCAGGAGTGTTATTTAGACACATTAACCCACTCTAGGCAATGGTCAATTCACTTAAGGCAATTTTGTTTTCCTGCTTACAAGTCCGGTTTATTCCCATCACCTCTTCTCTATATGTGTGATGTGGTATAGTGCGTGCATACGTGTGTGTGTGTGTGTGTGTGTGTGTGTGTGTCCTCATACCCTCATATACTTTTTGGACAGATAGTATTCTTCATAGATCTTAGTCATTTTGTTGTCTTGTGACTTCAGCATCTTTATGCACTCCTACAGTCCTTTTTTTTTTAAAATAATTTAGTGTCTGACTTTTTGTTGATGTTCTATGGCTATATAATTCCTGGCTACTACATCATGACATAATGTCTAGCCTTAAGGTCTGATGTATACTTAGTGAAAGAGAAGATGGGAATCCTTCTGTGGTACATGTGTGGTCCAAACTACTCAGTTTTCTGTGCAAGACACAGATATCAGAGGAACACGAGGAGTAAAAGGATAGGGGTTACTGAATAACAGTTTAGCCATAAAGGGCTTTATGGGCCAGGTTAGAGGAGAAAGTGGTGATGTGAAATGGATAATAGGCTTTTGTGTTAGTTTAATTTTGTATTTTTTAGTATCTGTTTCGTTTTTATTTAAATAGCATTTTCATTTATTTTACATACCAACCAGCTTCACCTCCTTCCTCTCTTCCCATTTCCTCCCCTTTCCCATCTACCCACTTCCCATCCGATCTTCCTCCATCCCCACTCAGAAAGGAACAGGCCTCCCATGGACCTACACAAAGCATCACTCATCAAATGAGGCAGGAACAAGCTTCTATGCCCATGTCGAGATGGGGCCAGGTAAGCTTGGTATTTGATCTGGAGTTCATGGAAGCTGGACTGACATTTGGGGAGCCTGGATGAGACCAACCGGGGCCCTCTGCATGAGCGTGACAATCTCACAACTTGGTCTCTTGGTGGGATTTCTGGCAGTGAGAGTGGGACCCCTCCCTGGCGAATAGGCTCACTTTAAAGGGCATTTATAGTATTCATTTGTGTTCAAGACATGAGTAGTAGAAAAAGAAGTGATTTCAGGTACAGATCCTGGATCTTTGCCATCAAGGAAGCAAGTGGAGAGCTAGAATTATCTGATGGAGTATAGATACATATTTATTTTACATAAAAATTTAACTTTCTGTACACACGTATACTTGCAAGCATAAAGTTGTCGAGGCTGGGAGAAGGAATATAAAATCAGAAAAAAAGAAGTCAGAAGAGCGGCTGTTTGTAACACACAAGGGAGTCACTGTCAACACGTCCCCAAGTCATTGCCTCTACTTAGCTAAGAGCCTGTGTTGTGAAGGGGAAGAATGCTAAATAAACGCAAAAGTGATTTATGGAGAACATTTGTCTCAACTTTGTTTCTTATTAAACTCCAGCTGATTTAGAACTGCATATATTATAAACTGCTTTCATTTACTCTTGTGCGTCCCTTAGTGTCTGCATAAAGGAGTCTTGCTGTTGCATCTCATTTTTTATAATATAATGCCTGGCCTTAAAAAAAGAGTCATGGGCATACTAACAGAAAGGAAAAAGAGAATAAAATACAAAAGGGTGATATAAATGACTTTATCAAGTGCGCTATTAATGCATAACATTATTGGGTTACATTTGGAGCACTCATAGACCTCAGACCTCTTTGAGACAATGCTCAGTGCTCCTGTGAATACCTAAAAGGGGAGGCAGGGGAGGTTTGGTAAAGTTAATGGATCGTGAATTGAGATGCTGGAGGCAGAGACTTATCTTAGAGCACCCAGTCCCTCCTGCCCCACTCTTACTGATCCTGTCCCTTTCCTCACCCCCATCATCCTGTGCGCCCATTGCTGAGAGAAGAGGGGAGGGAAAAGAATTGCTGGGGTTTAATTTTATAAGAAATCAAGCTGTAAAATAGGCATGGAATAGACATGGGAACAAACCAGGAACTGGAGTGCAAATTACATCATTTAATTGCTGTGTGCCATTTGTACCTGTTGAGGATCTGAGTCAGGGTCCTAGGCTAACCTCCTTGTCCTCATACTCAGGCATGCTTATCCTAAGTCTCTGTTGTTGTAAGGAGAGCACAGAACCCCTTTGTTCTGTCCCGCCCAGCTCCCAGGTCGCACGGCTAGCTTAGACCCAAAATAATTACACAGAAAACTGTATTCATTTAATTACTGCCTGTCCCATTAGTTCTAACCTCTTATTGGCTAACTCTTACATACTCATATAACCCATCTCTCTTAATGTATACCACCACTTGACTGTGGCTTACAGGCATGAGTCTAACCAGTGTCC
>JAQHUG010000250.1:1104542-1115142 GCA_028555095.1 Dicrostonyx torquatus | reverse complement strand
AAGATTAGACTCAATTTAGATCTTAGCCCTGTTTTATGCATGAGAAGAAATTTTCTTACTTTAGAACGTGTTTCATGTCATGACCCCCAGGTCTTACTGACCATTACTGATCAATACTGAGATCTTGAAATCTAGCCTAACATGTGAGCCCCATGATGCAAACATTGTTTTGTTGAAGGTAGATGTGTCCTTCTAGCCTCCTTAGGAAGACGACACAGCCACTGTGACAATACCAACCCTCTTGTGTGGAAGGCAGGTGTCTGCTGTGTGCTCAGGGCCTCTGGCTCAGCCCCAGGAGAAGGTCTTCTCCTCTCAGCATTCCATCGCCCTCCTCCAAATCCCTCTGTCCACTCATTTTAAGACCATCTTGTTCTTGGTCGTTGGTTTCCATGGCAGAAGACAAAGAGGGAAGTTGCTTCTGTTACTTTGGTTTTCTCACCTGGGTCAAAAGAATGTGAGGTGAGGGGAGAGGAATTTAAGTGATTCTGGTAAATACAGAGAGAAAAGCCATTTCATGAAGGGGGAGCATCACATGCCGGTTATCAGAAACACAAGGGAGCATGCTCCAGTGTGATGGGGTTAAACAAAGCACCTGAGGCACAAAAGATGGAGTTCAGCCGAGCTTGGGAGGCAGGGTGGTTACTCACGACACCAAATTCCACATTATTTGTGAACCTTCCAGGCGATTGTCTTTTCAAACAGTGAAATGGGTAGAGACAGTAGGTTACACCTCAGATCCTAGCATGAAGGAGCCAGAAGCTGGGATATTGCAGGTTTGACACCAGCATGGAGTGACACAGCAAGTTCCAGGCCACCCTGAATGACAATGAGACCCTAACCCAAACAAGCACCAGGAAATGTGTTTTTCTGACCTCTTGGCAGAGATGACAAACTAATTAGGAGAATAGAATGTAAATTTAAAGTATTTCTCTTTAATCTAATAATGCTGACAAAAGACATGTCATGTAGTGCTTTATCTCATGGTAAAAGTTTTCTTTTTTCTTATTAACTACAGAAAGTGAGTTCAGATGTTTCTCATTACAGTCTAGTGTCTTGCCATCCCTCTCTCTGTCGTGATTGGAGTTGGCCTATTTCTGGTCACCCTGATTTCTACATTCACCAAGGAGCACGTACAGCCCACATCGAGTCAGAAATGTGTCCCGCTAGCATGGTAAAGCCACTTAACTTCCAACACATCCTTTTGCCTCTCCATATCGCTGGTTCCTAATCTTAAGTGGATGGCCAAGGGACAGGGGCTTTCTACTGACAGGTACAACTATTTGATTCTTGGCATCTTGGACTCATATTACTTATTCTGATCTTACAGAGGCCGAATTGCGGTATTGTAATAATAGCAAAAAGCAGAATCTAGTTTTTCTTCTCTGTGCTCGTCTTCATACATGCAGATATGTATGCACGTGCTTGCATGTGCCTGTAGAGGTCACAGATTCAGGTTGAATATCTTAGTCACTCTCCAGTATATTTTTTTAAGACAAGTTCTCTTACTGGACTAGTAGCTCACTGATTGGTTAGATTGGCTGACCATCAATCCCCAGGGGTCCTCCTGTCAATACTTCCTCTGTGCTGTATTTATAGATGCATAATCCTTGCTTGCCTTTATTTTGTGTGGGTTCCAGAGGATTACTCAGGTCCTCATGCTTTCACAGGAATCATTTAACTAACTGAGCCATTTCCCAGCTCCTTAAGTCCATTTGTTTTTCCTCCAATACTAGCGGCATTGCATGAGCATAGCATTTCAAACTAAGTCACTGCTTTTGAAACAAGATGACTTTTTCGGTAACCTTATAAAGGGACTGTGTGAGAGCGAATGTCTGCAATGACGTGTGCCTGAAAAATGACTAGGAACTGAACGTATTAACAGCATTCACGATACGGTGTGGTATGCCAGGAGAAAGGAACTCTGCAAACAGAAGACCGCATTATTTTTATAATATAATAATTGAATGCTGATCATATCCCAACTCTCATGCCACTTTGCCCTGTTTCCTAAGTTGCGTGGGTGGCTGTTTGCCTAGGTGATACGAATTGCATTGCTTGTATAAATGGACACTGTTCTTTGGCAGCTAAAGTTGTAAAGTGCTGCATGGTAGGAAGGGAAAGACTCTGTCTCTGACTTGAACTTGCAACAGCTGGTTCTCTACCTCTCCGGTCACTTGTCAAAGACCCAGAAAAAACATATACAATTATAAGCCCTTTGCAACTACACATCTGATTTAATGATTGGTTTATTTTTTTCCTGAGGTTAGATTGAAGATGTTATCTAGCTAGAGACAGTTAGATATTTATGACAAACTGGGTTGGAGGAAAGCATGCTGTAATTTGAATTGAATTTTCTATTGATAAGATAGACAGTTGGAATTATACTTTCAGTCATTGTGCATCGTATTCCAATCAGTTTGCTTATTCGCTAAGGAAAACGAGGACCGTCTTATCATTTAATAACATTGAGGTTAGTTTAATTTCAGTAAAGTTGAACAAAACCCTTTGAATCGTACAAATAAAATGCATGTGAACCCTTATATTTTATTCTTATGACAAACAAGGTGACAAGGAGACCCCCACCGATTCAAAAGATTTCTCCGAGAAATCATGACCCGAGGGGACACTCCTGAGATGGCTTTCACAGTGTTTGATGGTGTGGTGGTTAGCTTTTGACAACTCATCATAAGCTGGAATCCACAAGGGAGAAGGGACTTCTGTGAAGGAGTTGCTTCTATCAGATTGTCCTGTGGGCCTGTCGAAGGGAAGCATTTCCTTGATTTATGGTTGGTTTTGGAGGGCCTATCCCCAGGCAACTATAGTCAGTATAACTCCTGGGAAAGTGGTTCTGGGTTGTTTAAAAAAGCAAGGAAACAGATCATGGAGGAGCCACCCTGTAGGCATCACTCCTCCATGACTTTTGCTTCAGTTCCTGCCTTCAGGAGCCTGCTTTGGACTCCTGTCCTGACTTCCCCTGGTGACAGGCTGGAACCTGTTTGCCAAACACACTCTTTCTTTCCTAAGTTGCTTTTTGTTTTATTACAGCTACAGAAACCAAACTAGGACTGATCATTTTTTTTTTTCCCCGAAACCAAATAAGATCCAAGGGCACTTCTTTCACTGTTACCTGCTTGAATTCATCGCACACATTTCTAGGAGAATGCAACTGTATTCATGATGGGTTGTTCACTTTGTTCTCCTGGTTGTTCTGTCTGTTCTCCTGGGATATTATCTTGCAGCCATGTCTTTGCTGTTCGTCTTTTGCAATAGATGACAACCCTACCTTTTCAGGCCAACAACCCTCCCAATCAAGAGTGCCAGCCTTCCTTCATCCCTAACTTCATAGGAGAGTGTGAACTTCAAGTGCATCCAAGTTTTGACTACAATGGTGATCTCACTGAAAGCAAGTTATCTAACCCCCTGCTTCTACATTCACATAGTCAGAATTCTCTGCCACCTTAGCAACTTCATGCTTCCTAGCCTACGTTTATCAGCACGAACATCATCTGTTGAAATGGTTATTTGTTTAATTAGTTTTTGTAATCACTGTGCAAAGTAATGGCCTTCATAATGGTATTTTCATTCCTTAGTTTTGCTTGAAGCACTAGTTTTGTTGCTGATTATTTAGGTTTTCATTTCCATCCCCCACCTGTGTGTGTGTTTGTGTGTGTGTGTGTGTGCATGTATGTGATGGATGTGTAGAATGCAGATACCCTTGTGACAAAGCAGCAGAGCAGGCATCAGTGGAGGTCAGGGGACACCTTGTGAGCCAGTCCTTGCTTTCCGTTATGTTTGAGTGCGGTTTCATTGAGGTTCTTTGGTACGTGCATCAGGCTAGTTGGTCCAGGAGCTTCTAAGGATTCTGCTATCTCTGATTCTCGTTTTCCATAGTAATCCTTGGATTAGGGATGTGCTACTGTGACCAAATTTATGAAGGTTGTAGAATTCAAGCTCATGTTCTCATACTTGTGAGGCAAACACTTTGCAGATTGAGACCACTTTTGCCTTTATTTTGTTTGTTTGTTTGAGGCCTTTCTATGAGGCTTAATGAATTCCCGGGCTCAAGTGATTTTCTTACCTCCACCATCCAAATTCTGGGCACTAGATGTTTTTGCCTCTGTGGCTAATTTATTTTCTCTTACAGATTCAGAGGTTGACTGAACATATTTGTTGACTAGAAATATCAGTGATTACTAGACTTTTAATACACCCTTAGCATTTTTGCATGTACATGATTTTATTTTTCCATGCATTTCAGACTTATGTCAATGCAACAACATTCCACAAAGTATCTTTGATTCCTGCTTCTTATGCTGTCCATCCTGAAGACCTGAGTATGATCCCTGATACCCACATAGTGGGAGGATAACAAAACTCTGCAAATTGTCCTCTGATATCCATGGCTTTGTAGCATAGAGGTTCTCTTTCTCTCTTTGTGTGTGTGTGTCTCCTTTTCTTTCTCCCTCCCATACATACACAAAGCATGTAATAATGAAAGAAAAATTAAAGTGAAAAATAAGATCTAAAGTTACAGAGAAACCCTTTCTCAAAAAAACAACAACAAAGAAATCCAACTAGTTAATATGCCCTATTAATATGCTTATATAAACACAGCAGCATTGCTGTTTTGAATATGTCCTATAGCTGGCAATTTATATGTTAAATCTGTTTGAGATTTTATCATACTCTATCAGCAGTGGCCAGAGGTGTTTGGAGAAGATACTCAATATTAACTGATTGTTTTTTTTTCCGCTGGTGCTTAGTACAGCAGCAAATATCTAAGAATCATTTGTCAAATAATAGTTTAAGATAAAGAATCTATCTCAAGGATCAAAACCAGAATCTTGGGTTATGAATTATTTGACAGCAAATTGGCTATAGTAATAGAAATTCAAAATAGCAGTGACATAAACAAGAATTGATTGTTCTGTCACATAGATCATCTAGGCTAGGAGGGTATTCTATAGTCATCAAGAGTCAAAATTGGCCTATCCTTTTGCTCTGAGAGTCTTCTACTGTAGCTTCTACTCATAGAGCCAGAGGTACCCTCTAACTTCTGCCGTCACCTATATTCACCGCAAGAAAGAAGAAAAGAACATTTGACCTCCCCTAAAGGGCACAGACCTAAGGTTATATAGCATCTGTCTTCTTGCAACCCAGTCAAATTGCTACTCTTATCTGCAAGACTAGAAAATGTGCTTTTTGCCTTGTTATCTCCCAATGCATAAAAAGTCAGATGCTTTAAAGGACACAAATGGCTGGCAAAACGCCTTGGCATTTTTCTCAGGAACCCATGATCTCACAATGAGCTTCACTGAGGTCCTGTGTTCAGGGGACAGCTCTGGAGTATGAGATAAAGGGCATAGCAACAGGAGGGCTCAGCACTTACCCTTGTGGAGGAAATTCTAATTCATATATTTCAGTTAATGGCATGATTTATCTTCCCACTGCCCAGACTGGCCTCCTTGGGCTCTTCCCTTTCCCTTGACAAAAATCCAATATGTTGCTTTGTCTTTTTTAATGCCTCTCACATGCATTTCCTCTTTTCTACTTATGTTACCGCCCTAATTTAAGCCTAATTACATACCACCCAGACAATTGCAATTACATCCAAATTGGTCTCCCTTCCCTTAGTATTTCCATTCCCAATTCATTCTGCATCTCAGCTGCCAAGTTAATTCCTGAACACAGCTCTGATCATCTCTACCCTGTCCAAGACCATCATGGCGTCTCACTGCCTTTTTCACTGTAGCCAACACCTATGTCAAGGTGCCTCAGAGAGGGCTTGGGCTCATTCTTTTGCTTCCATCATTCATCCTACAAACATCTATGTATTTACCCTGGCTTAGTCTATGCAAAGTCCATTTTTTTATGCTGCCATGAGCTATTCATTTTTGAGACAACCTTCCCATTTTTCTAGAGATGACAATAATAACACTCTCCCAATACTTAGGTTAGGACACTTTAACCCTTTATTGTGAGGTTCCTTGTATAGATCAGTAGTTTTTTTTACAAGATGATTCAACCCAGGCAATCCACCTAACAATCAAAGTCCTTTATTTTTATTTATTTATTATATATACAATATTCTGTCTGTGTGTATGTCTGCAGGCCAGAAGAGGGCACCAGACCCAATTACAGATGGTTGTGAGCCACCATGTGGTTGCTGGGATTTGAACTCAGGACCTTTGGAAGAGCAGGCAATGCTCTTAACCTCTGAGCCACCTCTCCAGCCCCCAATCAAAGTCCTTTATGCTTCTCTCTGGTTGCTTCTCTGTACTCACACCAAGAGAAATTGCCATCCTGACTTCCATTTTGTATCCCTCCCCCAATTCAATATTGTGTTTGTGCTATTTAACCCTCAGCATTGTTGACTTGGCACTGCAGATCATTAGCTCTCTGCTGCGTGGCAGTCCAGTGAGATAAGATATTATTCTTCAATGCATTGAGTTCAGGCTGTTGTTGGAGGAAGGAAACTTGGTTTCCAATTGGAGCTCCTGGAGCCATTGTGAGAACTCTAGTTTGATGAGCACAGATGTGGCTTTTCTAAATTAGGAAATAGAATTTTTATGGAGGATGATCTAGCTTCATTAATAATTTAAGAACAGTTTTTAGAGTAACTTTAGGAATTAACATTTCTTCCAACAGTGAGCACGAATTTCAGTTGTAGTATGTGTCAGCACTTAGTGTTTTCTGGAATTTCAGTTTCAGCTGTTGTAAAAACGGACACTTGATGATCTTTACAGAAGTCTTTATTTATCGGTCTCTAATGAGTGATGAAAGTTTATTGTTTGTCTCTAGGTCTATTGGTCATTTTTCAGCTGTCCTCTTCAATTTAGACCATGAAGCCCAATATGGACAAGTCCAACAAAACCACCATATATGGGCTGCCCATGCATGCTTCAGCAATATCAAGGAATAAATTTCATTTTTATTGGCCATTTGAATATCATATTTTGTACATTTTCTGTCCATATACTTGCCCATTTTCCTATTGTATCTTCTTTTAAACCTTTTCCTCTTTGGTCTCTGGGACTGTTAGACGTTCTGGGCAAGGGTCCCTTGCTATCATGTGTTTAAACACATCCTACAACTCTCAGAGCTACTAGGGCATAGAGAAACACATACTAATTATTCAATTTTTCTAGGTCTGGCAAAGTACTCTGCATGCAGTGGCTCAATCAGCAGCTGCATAAAGACTTCAGTGGTTACCTTCTCAGCACACATAGCCAAGGGAAGACCCTCTTTGACTGCTTTCTGTAACTCCATCTAATGTTTTGAATAGCATTTCTTCATCAGCTCTTTCTTGAAAGACTGCACACCCTCTCATGATCAAGAACATGGCCCCGTGTGGAAGGCCTCTGGAGGAGCATCCCCTGGCAGGATTGGGGACCCAGTGCACTTGTTCTCTAACGCCTCTCTTGTGAGAGCTTTTTGAGGCACCTTGTTAACATTAAAAAAAATAAGCCAACTAGTTTTCTCGGCCTGTGGAAAGCTGAAAAAGCAGGATTTTTAAAATGCAAAGTACCCATATGCTCAGCCCATACCGAGAAATGGTCTCCTGAGTAATTAAAACAGTTACGAAAGCAATGGAGTTGTAACAATTGAAATATCACACACATATGTGTGCACTGAATCAGAAAAGCGCACAAGCCTCAGTCACTCTGCTCTCCCGCAACCGTGGGGTTTGTGACACCGAGCGAACATCCTTATTCAATGCTTACTGCCGGGAGCTCAATCACACCTCAGAGACTTCGGGTTTTCCAAGGGCTCCCTTCTGTTTTGAAGCTCTGTACTGTGCTTCTCTTGGAAGGCTGCAGGGCAGCAATTGTAGCTCTATGTGATCCGCTGCTGCTAGGGCTTAACAGCCCAACAACCATATTGAAATCAGAGTGCTGGTGCTCTCGCGTTTCACTCTCTTCTTATGCAGGTGTCTGAGTTACCAAGCACTTTCATTTTCCATAAAAAACCACCACTGAAGTAACTATCAAAAAATGTGATGTATGGGCTTATATCCAAATCAGGTGAACAAATTCTTGCGCCTCACTCTGCAAAGTAGTTTCCAATCCGTTAGGCCTTGGAAGGCAAGGATTCTAGAAGAGGACTAAAGGATCTGTTGATGCCAATACTGAGAAAAAATTAGAATGTATTGTAGAAGAAGAATTGAGTAGCTTGGTACAGAAAGAAGTCTGTGCTCTAGAACAGGAGCTGTATTTTTTCTCTTATAAAGGGATATTTATTTATTTATTGTCCATCTGTCTATCTGTCTATCTATCTATCTGGCTTGAAGTTCCACTACCAATTGATTTCTGGTCCTCATTGTTCCATAATCTTTAAAATGCAGCTGATGATGTTTTGCTATCTTTTAACAGCTGGTAACGATGACTCAAGACTTGGTGAAACATCTTGGTTGGCTAGATCATGGGCTCCAGAGTTATTTGTACGTGGTATGTATTGACCTACTAAACTTTGTTTTTACGGATCCTCGTTTTTAATAGTTTCTAACATTTTTTTAATAAAGCTGAAACTCAGAGAACTTCAATAGATACTGGAGGTCACACAGTTGGTAGCAAAGCAGGACGAAAAAGCCTTTCTAATAGGAGGAACCAATGTAAAGAAAGACTGGCATGGGTCTTTTCCTGTCCAAATCCCATTCTGGCCTCTCACTTTCTTTCTGATCTGGCGGCAAGTATCAGAAAATTCTCTGGGAAGTGCCAAGCCTGCTTTTGCCCCAGGAAAGTATGCTTCACTGGGGGAGGATGGACCTGAGGACGGTGTTGTACTCCAACAGTGCTTTTGTCTTCAGTGAATCCAGTAGGACCTTCAATAAGGGAAGGTATGACCATTTCTTTCTGATATTTCTGGCCGTCTACAACACAGCACAACCAATAGGCAATGTATCCATGGGAAAATGTGCCTAGTATTCCCACAGCCAAGTTCATTTCAACTGTTTGTGGAAGTTGTCTGGATAGTGAGATGTTACAAACATTCCTAAAGCAGCTAGCATGTCAATTTTTCCTGAGTCTCATTTCTAGACCAGTATACACGATCTAAGTTCTGTCCCTCTTCTATCCCCATATGCCTACCTATTGAATATTTCTGTGTTGTTATAATATGGGGGTATATGGACATCTAGGCAAACTGTTTCATGCGGCTTGAAAAACTCTAACAGAGGAACTAGAGCCTCATTTGGGCTCTCTCATCAAACAAACGTTGGGTCTTGTGCACATCTACTCTCAACCATGCACCTCAGCTTCCTAAAAGTTACAACAAAATGTAAAGCCAGATGATCATTCTTCAATCCTTTGCGTTCTCCAGCTCTGTGATTCAGTTTTCCTGTTGGTATTTCTCTTAATTTAAATCTAATAGAACTATCTCTGTTCACCTCCCTACCGATGAGGTCATAGAAACTTCTCAGGCAAATGTTAGTTGCACATACTATAGAAATGCCTTATAAGTGCTTGCTAGGTAAATAGGAGAGCATGAGTACGCTGTGAGTAAGAAACAAAGGTTGGTAGAGATGGGCCAGGTACTGTGTTATCATCGAACACTCAAGGATTGTTTTATTGGAAGATGTCATGATGAAGCCATAGTAGAATTTAATTTTTGCATTAAATATCATAAAACAAGAAGCATTTGGGTTTTGAACATTAAGCAAATTTGAATACGGTGAGAAAAATATAAATGTATAGACACACTAGAATAGTTATGCTATATTTAGGAATAGTATTAACAGAAAATAATAAGCAGGATAATTAAGAGATGATTATAGATAAGGATCTTTGTAAAATAATCATATACTGAGCATCAAAATTATGAATGAGAGGCACAGGAAGCCTTAACATTTCTGGAAAGTGGAATCAATAGCAACAGCGTTGTTTTAAGATTATGTAACAGCATTATACTGAATAAAGTAGAAATAAATTA
Source organism: Dicrostonyx torquatus (assembly GCA_028555095.1). Taxonomy (NCBI): domain Eukaryota; kingdom Metazoa; phylum Chordata; class Mammalia; order Rodentia; family Cricetidae; genus Dicrostonyx; species Dicrostonyx torquatus. The sequence goes on along the minus strand of JAQHUG010000250.1, from coordinate 1,105,215 downwards.
TGCAAAGCAGGACTGTTTGGTCTACCAATGCAAGAAGTGAGAGGATGGCCAGAATAAACAGATAAAATTAATTTCTGTTAAAGAAGTTACAGGATTTGATGGCCTTTTACTCTTTTACCAGTTTACACACTGATATCAGTGTGGAACATTGTTACGGGGTTTGTAATAACAAAACAATTGCCCTGCATACAATTTTCTTTGTATTTTTATACGGTAGACTAGGTGTTAATAGTTTATGACAAGGTGTTTATAATATATTAAATTATTTATAGTCATCACTATATATACCATGTAAAAGAATAGTATTTCAACAGGAATTATTTTGTATAAAGATTTAAAGGTTCTATTGACTTCTGATTTGAAATGTGAGCTAAAATGCACCAATTTTCCTCAGGTTACTAATTATCAGATCTTTCTCATTTTAAACCAATATCTCAGTAATACTTTTCACTGTTCTCCATCATGATACAGTTTGGTCTAAGTCATTTGTTTTGTTCTATTTTAAATATAGGCTATTAAAAAAAACTCCTCTGTATAATTTATTTTGATCATAGTCTTTCCCATCCATCTATACCTTTAAAATTCTAAATTCCCCAATTTAAAAATGGGGTAATGATCTGAACAGAGAATTCTCAACAGAAGAAGTTCGAATGGTCAAAAAATACTTAAGGTC
>JAQHUG010000250.1:1067194-1091421 GCA_028555095.1 Dicrostonyx torquatus | reverse complement strand
ACTTCTACCCCCTCCCTTTCGCTTACCATCACCCCCAATCCCTACCTCCACCCTCATTCCCACACCCTTGCTTCCAACTTTTGTCTGACGATCTTGTTTGTTGCCAGGTTTTAATTGGATAGAAAGTGAAGAGAGTGTAGAGTGTGCAGAATTATGATTGCTGGGTGTCTGTGGCTGTGGGCAATGATGGTCCCCACACCAGAAGCAGAGATGATGGGAAAAGAAGTCATATGGCAAAGCAATCAGGGAAGAGAAAGCTGGGTATTGACAATTTCATCTTGTGTGTTTGAAATCGTCAGTTAATAAGAGCAGTGCTGGAAGTATTGAAGAAGCCTGGAGGAAAAAATAAGGAGTTCCTGGGAAAGGTATCAGAAAATGACTGAAACATGGAGCGGTCACTCTTGACATAATTTTGTGTCAAGGGATTCAGAGCTAGAGGCTTTGGTTGGAAAAGGCAAAAATTGAGATACAGATAAATACAAAGGACTGTGATTTTCTGGCAAACAGCTACACAGATTTAGGATGCTATGTGGACACACACACACACACACAATTTGATTGGGCTCTGAGGAAACAGTTCTCAAAGGATTAGAGGGGAAATACAGAGAGAATGTCCAAAATTGTAGTACTTATTTTTATCATTTCTGTGACAAAATACCTAAAAAAGAAGCTGCCGAGTGAAAAAAGGGAGTTTTAAGGTTCATACTTTGGAGAGGAAGGCACGGCAACAAGAGTTTGAGGGAGTTAGGGACACTGCATCTGTAGGTGTTCAGCTTACTCTGCCCATATTGTTTAATTTTGGATCCCAGTACAGGAAATGGTGTTACACAATGCTCACATTTAAAGTCAGTTTTATCACCACAATTAACCTTGTCTATAAAGTCCTTCACAAATATGCACAGGTATTTGTTCTGTAGATGATTCTGATGGTATCATGCTGTGGAACAGCCCTTTTCTACACTATGAAAGTGTATCACTCTCATTGGTTAATAAAAAGCTGACAGCCCCAGGCCAGTAGCTGGGCAGGAAGTTAGGTAGGAAAGCCGAACTTAGAATGATGGGAAGAAGGAGGGTGGAGTCAGGAGAGATGTCAGCCAGTCACTGAGAAAGTAGGACGTGTAGAAAATGAGGTAACCACCTGTGAGCCACATGGCAAAGTATGAATAGAAATATTGGTTAATTCAAGTTTAAGAGTTAGCTAATAACAAGCCTGACCTATTTCCCAAGCATTTATAATTCATATTCAGCCTCTGAGTCATTTTATCTGGGACTAGGCGGTCAGAACAGGGAAACATCCATTTATAATATCAACCAGCACAGAAGGTATATGAGACGTATTTGCCAGTGCATGTTCAATTCTAGTAGCAAAGGTCTGTGGTGTGGGAGGTTCTTCTGTCTCTGTATTGCTTTTATTGGTTAATGAATAAAGAGCTGCTTTGAGTCTATGGCAGGGATGAACAGAACTAGGCAGGGAAAGCTAGGCTGTATGCTGGGAGAAAGAAGGGCGGAGTCAGAGAGAAGCCATGGAGCCACAGCCACATGGTGATATACAGATTAATAGAAATGGGTTAAATTAATATAAGAGTTAGTCAATAAGAAGCTAGAGCTGATGGACCAAACAGTGATTTAATTAATACAGTTTCTGTGTGATTATTTTGGGTTTGAGCTAGCCAGGCAGCTGGAAACCAACAAGCAGCCTTCCTCCAATAGGTCTGGAAGCTGTGGAATAGTGGAAATGGACTAGAAAAGGGGATACACAAAGTCATCTAGCATTGAACCAAATGGGTAAGCAAAGCCTGCCATGTGAGAGCTTCCTTTAACATACACAGGAATACGGGACCTTTTGAAAGCAGTTGCTAGTGGACTGGAGGTAGATGATTGGGAAGGTTAGATTGCACGTGCTTGCAGCTATGTGTCCTAGATACCTAGGGATGGAAACCAAAAGCAAATGAAGTATGCAAGGCATCTATCTCCACCCACATCAGTCATGGTCATAGCTGGGAGAGGTGGTGTTGCTCCTTGTGCCAGACTCCCTCTGTGACTGTGAGAGGGAACTGATGAGTTTTGACGAACTTGGTTAGAGCTTGCTGCGCATGGACCAGTCTTAGCACTTATCAATGGAGTGTGAATAAATCCATGGGATGCTTCATTGACTAATGAAGTTGGGTGCCCATTGATTGACCTTTCTGCTGGCAGTTTTAATGCTGAAAGTTTTCACACGGGGGTTAAGTATACTTCCCAGCTGGTTGTGTTGCACTGGGAATCCTTTATGGAGGAGAAGCACCACCGGCAATCCATCAAAAGCAGGATTTTCTTGTACCAGGCATGTGTTTCAACAGACCCCTAGGGCAATGGTCACAAGAAAACAAAAAGCTCTTCTTGCAGCTGAATGGCAGGCTTCAGATTTTCACATGTGACCCAGGCCTGGAACTCCTCTGGTCTCTCTGCACTCTGATTCCTATGGATGTGGCAATGTCATTTATTGTTTGCTTGGCTGTCCTTGTGGGCTCACTGTCACTTCTTTCTGAGGGTAGCACATGGCTGACTCAAAGGAGGTTGAGTGCCCTGTGTTTACTCTTCATGCTAATTTGGCTCTGCTGTCAAAGTGTCTGCAGTTCCTGGTGCTCTGCAGGATGGAAATGCACAGCTAGATGCCTGGGAGATGACAAGCAGAAACATTAGGCAGGCCATGCAATGAAGCTGTAAATGGGAGGAGAGGGGATGGGGAACACTGACAAGTGGCTGAGAGAGAAAAGTGACAGAGAATGAATTCCCTGGGGGACAATTAGCGAAACATGCCCCAGCTGAAATGGCAGCCCTGAGTTACAAAGACAATTCTCAATTAAGTCCTCAGATGGTTCGCTGCACAGAGTTGATGAATTGGTTTACTCCTCGTCACTATCTGCAGAGTATCGCCAAGCACCCACATCCCCATCTGTTTCATTAATAAATTAACTTAAATCCCTAATGCTAGCAAAGAAGCAGAGTGTCTGCCTTATGATAAGTGGTCAAAACTCATCCCTGGAACCGTCTTCATAGAAGGCTGTGCAGGGACTAGAACTGAGGAATCAAAGGGATTTTTGAGGACAACTCTTGCTTTGAGTTTTCATTTCATTTCACTACAGGAAATGTAAGTGCAAGCACAAGACTAGAGCAAAATAAATAAATAGATGGCACTGTCATTCTTTGTCATCACTAAAAAGACTCAAATGGGGATTCTAGTTGAGCTTAATAATTAAGGGATTTGGAAAGAATCAAATGGGCATTTGGAGTATCTTTGTGTCAATCTCAATTCTTCTCAACAGTAAGGGACAGTCAGTTGATGGTTTTGTTGAAACTTGAATTCATGACTTGGCAAAACAAAGGTCTTAGGCAAGGACAGATGTATGTAGAGTGCTAGAAACTGCAGTTAGGTGGGAGAGGGTCGAAAGGTGTGAAGAAGGAGGAGCTAGAGACAACACAGCATGTGTGAAACAACACTGGAGGGATCTGCCTAGTCCTAGCAACAGAGACCATAAGGTAATGGTGTGCAGAGAGATGCAGAAGGTCTTGACTGAAATGTTGGAGCTTGTCTGCTTGCAAATGAGAGGAACTTAGGAGGCAGACTGGGGGAGAGAGATGGTATAGGAGGCAAGAGCTGTAGACCCAGGGAGAGAATCCCTGAGAAGGGAAGAGGAGAGAAGGAGCCTTTCAATAAGAGGAGAGACACCCCAAAGACCTGAGAGATATAGGGCATACTTGAGGACCATAGGACATATCCCTCTGCTGTCTGTCTATGGAGGCAGTGTGGGGCTGCTGATATTCACACACACACAAATCTCATTGTTGGTTTGGGCTTGGATGCTTAATTCTGAGAATCTGCCATACTTACAAACCTTCTATTTATAACCGAGATTTTGTAGCTTTTGGAATGGGGGAGGGTTACAAACTTATGCCTTTTGTGATCAACTATTTATTATAAATTCATCATTTCTTGGAAAAAGTACCCTGCATTTTGTAGTTTTGAAGAGAGCACCTACAGAATAAGGCAGGGAGAATATTATCTCTAAAAGCTCACGCATCGTGCTCTTAAAATGTTAATGTCCCATTTCCAGCCGAACAAATAAACCTCTACAACTTGGATGCAAGCAGTCCTAATGAATGTGAGTGCCAGGCTCGAAAATAAAGACTCCACTTTTGATTGCAGAAAGCATCTTTCACAAGTAGAAAAAAAATCAAGTCATTATTTAACAATTGTTCCATTAATGTGCCACGAACAAAGGACAGTTAGCTTGAAAAGACCAAGCAGCTTTTATTTTTGAGCACTTTATTCTCAATGGGATTATAAACAGGATCCTCAAGCAACTCGTCAAAGAGACAGAACACTAGGATTAAACACTGAGACCCTCTGGTTCTCTTATTGTCTACCGGGCCCAGCTTTCTTCTCATCCTTAATGCAGCTGCCAGTTGTTTTCCTGCCATGATTGCCATTGTTGACTTGGGGGGAAATGAAGGGGTCTGTAGAGGCTACTGTCCTCTGTGGCTCAGTGTTGTTCGTTAATCAAGCGGGGAGGCAAAAGCTTGCAACATCATATAGACAACCCACTTGGTGCATCATTTTGTTAGACAGTATCTTGGAAGATGGTCTAAATAGTAAACTAGAAGTGAAGAGGCGCTTGCTTTTTTCATCTGCTTCATTCTCTTTCCTGGTTTTGACTGAGGTAGACATGGTAAATGTGAAGTTATTGCTAAAAGCTGCTTTACACTGTTCGTGATCATATGGAATCATAGCCCCAGGTACACACACATGAATACATGTAATTAGGTGTCATTGAGGCAGGTCTTGCTCCGGCCAAAACCAATAGCATAATGTGGAGATCTGTGGTTGAGTGAGTTTGAGGGGAAAAGTTTTCCATTATTAATATGGGACGAGGCCATCTTGAAGCTAGAAGTCATAATTTGTAGGTGCTGAGGTTGCTAAAAGGAACATATGACAATGCAGTTGGGCTCAACCTATGAACCAGAGAAATATGTGGCCTTTACCCTTGGGGTAAAAATAAAAATAGATCCTAGGCTGAAGTAATATCCTCATCCCACATGGGCTTTGTAGATTCACGGAGGAACAGACAACTGAATATGAGCTAGTACCCTCAGCTGATACATGCTACCTGCTCCATCGTTCATTCCGTCTCTCACTAGAGCATATTGGTCATAAATTATTATTTTGGTTCATGTTATTTACAAGCTTCAAGTATAAAGGACATGATGATATTTAGGAGTAAACAAGTGGGGAGGCAAAAACACCTGCTGATACATATTTAGGATTGACGATGTGGCTGGAGGCCATGTGATTGCATGGCCGCAAGTCACAGAGGTGACAAAGTACCCATATACGTTAGAAATGAGACAGGCATTACTGTTTTATTTTTTTTAAAAAAAAAACACTTTTCATACACCAGGTGAGGATGACAAACTGTCTAGTTAAGGGCACGTAGTCAGAACATGATAAATGACTCCATTGTCAAATGGATTTTTCAATTTGAAAAATGTTAGGTTCTTTTACAAGATAAGCTGAATTCACTTTTGCCAATTTCCTCATTGAAATCAGTGAAGTGACATTGAGGTCAGCGGGGACAGGTAACACAAATTCATCTGTGAATGTTTAAGCAAGAAAGCCTTAATGGAATGGAGATGGCCAATAGGCTGGCCTATGTCTACCTCCTCTGTATGGGGAATATGATCATGTACAATGAGCATGGTAGCACTTTCTTTCTTTTTTAGGTTTTTGTTAATTCTTTGAGAATTCTGTACAATGTATTTTGATCATATTCACCCTTCCCCATCTCCTCTAAGATCTAGCCACTTCCCTAACTATCCAACTTTGTATCCTTGAGTTCAGTTTTGTTGCCCATTTAGTCTCGAATGTTTGGTTTTTTTAGGATCAAACCTCGGTCCTCATTATTGAAAAGCAAGTACTTTACAAACCTCATTAACCCTTCAGCCTTTTCAAATTTAAGTACAACTTTTTTCTTTCTTCCTTTTTATTTTTTGATTTGGAAGATGGGCCCATATATATATCTTCAGCAGTCATATTTATTTTGATTGTTGTGCCTTTGCTTTGCTCTGAGCCCACATCAAGAACCTTCCCAGACAGTGAGCTTTATTTAGCATCAACACACTCAGCACATGCCCCTTAGGCCTGCCATGGCTTCTGGGGACACCATTTTCCCAGGCTTTGTATCAATTTCTTGCTTAAGACTGTAAAGCAATGAACACCCAACTGGCATTTGTTACAGCATTCAAGATCTTACAGTCCACACATTACAAATATGTCCTCATTTTGTCCTCACCACCACCCTATGAGGGTGACAGTAAGCACACATATGGCCAGTGCAACCCTGCTGTCCTCTGTCAGGCCTGTGATTTCATTACTCTGTGACACATCGAGCGCATATCAACCTTAGCGCCTTGCTGCAGCTGCCCTTTCCTAAGCCGTTCTTTTATACCCATCTCACCTAACTCAAACTCATTTCTTTGGATGCCTTGGCCTTTTCTATGTGCTGCTTTTGAAATCAAAGTGCCTTAAACTCGGAACTTCAATAGTGGTGGTTCAAAGGTGTATATTTTCCACACAATTTTGTGTCCACTGGCAGTCTATCTGGAGGGAACAGTTGTACCTTGCTCTGTGAGAAAGGAGCATCAAAGGGCTGAACATGATCTAAAAGCTGATTTTCAAGATCACTAATCATCGAGGCCAATGTTTGGTAACCAAAAACACAAGGTGTATCATAAGCGATGTATTATTTCAAGAATTAGAGTATATTACAAGAATTAGAGTTTGAAAGTCATTTACTCTGCACACTTAATTTTCTTTTATAAAATAAGAGAGAAACTGTGGTATGTGCACCTGTATGTATTTCAGGCCTTATTTCCCACAGTGAAGTAACATGCCATGACTGGTCTCTCTATTACCATCTAGATCAGTGGCTTCCTAATGCTATGACCTTTTAATATAGTTTATAATGTTGTGGCGGCCCCAACTGTAGAATTATTTTGATTACTACTTCATAAGTGTAATTTTGATACTGTCATGAATCGTAATCTAAATATTTGTGTTTTCTGAAGGACTTGGGCGACCCTGTGAAAGGACTGTTCAAATCCAAGAGGGGCTTGGAAATCAGTGCTGTATATTTTTGTACAGCAGATTTTTATGAAGCCCTCTGTATTTTCTTGGAGCAGGACAACTTGTTGCTTTGAGCTTCTCGACTTTAGTTGCTTTTGCTTGGAACTAGCCAGCTCCCTTACTTGTGTGTGATTTTGGAAGGGCAGTAAGTCAGGGATCTCTGTGCAACCCTGGAAAAAGAATCTAGGTGTGATCTGAACTGTGTTGATGGCTGCCTCTCTTTAATAATCAGTTGGTTACACTCACTGATTTGTTATTCTCATTTTTTTCTGACCAGCAGCTTTCTAACTCTTTCAAAATACATCCTATGGTCTTGACCCCCTAGACCCACCTTAATCCCTTTCTGTTTTTCTTATCCAGCAGGCTTTTTGGAGAGGTCCCGATCACTGTTGTGATAAATTGCTTTGGCCATTAGGAATAACTGGAGGCTTTTCTTGTCTCTCACATCTAAGGACCCTGACAATGAAGATATTGGTTGCATGTATTCCTGCTTCCAGTGTCCCATCACAGATAAATCTCATATAGTGGCAAAGCTAATTGATCCCATAAACCAGCTTAATTGGCTTGCCTTAATCAATCAATGTGATTTGATATGATTATATGAAGATATTTGCTGGGGAATTGAAGCATCCTACTTGCTGTGTAGCCTTGCACAAACTATATGAATATCTACAGACAACCAGAACGTCTTTCTACCTCTTACCCACCTCTACTTTTCCTTTCACTTTCATTTTTCTTCTCTTACTTCAGTGTTGAAATGAAACCCAGAGCCCTACCCATGCTAGGCCAACCTTCTATCATGGAGTGCTACCATGCTAAGCCAGCCCTCCATCATAAAGTTCTACTCATGCTAGGCCAGCCCTCCATCATGGAGTTCTACCCATGCTAGGCCAGCCCTCCATCATAAAGTTCTATCCATGCTAGGCCAGCCCTCCATCAGGGAGTTCTATCCATGCTAGGCCAGCCCTCCATCATGGAGTTCTATCAATGCTAGGCCAGCCCTCCATCATGGAGTTCTACCCATGCTAAGCCAGCCCTCCATCATGGAGTTCAACCCATGCTAGGTCAGCCCTCTGTAATGGAGCTCTCTTGCCAGCCTAGTGCCAGATGTATATGAATGCAGCTTGTGTTTAATTCAACCCAATAGTGCAGGCAGAGAAGAGAGTAGGCCCACAGATCAGAAGGAAGGAGGTCCAAATCAGGAGGGATTAATTTATGATTTGGCCTTGTGTTGGAGCATGTGACTCTGAGCAGGAGAGTGCCTGAGCAAAAGGGGAATGGTGGCTCTGATATAGAGGTGTTTATCTGGAGCAGCAGTTCTTAACCTTCCTGATGCTGCTACATTTTAATACAGTTCCTCATGTTGTGGTGGCCCCCACCCATAACATTATTTCATTTCTACTTCGTAACTGTATATTTTTACTGCTTTTAGGAATCACAATGTAAATATCTGATAAGCAGGACATCTGATATGTGATCCCCAAACCCACACGTTGAGAACCATTGACCTAGGTCCCCATTCTCTTCCTCTGCTTACTTGTTTATCAATCCAGTGAGATCTGATGACGTGGTACATGAAGAAGGGGGGTTCACTGTGAGGGTCAATTAATGTGTCAGCAAATTCTTTGAAATTATTTGGTGAATCCTTGTTAGCATGAGTGCCCCAGACAAGCTCGATTTTCCTAATGTGTTCATAACACAGAGGGGGATGTGAGTCTATCGTTCAAAACTTTCCCAAGTTGACATTTTTCATCAAGGAAACAAAGGATGTATTTTTCTGTGTGACTCCAAAAACTTTGGCCTGGGACCTTTCACCTGCCTGATTTCACCGGAAGCCACAAAGTTCAAACAGGCAATCGCTTCAGGCAAGGTCATCTAGAAGGCTCTAAGGTGCTTCCAGAGACTGCCAAGGACGCTTGTCCTTGGTAGCATCTGGGTGGGTGATGAGCTTGTGCTAGTTTCTCTCTGATAGAGGCTGTTTGCTTGCCATTATGTCTGTAAATGATGTCCCCGAGTCCAGTTCCCCTCAGACAGGGTCATCATTTGTATGGTCACCATGTCTTGTTGCAGGCTGCGCTGCTCAAGCGTGAATGCATTGTCTTTCCCTTTAAGGAGTTTACTGCCTCAATGACCTTTATATTTGACAAAAAGGCTTTTTAATCCACCGCGTGGCTGCTTTCCTAAGTGGTTTCTCCTCTGACTGGCGATATTGAATGGACTTTTCTGTTGATGGGTGCTATTAAGACATGCTGTCTTTTGTATCAAATCAGAGCTGTGTTCTTTTATTTACCTTTATTTTAGTGTTTGCTTGTCTGTAAGTGTCCATGCATGCAGTTACATAGGATAATTTTATATATATATCAAGCATTGTCACAGAATGTAGCTCATTTCTCCAGCCCTTTCTCATCCCATTTGGGAACAGTTTGGGGTTAAAAGGTAATAAGTGTCAGCCCTCCAAAATTCCTCCCAGGACTCTGAGGACCAGGATTGGATGATGTATTATTTGGCTTCCAGATTACTCCAGTGTTTTAGAGGGTGGGTATTTGCAATGAGGCCTTTGTTCCAAGTCCTCATTTAACATAAAGAGGTTTGTTTCCAGATCCATGGACAGAATAGAGCAAACACCAGTGAATACTAAAGGGGCTTGGGCTTTTTGCCTGTGGTTTGTTACCACGGGCAACCAGTACTCTATAGAGGGTTCCTGTGTTGCAGAAAAGCATGAACATCTCTTTTAATATTAGTGTCATACAATCTGCATATGTGACCTGCCTTAACTTTTTACTCCTTATGTAACCTTGGAAGGGTCACTCCATTTCTCCAGGATGAAGTGCATATGTCATCATTTAGCAGGAAGCTGAAGTAATGTAATAGATGTAAAAGAACATAGTATATTTCAGAGTTCCAAGAATAGATTGTGTGTATAAATGGTGGTGGTATGTGTCTATGTGATTAGTATGTGTGCACGTGTGTGTGTGGTGTACGCACTTGTTCATGGGTTTTCAGGTCCTAATTCTTATTAGAGAGCTCAGGTAGTTTACTGACTTTCAATACTAATAGCTAGAGTCTGCATTAGTTAGGATAAATAGATTACTTTTCAAATAGACTTGAAGTCACTAACATTTGTTGCGAGCCTCCTGAATACCAAGAGTTGTAGATTCTGTACTTATTCCCTGATAGCCCATGAAATTAAAATTATTATTCCTTTTTGCTATATTAATTAATTAAATATGTATATATATATGCGTGTGTGTGTGTGTGTGTGTTTGCACAAACACACAAGTTGGTAAGAGGAAAATTGTCAGGAATGGAGTCTCTCCTTGTAACATGAGGTCCTGATCATTGAACTCAGGTCGTTAGGCTTGGTGTCAAATGCCTTTCCCTACCAAGCCATCTTGCTGGCCCAACGCCTATATTCAGCAGGGGAATTTCATGATGAGGAAAGCAGATCCCTGTGGTCACATAGCTAGTGAATGACAGCTGGCAAGGAAAAAAGTTTCTCTGGTTCTAAAGCTTAAGGCTTGTTTGTTTGAAACCGGAAGAACATATGATCCAGGCCGGGAAACATTTGCTGCTTCTGTTGTACAGTAAGCATCTTACAGTCTTCCTGCCGTTGGTCAGTAGCATCCTAGGAAGCACCCACTCCTCTTAGATCCCATTAGCTCAGAACTGTAAAAAGCTTCCATACAATTGTTACAAATAATGTCATAATAAATGCATCATCATCAAATGTAACTGCATCATACAAAATTATCATTTTTAACAAAGAATTATGACTAATTAGACTTTGATAGGAAATCAAACAAAAATATGTGAAGGCTCAATTTTCCATAGAGCTGATAGGCTGACCTTTTAAAGAGTGGGAACAAAAATTATTTTTAATTAACATGACTAATAATTTCCCTTTGCATTGAGGTAATTGGCTTTGCCTAAGAGTAGAGGCTGCCCCCTGCTCTGTAGCTAGCTATAGCTGCCACAGTTAACCCCAGGGACTTTCTAGGCAGACAATACTCTGGTTGAGAAATTTTTGTTCAGAATCAACACACAGACACACATGCACACACACACACATACACTCATAAACACACATACAAGCCTGTTATCATCTGTACCTATGTCTTGCCCTGCCTTGCCTTTCCCTTGACATTTTATTTCTTTTCTTTTCTTCCTACCTTCTTACTGCCGATTTCTTCCCCCCTTCCCTCCCTTCCTCTTTCCATCTTGAATTTCCTTTCTTACCTGTCTTGTCCATCTATTCTCTCTGTTTCTTCTTGCCTTTCTCCTCACTTCCTGTATCTCCAATCTTCCCTTCTCCTCTTCTTACAACCTTACTTGCTTGTCTGCTTCGGCATTCTTTCCCCAAACTAAATGCAGCTTTAGCTCTAATTGCGTTACCGTTTGCTTTTTCAGTGTTTTTTTTTTTTTTTTATCAGCATGAGGTTTTAGACCTTTGCATACAGAAAAGACAAAGCAAGATCTGGTCATTGTCTTGTCTCCTCTTGTGACAGCTTTCTCTTCTCGGCTATTTCTAAGGCCTGTCAATCTCTAGTCTAGACCACATTACCTTAGGATCCCAACATTAGAAATGACTCTCTCAACTTGGTGCCTGAGAAGTAGGAAGAACTCTGAAGCTAGAGGCTGGCCAACTCTTTTCTCGTCTTCTTTATCCCAATCTTTTTTAATGGAAGTCATAGCTAGGGCATTTGCTCGGCCCCTGTTCTTGGGCTCTCTAGTTCCTGTGGCATGACCACAAAGTATACGTGGTCCTATCCTGTTAATATATCATCCCCTAGCATAAAAGTTAAGGAATTTTTAGGGTCAAAGGTCATATACCCATCCACTCCCTCCAGAACACACAGAGAAATGCCATAGGCTAATAGATCAAAAAGCACAATTTTACTGAGCATGGAGGTGAAGATCTCTATTTCTATCACTGGGGAGACTGGGACAGGAGACACAAGTGTTCAAGACTAACCTGAGGTATAGAGCGAGGCCCATCGAAAACAAAACACAATAAAACAGAAAACCCTCACCTGATTCTAACATCACTGGGATTTGCAGTCTGATATCAGGAAAGCTTCCTGCTCACGAGGGCAGTCATGGTTGTCTTCTCCACCTTCTGTAAGCAAGTGTGTGTTACAACTCTTGGGACTGCAAGTTCTGGAGGCTGGAGCTGCACAGGGACAGCTCTGGAGTCTGGATAAGGTATCCCGATTTGTCAGGAAGTCAGGATATACCGGAAGCTGGGTTGCAGTGGGGGATGGTCTCCCCCACAGTACGTAGCAATCATGTTTCTTTCCTAGAGAGCATTTACAGCTAGTTTCTTCACACACTTCTGCACCCTTCTCCTCTGCTCCTGCCCAAGATGGTACTTCTGCTTTGCGACGCTAAAGGGGAAGCCCCTGCAGAAACGTAGCAATTTCCTATGGCTCTGGCAAAAAGTTACTTTTTCTGTTCAACTCTCAAGCAGATGTAACTGTTTCTTTTGGTTTTCCTGTTCAGTTCCCCTCAGGGAACATCTCACCAAAAGGTCTTTGCTTTTTCTTCTCAGCCCCCCTAAGGGAACGTCTCAGCAAAGGTTCTTCTGGGTCTGCACCAATGAAATACGAACTTCACCCAAAAGTCCTTTAAGAAAGAGATTTATTTGGAAAGGAGAGCCCAGGAGAGTGGTCACTTCTGCCAGGGCAGGAAAGGACAACCAGCAACTGAACTGGCAGAGGGGTTTATATAGGGATTCTTAGGGGCAGAGTTTTCCCAGGAAGATTTTCTGCTCAGGGATTGGTTGGTTTATTTGGTCAGGGGCAGACTTGGCTCTGGTTTCAGGACCAAACTGTATTTCTTTCACTGGTCCCTTTTAGCTTTTTGGCTCTAGTTTCAAGGCTAAGGCATATTTCTTTCACTGGCTCTAGATCCAGGACCATAGTGTGTTTCTTTGATGCTGGTTTCAGAGTCAGGGTGTGTGTTTCTTTGGTGTATCTACTTGTAAACTATTTTAGAAACTATTAGTTTTAGACAATTTACATTGGTATAGATTCCTACATATTGATATATATGAAGCTATTTTTGTATTCCTGTTGAAGATAATTTGTAATTGATACAAATTCAAAATTATATTTATCGTATTATTTATGTTCCTTTTTCCTATGTACAATATTTTTGTACACAAGTGTAAATTTTTTGTCATACTGTATGTATATTTCTAATTCTGTTTAAGAGAGTTTGTATATTAATACAAATTAAGAATGATTTTGTCATATTACACTATACACATTTTTACCTCTGACTAGGATATTTTTACAATTTTGAGATAATTATTCTTATCTTGCACACATGTTTGAAGATTGTATATTTTTTATAATGTGAACTTTAGTCTTTAAGCTACATATAGATTCGTAGTCACCCATGTTTGTCATACTTATGTTAGTTAGGTTCTCCAGATGCACAGAGATGTACTCAGTATAGATAGATAATCTTCAAACACTTCAAAGACATACAGAATAAGGCATTAAAATGTTTTAATAATTAAAATTCTGTTAATGTGAGACATGGTTGTTCCTGAGAGCGCTGATCTACTCCCAAGATAATAATAGCCAAGGAAGACACTCCAAATGGAGCTTTTTTTTCTCTCTTGGTGAAACTGGCCAATTGGACAAAGGACTATCCTTGCGTTGACTGCTGACAGTAAGCATGCTGTCCAATCTGAAAAACAGAATACAAAGATAAGCAGCTGCTAAACCTTGACAAGACACGGTAGCAGAGTCTATCGAATTTTCCTGCTTCTGAAAACAGTCTGGCAGATATTCTAGGCCTGCAGCCAAAGTTGGTTGCCCTGACATTACAGAGAGACTTTGAGTGACTATCCAGGTAGCCACCTATTTCTGTCATTTCTTGTCTCTTTTGAAAGTCACTTATTTGCATTTCCTGTTTACTCAGGTATTATTTTCCTTCTCAGGTCTTTTTTGGAGTTAAAGACTAGATAGTCAGAGTTACTATCCTCTCATATCTTTGCTATGCATATTAGGTACAAGACTTAGACTCTTCAGGATGTACAGCTCTCAGAATAATCTCTGTTATTTGCCAATTATCTATGACCTGGACATTTAGTATATGTTTCTTGCTTAATGTTGTTCTTCTTGTTTGTAGTTCCATTTTTTGTGTATTAGCCTTTCTATCTCCTGGACAATACTTGATAATTGTTCTTATTGTGTATAGTTTTGGGTTAGGTTTAGAACCTTCTTATTTAGACAAAAGGGAAGTGTTGTGGGAATTCATTACACCAATAACACTGGGGTACTGGTCTCAGGGCATGGCTTTTTTTTTTTTCTGCAGAAATGATCTCCTAAAAGGAGAGAGATAAAAGTCATGTGTTCTCTTGGGTTGTGAAGACTGGGTCAGGCACCATGAAGTGACATGTGGTCATTCCCCAACACCCTTGGTCCCAGCTCCATGAATCTGTTTTCCCCATAGCATCCTGCTACACATTGACAGCATCCCCACTAGAGTGGGCCATTTTAACTAATAAGCCATCAGTGACACAGGACAATATTTCTGAGTGGTTTTTCCTCAGTCATATGTATTAACCTAATGCATTCCCTATCTGCAATAGTGAAGTTACCACTATTTTGACTCCCCCATTTTCTTTGTTTTGACATTTTGCTTGTTTCTGAGTTTGGGGTAACTACAGTAGTGTTGTAGGCAATGACTTTGTATGTGTATCTCTGAATGCAAAAACAGCTTAATGAAAATAGTTCTAGACATAGGCAAAAGAATAGAATTGCTAAGTTAATGTCATTACACTTTAAATTTTAATGGTTATGCCTGCTTGATTTTCAAAGCAGCCATAAAATTTGAAAAACCTAACAGCTTCATGCAAGATTATCCATAAGCTCATATTACTTTTCAACACTTGGTATTATCAAAGATTTAATATGCTGTCCACATTAGAGGTGAGGAATGATGTCTCATTGCTTTGATTTCAATCTGTTAAGGAAGAATAAGGTCATAGTGTGTCTTCTATGCTCATAGACCATGGGATTTGCCTTTTGCTTTCTGTTTTTATCTCTTCTTGTAATATTATGGCTTCCTTCTCATTCCAACATCTGCTTGACCATAATCTTCCATTACAGCAGAGTTTCTGGATTTGAAGGCAGCTGTATTTAGATTTATATCCCCATTGAGTCCCTGCTAAGGTGTGTGGCTGTGGCAAGTTGCACACATAGGCTGATTTGCTCCTCGGTCAAATCAGTTGGGACACCACTATGGCTTTAAACCGTATGTTCTAGTCCACTTGTGTATTGAAATCAATCTTAATATGAAACAAACACCTGGTCGTTTTAGTTTACCCAATGGAGTTTTCAGGTCTGCCAAGTTCATATCATAATCTTATCAAGTTCATGCTTGGGATCTTGGCCACATGATTTAGGATTCTTCCTCTATTCACAGTAATGAAGGCAAATGCCATATATTTAAAATAATGTCTAGGGATAAATCAGAAAGAATTTTACTTATGTAATAATTTCCTATTTCCTCCACTTGGATTCTGAACTGGTAATCTAGTTGGCTCTTTAATGTCACCAAGGATGTATGACACTCATGCTTGTATTGTGCTATCAAATCATTCCATGTGCCTGGATTGTCTTGATAGCTCACCATGTCATCTCTCCCTCTTCCACAACTCTTTTGCTGATCAAGAAGACCCAGCCTTTGTAGATTCCTCAGCTGGTGCTTTTAGCTTGAGCTCTACAAATATCACTTCCAGATTCTGACTTTCATGAAGTTACTTCATCTCTCTGAACCCTAGCTTCCTTCCTGGTTGTGGACCAAACAGTGCCAATCTTGTGACCTTTGTGGGAATCAGATGAGATCACACAGCACAGTACCACCATTATCCCTTCTATCGCTGACTCCATCCTTCAGTAAACTTCTCTGTGCACCATGTTTGTCTGTTTTTACCACAATTCCTTTGTAGAGCACAAATGCACAAAGGGTTTTATTAAAATTCTATGGGCATTAGGCTTGCTTCTTTCTAAGACATACAACCGGAGGTAAGATGTTAAAATGATGATGAACAATCCTTATGAAAACTAAAATAATGTTTGCAAATCACAACCTCACATTATGGCTTTAGATAAGTGTGAGATGATCTGTTAAAAATTAAAATTAAAAGTTGGTTGCTGTGATTTGAGGAATGAGATTTTACAGATATTATCAATTTTCCTGAGAGCTATATTTTTGAACCAATTGAGAAACTTCCCTTGTTCTATTGGCTGCCTTCTGGGTATCACCTTACCTTTGCCAATAGGGGAAAGAATGTTTGCTTTAAAAAATGTAATTAAAAACTAGAGGCTCCAAAGTAAAATCTTGAAAATTAAAACACTGCATAATTTTCAGGAACTCAGAGAAGCTATAAGAAATTCTACAGCCAGTAGCTACCTGCCCACTGGGGCATGGCCTCTTTTACTGTTAATGCCAATGTAGAACATGAGTCCAGTCTCTTTTCCAGCTGTGGGATTTGGTTTCTGATCTCCTTTCCAGAAGAGAATTCTGATTTGTGAGTCTACCTCTAAGTAAATTGCCATCTATTTCTCAATTCAAAGCTAGTGTGGAATTTCTTTTAAGTGTCCTTCTTCATCTGGCACCCAGTGTGTCTATGTGTTGCTTTCATTGGTTAATAAAGAAACTGCCTTGGCCTTTTGATAGGGCAGAACTTAGGTAGGCAGGGGAAACTGTACTGAATGTTGGGAGGAAGAAGGGTGGGGTCAGGAGACGCCATGGATCTGCCACTGGAGATAGATGTGTTTGCCCGTATGCCACTGTCATATAGCAATACACAGATTAATAGAAATGGGTTAAATTAAGATATAAGACTTAGCCAATAAGAAGCTAGAGTTAATGGGCCAAGCAGTGATTTAATTAATACAGTTTCTGTGTGGTTATTTTGAGGCTAAGCTAGCTGGGTGGCCGGGACGGCCAAGTGGGCCCTCCTTCCAACACAGAGACTTTATGCCACTGTTTCATAGAGGAAGTCATAGCATCATATCTAATATGGAGGTGTGATACTGTAACCAGGGGTTCCTGCAGGGAGGATGATTGGCATGACAGTATGGAGACTGCGCACATCCCTGTAGAGAGACAAGAATGACCTTTCACCTCTTACAGCATGCCTTTCACTCATGTTTGTCATAGTACAGAACCTGGGAGCACTTCAGGTTCTCAGCCAGTTTTTGTGTAGTTCATTGGCCAAGTGCTCACCCAGGACCTGCGAGGACCTGAAAGAAATCCCTGAACCACCAGAACAAATACAGTTAAAAACATTTACCTTTTTGAAAATTTAAAAATGTAGCATTTCTTTTCTGTTTATTATTTTTGAAAATTCTACAATGCATTTTGTTTTATATATATTTAATTTTTTATACTTTCTTTTTCTTCTTTTGGTTTTTCAAGACAGGGTTTCTCTCTAGCTTTGGAGCCTGTCCTGGAACTAGCTCTATAGACCAGGCTGGCTTTGAACTCACAGAGATCTGCCTGCCTCTGCCTCCTGAGTGCTGGGATTAAAGGTGTGCGCCACCACCACTCATCTTATAATTTCTTACATGTATACAGTGCATGGTTTAGATCAGATTCACTCCATTATTCTCTTGTTTCTCCCACTCTGCTGCTTAACCCCTTCTTCCCAACTATCCCTCAGTGTTGCTATTGGAAAGTTGCCCAAAATCTAGTAAATATCACTCCCATCCGTAATTAACTTGGAGTCTCTGTATCTCTCTCCTCTATGTCTCTGTGCCTCTGTATTTTCCCTCCCTCTTCTCTCTCTATTTCACACACACACACACACACACACACACACACACCTTACTATAACTACCACCCCACCACATACAATAACAATAAAATGAATGTATGATGGGAGACTAGTTGAAAATTTCATTTATCTCCCTTACTTCTTGCCCAAAATTCCTTGATTAATTTGGTGGTTCCTCAGCCAGTACTAAAATTATGGAAGGACATCCAAAAAAAAAAAAAGAAAGAAAGAAAGAAAGAAATTTAGGAGTTCTGTCTCACTCAATTTTGTAATTGAGAGAAAGACTTACCTTTTGCACTCTGACAAGATGATTTCTCATGAAATCAGCTGGCCCCGGAGTCAATGCTAGGTAAAGATTTGTTGATGAGGTGTAAGCTTGAAAATGTTTAAGCTGCGACTCAGCCCCTCAGGATCCTTGCTTCTTAACAGACACGTTTCCTCCTTATTTTCTTGTCTCATTTTCATACTGTCCTAAAGACGGCCTTGGTGTGTGTGTGTGCATGTTGGTGTGTGCATGTTTTCTTAATGGCAGTTTCTTTCTAGCTAAGACGCAGACTTTCCTTTCACTGGGTAAAAAGCAACCTTCACCAATATGTTGTAGAGGATGTGCTAATTAGTGGATGTCCAAACATCTGGGGAGAAACAAGCGGAGCTACAGTTAACATGCCATAAACAAACAGAGAGAGGGCGGACAGTTTGAACACATCCCAGAGACTGCTCGGGGGAGCGCATTGTGCACTTTCTCTGCACCTGTTTATTATCACAGTTTTCTTTGGAAGGGAAGACGATTTTGTCTCACTGTCTGTGTCCTAATGTAAGCCTGATTCTGTAATCTAAGTGATTCTAGACTCTGAATGAGGGCCTCCAAATAAAGGGAGGAATTACAATTCTCCCGGGACCCAGAGGCAGCCGGAAGCACACACTGGATTAACGTATTTCAACCCTCACCTTCAACTAGCCTGAAATTGCTTTCCCATCCCTTCTCCTTCTTGATTTAATTAGTTCTCCATTCTGTGCCCCAGCAGGTCTACTAAAGCAACAACAATTCTAAGATTGTGGTGAGCACCTGCTGAGTACCGGACCATCTCCTGGGTACCTAGTGTGCATTATGCACAGCGCACACCAAAGTAAGTTGCTCTTTCCAGTTTATAGAGGAGAAAATTAAAGGACACCAGGGTTAGGTGACTTGGCTAATCTCCGACAGCTATTTACAGCATAGCTACCTTTCAGAATCCTTCTTCCAAGCTTTACTAGCTAATCAATCTTCTGTTATGCTTCTCGTCCAGTACGTACATATAATTTATAAAACTAGGTCCATCCAGGTCATTTTGCTTGGACCCCATGACTCCAAAAGCATTGTCCATGTAAGATGTCACTGCCCACTCAGTGGAGTAAGATTCATCTTCAGGAACCAAAGTGTCCTTTACTTCCTCCATTTTAGCATTCAAATACCTTAGCATGTGCGGAAGATTCTGATAACTCAGTTCTGATGGGTAGCAGCATCTCTAAGTACCAGGCTCTAATTTATAGCTTTTGTTTGTGGTTGAGAGGCTCCCAGGTATTTCCGTTGGTTCTCATCTGCTGAGCATCTCAATGTGCATATCCACCTCTAGTTCTAATGCCTCAACTTTGATCGAGAAATCCTAACTAAGACAGCACCCAAGAAAAAGGAATGTGTTGTATACAACAAAGTAGAAAGGAGGTGGAGATCTGAAGAGCATTTTGACATCAGACATGGACATCCAGAGTTTGGAGTTGGCCATCTGGTTTTTGGTACTGCCTTGGTCCTCAATAGCCCCACGATGCTCCCATTCCTCGTGCTAGTGTGTTGTGTGTCTTAGGGTTCTTATTGCCATGAAGAGACACCATGACCACAACAACTCTTATAAAGGAAAACATTTAATTGGGGAGACTCGTTTACAGTTTGGTCCATTATTCTCGTGATGCAGGCAGACTTGGTGCTGGAGCTGACAGAGTTAGATCCTGCAGGTCAAATGAAGTTTACTGAGATACTTGCTAGTATCCCAAACACATAAAAACCTCAATTTCCACCCCTGCAGTCGCATGCTTCCTCCAACAAGGCCATATCTACTCTAACAAAGCCACACCTTCTAATAGTGCCACTTCCTATGAGATTATGGGGCCAATGACATTCAAACTATCACATTCCATTCCCTGGCCCCCATAAGCTTATCACAATATCATAATGCAGAATGCATTTAGTCCAACTTCAAAAGTCCCTATAATCTATCACAGTCTCAACAATGTTTACAGTCTGAAGTTCAAAGTCTCTTCTGAGATTCATGCAGTCTCTTACCTGTAAAACTCAAAACTTAGATCACATGTTTCCAGCATACAATGGCACAGGATATACATTACCATTCCAAAATTCAGGGAAGGGAACATAGCAAGGAAATAGTGGACCAAAGCAAGATGGAAAACCAACTAGGCAAACTCTAAACTGCATCTTCATATCTGATGTCAAAACACACTTCAGATCTCAACTCTGTTCAAGCTTGATGATTGCAACATATTTCTTTTTCTTGGACTGGTTCCACTCCCTGTTTTCAGCTCTCTTCAGTAGCTATCCCATGACTCTAGTGTATCTACCATCTTAAGTTCTCCAAGGAAACCCAGGCTTCAACTTCACAGATTGATTCAGGGAACTTCTGACACAAGCCTGACCTCGTAATTTTCTTATGGCTTATTCCATAACCCATTTCTTCTATCTTTAATACTAAAGACAGACACATGTGGCCAAGTCTGCCAAGTTCTGCTGCTTACTGGAGTTGGAATATGGCCCTCTTATATTTTAACCAGCTTTCTGTCCTTCACAGCCTAAGCTTGGCTGTCCTGAAACTTACACTTGAAAAGAGGATGGCCTCCAACTCTGAGATCCTCCAGCCTCTGCCTTGTCTTTCCAGTTCTGGAAAGGTTTAAAGATGTGCTCCACCACACCAGGTCAGGCCATAAGCTTTTCTTTAGTTACTTTTCACAATTTTGAAACTTAGTTGGGTGGGATCTTACCCCGAGGTCACCACTCCCTTTATTTCATCTCTTAGCCAATTATTTCCTTCCACAAAGAATTTAGCTCTATTCCAATTCCTGGTGCTCTCTTTCTCCTCAAAGTTTACATTTTATAATTTACCCTGCTCAGCTTTTCTTTATAAGTCTTTCTAAGCATGAACACTAGTGACCACACAACAGAGTGCCTGGTTTTGAACACACAAAGTGTGTGTACTGTTGTAAGATTTCATCTGCCAACTAAATTAATCCAAAACTCCTCACTTTATTCTCAGGCAGAATCTTCAGACAAGGGCAAATGGCAGCCACTTTCTTCACCAAAGTATCACAAGTACAATCTCTACACAACATGTTAATATTTTCCCCTCTGAAATCTGTTGATCCCCACAGTTAATCAAATCACTCTCAGCACCACTGTCTTCCATGCTGCTACTAGCATGACCCATTAAGCAGTGCTTAAAGAATTCCACTGCTTTCCTAACCCAAACTCTCAAAGTTCATATTACTTCAAACACAGGGTCAGGACTGTCACAACAATACTCCAGTCCCTGGTACCAACTTCTATCTTAGTTAGGGTTTTTAATGCTGTGAAGGGACACCATCACCATAGCAACTTTTATAAAGAAAATACTTAAATTGGGTGTCTCACTTACGGTTTCAGAGATTCAGTCAGTTATCATCATGATGAGGAGCATGGCAGCATGCAGAGAAACATGGTGCTGGAGCTGAGAGTGCACATCTTTCAGGCAACAGGAAGTTGTCTGAAACACTTGGCAGTATCCTGAGTATACAAAACCAAACCTCAAAGCCCACCTTCACAATGACACACTTCCTCTAGCAAGGCCATACCCATCCCAACAAAGCCACATTTCCTTATAGTGCCACTCCCTATTAGACTGGCAATTACATTCAATACACTTTGCCAATGTATGTCGGAAGCATTTGACCTGGCCTTTCATTTTATTGTACAGGAGACTGCCATGAGTCTCAGAAAAGACTTTAAAGTTTGGTAGAGAACTAAGTTAAGACTGTGATACACTATGGAATGGGAACTTTAGAAGATGGGCTGAAGGAAGTTTTATATTCTGATATGGCTATCAGCCTATGTGGGCAACGTAGTGGAATGTGGTGGCTTGAATGAAAATGGCTTCCATAGGCTCATAAGAAGGGACACTATTAGGAAGGGTAGCCTTGTTGGAGGAAATGTGTCATTGGATAGTGGGCTTTGATGTTTCAAATGCTCCAGTCAGGGCCAGCGTCTCCCTTTGTGCTGCCCACCAATCTGGATGTAGAACTCTCAGCTACCTCTCCAGCACCATGTCTGCCTATGTGCCTCCATGCCTCCGTCTATGACTATAATGGATTAGTTAGATGAAGTGTTAATCTGCCCCAGTTAATTGTTTTCAATTATAAGAGTTGTCATGTTCCTGTCTCTTCACAGTAATAGAAACCCTAGCTAAGACACATCCTGTGCATGTGGGCCACACTGAGATTCTTGATCCACATTTACTAGTGGATATTCCACTTTCTGGATTGACTTTGGTCTTATAATATCTAGGCACCCATATAAAGGTATTATTTTACATTGGAGCTATAATCTATCATAATTCTGACATGGAGTCATCAATCTCAGGAAGTGTGATGGTTTGATGTGTGCTACTCTAACATTTTCAACAATTTTAAAATCATTTAAATAAAAGTTCAATGAAACTATGACATTTTAGGTAAATGGATGGAACCAGAAAAATTATATTGATTTAAGTAACTCCAGGCACAGAAGAACAATGAATGCCACATACTGTCACAAATATAAATCTACCTTATTGAAGATAAATTATTCTCTGTAAATCCACTACATCTTGACCACAGGTTCCTCTCCCTCCACTCCTCCACACCACCAGCTCCCCATCTGTGTCCCTTCATAACAGAATAAGACTCTAAAGAGACAATAACCAAACACAACAAAACAAAATACCATAAGACAAGACCAAAGCTTTCACACCAAGGCTGGATAAGACAACCCAACAGGAGGAAAACATCCCAAGCACAGGTAAAGGAGTCAAAGGCACATTGTCGCCTACAGTTATGAGTCCCCCAAAACCAAGAAGCTAACAGCTGAAAGAACATACACAGAAGACATGGAGCACACCCATGCAGGTCCTGTGCTGACTGCTTCAGTCCCTGGGAGCCCGTATGCATCTTGCATAGTTGGTTGAGTGTACTATGTTTTCTTGGCGACCTCCAACCTCTGACTCTTACAATCTTCCCAACCCCTTTCCACCAGATTCCCAGAATGCCCAGGGAAGGGACACAATGGAGAACCTCAAATTTAGACTCTTTCTCTTCACAGAATGTCTGGCTGTGGGTCTGCACCTGCTCCTATCTGCAGCTTGAGGAGGCCTCTCATATGAGTAATGGACAAGGCACTGATTGGTGAGTATAGCAGAATATCATTAAGAATCATAATGTGAATTTTTTTAGACCAGTTGTGTTTAGTTCTACCCTAGGTTTCTCCCAATATAGTCTCTGGTTTCTGGCCATCCAAGCAGTATCACACGTGGGCACCCTCTCATGGAGTGGGCCTCAACTTAAATCAGCCTTTGGTGGCCCCTCCCACATTGCCTCAGCATATCTTGCAGGTACCAGATCAGTCTCTCCACATTCAGTGACCTCAGCAATGGGACTCCAACTGTCATTTTCAGAAAGCAACCCTCTGTCCTAGCACCAGCCTGGGCTGTTGGGGGCATCTCCACAGGAGCCTCCTGTGCCAAACACTCAACTAAATGCAACTCAGTCCACCTCTGGAAACTTTGCCTGAATTCAAGAAATGGCCAGCTTAGACAGAATCTGTATTCTTCCCCTCCTTATTAGGAGTCCTCATTAGGATCACCCTCAAAGGTTCCTGGAAGTTTCTACTCAGTAGGTTTCCACGTTGCCCTCAACCAAATGTCCCCCCATTAAAGCTGTCTCTTTCCCACACTTTCTTCCTCCATCCTGTTCTCCTCTACCTGATCTCTTCTGTTCCTATCCCCACCCAGCCGCAGGCCACCTGCAAAATCTGTTTCCTCTTCCCAGAGAGATCTGTCTATCCCCGCTAGAACTTTCCCCTTTACCTATCCTCTCAGGGTCTATGGATTATAGCTAGGTGATCATTTACTTATTGGCTAATATCCACTTCTAAGTAAATATGTATCTTATTTTTCTGTCTTGGTTTGGGTTACCTTACTCAGGATGATTTTTTTT
>JAQHUG010000250.1:1045493-1061111 GCA_028555095.1 Dicrostonyx torquatus | reverse complement strand
GGTCTTTTTCTTGTGCTCAGTTGTGTTGGAATATTCAGGGCCTGCTGTAGTACATAGCTGGGCTCTAGTGGAGACATATTGTCTTGATTTTTTTTATGCTGGTGTCTAAGCATCTGGGTTTTGAGCAATTATAGGTCTATGTGATAATTTCTGGTTGTCTTATTTTTGTATTAGTAGTTTGTTTCTGGGTTCATGCTTCCTCTCCAGATTTTCAGAACTGTGATTGCTCTGTGTTGCTTATTTTAAGCACTTGTTTGGCTTGCACATTCACAAAGAATGCCTTCAGGTATTGGAAGCTGGGATGTAAGGAAGAATTGAGGAGGGAAGTTAGAAGGTGATGGTTTGTAGTATCCACAGGAGGTGGATGGGAGCTGGAGAAGGGAGGCTGTAGCTGGTGTTCTGTTGCAGCACTAAAGGTAAGCTTGTGGGATTGTGTCTGCGGGCAGAACAGAAAGAGCAAAGAAGGTCTTCAGGCAGACTACCTGGTCTGCAGCTTTGAATCTTTAATTTTGCATGTACAACTTCAAGTTTCTACAGAAGCCAAGAAAAGAAAAAGAAGTGCTTAAGTGAAATGAGATACTATGACAAAGGGATTGTGAAAGAAAAAAAGAGCATACTGAAATGCAAGTTTTAAGCAGGCAGGGAGAATAAGCAAGACACAGAGACAGAAGTGTTAACCAAAGAGAAGAGTCAGGACACATCAATATAGAAACCTATTGAAAAATGAATATTAGAAAACAAAAATAATTTGAAGGAAGATAACCCGCACACCTGCAAAATACTGTTCCTAGGAACCATAGAAAACACACAGATCCTCAGTGCTGGAGATCACCTTGTTATAAACTGTGGGTCAGGCAGGTCCCCAAATCCCTCAGACCAATACAGACTGCTATCATTCTTCCTTGATTTTTACCTTACAGCAAGATGATAAAAGATAAAGCTCTGTTGCTTAAGAGACCATACATCTTAGCTGCATGACATAGAGAAACCAAGCTGGAACTGATCTAGAAGTTTCTTCCCTTCCCACCATCATCCATAGTCCCAGCAACAGCTGCATTGGCTCCTTGAGAAGAAAAAGCGTCAGTGGTCTTTACCCAGCTCTGAACTCTACAAACCATCAGACCAACCTGCCAAGCAAGACATGTTTCTTGCTTATGTAACATTGAACTTGCTAGTGTGGGGGAGGTCCTAGGTCCTAGGGATGGTGGTTAAATACCATCATTTAGCTAAATTCACATAACATCAATTTGCCTTCTACATATCTATGTTTATACTCATAGGCAAACGCTGTTATTAGTCTTAATCATAATCTCTTTTTCCAGTGAGTGGTGGTGAATCCAGAGTCTCATACTGCCTCTGATGCTGGGAATAAGTGGAAAATGAGGGCAAAGTCCTAAACAAGACATTTATGCTGTCACTTCTAAAGCTCAGAGAAGATTGTAGAAGAGGAGGTGGAAAGAATGTAAAAGCCTGAAAACAGAGAAGGGCTGTTAAATGTCTTTTTCTAGGAGAAGACATGGTCATTGCAAGTGAAAACTTGAAGAAGCTTTGGATTTCTGCTCTGTGTCTGTGCAAGCATGGGTCCAGCAAAAGTCAGCTATGGATGAAAGAGAAGCCCAGGGTCCCCACTACTAATTGCTGAACTATTAGCTACTGATACATTCAGAAATAAGTGGAATCAACATTTTTATTGTGTTTCTCATTGAAGACACCATCAGATTCCAATAGGTAGCTCAGGCCAGTGGTCACAGAGATGACCCTGATTAAGTTCAATGAGGTCCCAAATAAAACCCAGAGTCATGAATTTGGAAAAGGTATTTATGTGGAAGTCGGAGTTGGGGGCATGTATTATATACATGCATGAGTGTTTTAAATAACAAACTCTATTAAAATTAAATTCAGCCTTACAGTAATGTAAAATATATAAACAATGCCTGAAATAGAACAAAACAAAATGAGTTGCCACAGATTAAAAGAAAAATCTAATCTTGATAAATTTTCAGAGATGGAAGTTGTTTAACTCTCTCAGTCCCTCTGCACTTGTTTTCAAGACAAACAGCTCAACCTCAGGGTCTTAAAGACCTCCTTTCTTTGCCTACTTTCCCCGTCTTGTGAACTTCAAAATACTGTTGACAGTCACTGCCCTCTTTGCCAGCGTGGCCACGTGAGAGTGTTTGACAGAGCATGGGAATGAGATGCATCTTCACAGAGAGCAGAAAGTGACCAGTGTGGAAATGTGCCGCTTTGCTGTGAAGTTGTTATGATTACATGACAGCCAAGGTATGGAGGAGACAGAATCTATGTGACATTATTGGGCTTTCTCTTCTAAAAGTATACTCATTTTAGGACGATTTTGCAGGGTTCACTTGGACACTGCACCCTTTTCTTTTCTTATTAATATCTTACACTTAAATCTTTCAAGTTTTTTTTGGCTTATTGTTTTTCATTTAGTTAACACTTGATTATATGAAAGTGGCAAATAAAAATTATTCGGTGAAATCAATCAGACCTAAAGACTATACAATCTAATGAACTTTCATACAGATAGAGTAGCCATTTGAAATGGAAGCTACGGTGCTTCACACAGGATTCTATTCTTTCATTATTGAATATATTTTTATATATTTATCTAACCCAAAATAGAAAAATCCATGATGGAGTTGGTACTAGAAATACAATTAGCTCTATATCCTCTCCCATAACTTGTGTTCATTACCTGTATCCAGTTCTTCCTCACCTCCTATTATTTAGGTTTTCTTGCTGTTAATAGTTGAAATCACACTTCATTGAGATTTCCTCAGGTTTTTTTGTTCTTTATGTCATCCAGGATTCAATCCACAGCATCACATTTTGGTGTATATTAATGGTACATAGTACTGCTCTTCATTAAAGACATTGTTATATGAATATATAATATACTTTTGTGATGTTCTCCCCATATTCTCTTTCTCCTCCCTTTTTCTCTCCATCCCCTCTCCCTTCCCATCAGTGTCCTTGATTCCACTAGACACTTTCATGTCTTCTTTTATATTTTATAAAAATATGTGATTTTATGTATCAAAATAAAATCTCAGTTTCACAGACAAGAAATAAAAAGCAACATTTGACATTTTGAGTGGTTTAATTTGCTTAACAAAATAATCACAATTAGTATCTACTGTCCTTTAAATAACACAGTTTTGTTCTTTATGATTTAACAAAATTCTGTTGGATATGTGCACCATATTTTCTTTATCCATCCGTCTGTGGATGGACACCTGACTTCACGCAAATCTTCAGCTACTGTGAGCAGTGAGTGTCATGATTGATGCACAAATATATCTGTGATATGTTGACTTGAAGTCCTTGGAGTGAATAAAGCCATTTAAAACTGCATTTAAGTTCTGACTTACCCAAGTCAAAAATGACAATCATTAAGAAAAAAAGAACAAGTGTTGCTTGTGATAATTTTTTACAGCCTTGAATATTTTTCCTAGGATAGTTTATAGAAAGTCCTTAATAGTTGTTTGTCTGATTTTACTTTTATGAGTAGACTGGTACAGTGTGGTTTAGAGAAGATGATCAGGGGGTCAAGTGCCTGTTTTCATCACATCACATCAGGACCACTTTTCCCTGCTGATGCTAACTTTGTACCCCTGGCTTGAGTTCATGGCTTTCACTGCACCCCTCTGCTTTCAGCTGGAACTGTTTAGATAAAAGTCACTCTGTATTTCTTTCTTAAGAAATGGAACGTTACATCATGTTTCCTATATGTGAAGTAATCTATTTGGAGCTTGTTCACCTGCAACTTCTCACAATTATTATTCTCTTATTTATTTGCACATTATGAAATCATGTCTATTGGCTCTACACTTTGAGTCATCGTCCAGTTTTTTATTTATTTGTTAATGGAATTAGCTCAGTTCCAGCCATTAAAAGCTCTTCCAGATGAGTGTTGGTTTCCTTAGACATATTCTCATCATTGTTGGATCATCCTCTTTGTTTGCTTTTGTTTTAGCACTTTATTATTCTCCAGTCCTGAAATATACTTCAGATTTACCTTGTATATTTTGTCTTCCAGCCTGATGCAGCTATTTCTTCAAGGAGGCGTTGTTCCTCTTACTGGAGAACAGTATTAGATACTACAATTGGGGTGCAGCTGTGTAGTTTTTAAGCAGAGTAATATTGCATAAAGGAGTTTGTAACTGTCAAGGAGAAACATGTGTGTATTAACTAGTACACAGAAATGTATGTATGAATATTACCACATGTAGCCATATATATATATATATACCTTTATTAACCTGAATTAAATTCTATTAAGTCTCTAACTCTAATCCTATCAAAAAGATTATCATTGCCTCTGGTTTCCCTTATTTTCACTCTATGCCTGAGAAACACAGTTCCATAATTCATTACACATTTACTCATTTTTCCAATTCTAGTACATATCCATACTAATATAAGATTTATTCATCTGTATTTGATGAAAAACTTAATTAGACTATAACGCTTATGAAATGGATTGCTATTTTTATTGTTTTTGTTTTAGTCTTTAGTCTTAGAAAGGATTCTCATTCTCAAAGTCACTTATATCAAAATCTTATGCATTTAGTGAGGTTGTTTCATGTAATAAGAAAAATATGTAGGTAATCTGGCTATGTTCCTCATTCCAACATACTCATTGAAACCTGGTGTAGGAGGTCCTTCTGTATTTGTGTTGCTTTCATTGGTTAATAAAGAAACTGCTTTGGGCCTGGTGATAGGGCAGAACTTAGGTAGGCAGGAAGACAAAACTGAATCTGGGAGGAAGAAAACAGAGTCAAAGAGAGAGAGCCACCATGGAGACATACTAAATCAGACATGTTAAATCTTTCCCAGTAAGCCACAACCTTGTAGTGAACACAGATTAGTAGAAAGGGGTTAAATCCTAAATCCAATAGGAGGCTAGAGCTAATGACCAAGCAGTAACTTAAGTAAAACAGTTTCTGTGTGGTTATTTCGGGTGTAAGCTAGTTGGGTGGCAGGGACAAAAAGCAGGCCCTCTCCTCATCAACAGCAATCTACTAGTTTTCAAATTTGACCTTAATTAAAGTTTCTTAAATTAAACCTGCAAGGTTTGTGAGCAATCTCCTATCTTTATAATCTGCTTTTCCTAGAATGTCATATGATTAGAATTATACACTGGGTATCCTTTTCTGATTGTGCTTTTAGATCTCACAATGTGTATATAAGATCCCGCTCTTTTCATGACACTATAGTCCAATTATAGCACTGAGTGTAACTCTATTTCATATTTTTACAACAATTTATTCATTAAATAATATGTTTGTTTGATTACTTCCAGTTACTTCAATTTTGAATTGATTATCTATGACTATCCATATACATTGGAATGTGTTCTTGTTGTTCCTTTTTTTGCTTTCTTTTTGTGTTTTTTTTTTGCCTAGATATAAATTTCTACATCAGTTGGGTGATATTTGACACACAAGTGTGATATTTGGTATCAAATGTTCACAAGAAACCTCCAACCTCTCTCATATGCTCTCTTTATCATTTTGCCTCTAATGAGCAGGGCACAGTTTATATTCTGATCAGCATGTGGTTTTATCAGGTTTTAGACTGTGACTATATCAATAAGCATTAGTGATGTTAGATAATTGTTTTAATTTGCAGTTTCCTACTAGCAATAATGTTAACCATATTTCATAAAAAACTCAATCTGAGTATGTCCTTATCAATATCTCTGCTCATACTTTGTTGCAATATTCCATCAGATTGTGTTTATTTCTGCGTTTGAATTTTGATAGTTCTTTGAATATGTGTTTTTGTCTTTATCTGGTAAGTTTTTTAAATTTTTCTCCTTTGTGAGTTTCCTTTCAGCACTGTCTTTCAAAATGTACAATTTAATTTTTTTTTATTTCAATGGTATCCAAGTTTGGCAAGTATTGGAATGATTTCCAAAGCCCTCTACCAGAGAAACAATGGGGTGACGAGTTTGGTTGGAAGATGCTTAAATATTCATAAGTAAGCATGAATATACAAGCTCAGCTAAGAAGTGCATTCTTGCTCATGCTCAGTTTAAGATCATAGCTCAAGAGAGAAAGGGGGCAGAAATCAGGCCATGTTCAGCTGAAGATTGTAGAGCACGTATTTGACAGGTTAAAATGTCACAGGAGAATGCTTTCGAGCTTGCTCTGTTTGAAGCATCAAGATGGAGGACTCGGCCAACCTATGAACATGCTCCTTTTTCTCCAGACAACATTTGAGCTGAAAAGACTAGAAGGGAAACTGACGGTGTTTTAATAGGAGAGTTTGCCTGAACAGTGCTCACCTGATGCAGCCGTACACAAAACCTTACTGTTTCATGCTGCTTGTACTGCTGTATTAGTAGTTTGATCATGTGGGACTAGTTTACTCTTTTTTTCCTATTTTTTTCTTTTATTTTCTTTTTGGGAAGGAGACCGTATATTTTTACCCGCTTTCCACCATTGTGTATTTGGAAACTTTAAAAGAATTTGTCACAGCCTCACAGTAGGAGGAAATTTTGCTCAGGTTGAATCATATCCTGATTCTCACTTTTTTTCTGATTCATTTCAATTTTTATTGGAAGTTCTTGACATTGCTCTTTTAGGATTATGTGTTAGTACTACTTTCCTATTACTGTGATAAGACCTTATGACCAAGGCCACTTAGAAAAGAAAGCATTTGACTGGGCTTCTATTTCCAGCTTAATGTCCATAACGGCAGAGAGAAGGCATGGCCACAGGGACAGCTGAGACCTCACATCTTAAACCCCCAAACACAGACAGAGAGCCCACGGGAGATGACAAGAGGCTTATAAAACCACAAGTCCTACAAGACACCTCTGTGACACACCTTCTCCTATAAGACCACACACCCCCATCATTATCAAACACTGCTATGAACTAGGGACCAAGTATTCCAACACAGGCATCCATAGGGTCTCTCTCATTCAAACTACCATAGATAGCATGAGTATTTGATGCTATCATGACTCCTCATACACATGGATTATGCTTTTAGCTGCCATTACCCTTCCCACTGTCCTTTCCTCCTCCATTTGGTTCCCTTGCTTTCTTAAGTTAGCACTGCCTTCTGCTTGCCTTCCTTTTTACATGGAATCCGTTACCTGCTCCATCTTCCACCTTTCCTAAGTTTCCTTCATCCCCTTCTATGGTTTTCTTTTTGGTTTTGCCACAAAAACATACAAATAGAGATACACATACGTATGCATGCATATACATAATATGTAGGTCCCACATATGAGAGAAAAACAAGTGGAACTTATAGCAATGCCCACGAGCCTCAGCCCTTCAAAATGAATATATGTGGGCTTCATAGCAAGGCCTAGGCCAGTGGGAGCTACACAGTAAGATTTAGCCTCAAAAGAAGAGAGAAAACACACAGAGATACTTCCAATTCTACCTCTGATACATAAATGTCTTGGAAGCCACCACTCCGTCTGTATAAGATACAAGTGAACTGACTTCTCTGGGAAGGAATTTGCAGGTTTAAATTCCGGCGTTAAAGCTAAAGACTTAGAGGATGGCAGCTACATCTACATGCAGAGAGCAAAAACCAGTGCCAAGACCAAGGAGAAAAACGTTTAAATAATAATTGTGATGGATTCCTGGAGGGTGAGGAGCAAATCAAACGAGAAGCAAAAGCTCTGGTCTGAAGCCTGTGGAAAAACACACGAGGCACTGTGGGATTTAACTCCGGCAACAGACAGGCTTCATCCCGTGGGGATGGTGAAGGTCTGATGAGGAGTCCTTCCAGGCACCGGGAGTGAAAAATGCAGCAGTTTGTTGAAGATGTGACCCCGAGAACATCCTGTAATAGAATGCTACTCCTTAGAAGGAGTAATTCCATTAGAGCTTCCACAGCAGAGTGGGCGTGGCGCACCCATCACTCTCCTTTCCTCTTTCCTTCTTCCATCACCCAAAGGGAGTGTGAAACGCTGACACAAGCAACACTTTTGAAGCTTGTGGAGAGGTGGGTCTGATAAAAACCCCGAGATTCAGGAGAAATATTATAGGACTACCTCTTGTTACAGACTTTATCACTGTGTCAGTATGCTGTCAGCGTAACAACAACTTGTAACGTAGTCACAGGATCTAGATGTCCTCCGACGAGGCAGCCTCAGTGCAAGAATTCAAAGGAAATCCAGGACATTGGAAGAATGTGTCCTCATAAACTACTGACACACCAAACCCAAAAGCCCTCATCAAATTAGCATTAAACTTTAAAATGACGGCACTCCTAATCAGTTCGTATCTACAAGTCACGGAATCGAATAAGGCATGCTAGAGGTCATAAGAACACTCAGTCTGAAAATATTAAAGCATTCATCAGAATCAGCCTCAGATAAGACACAGGTGTTGGCTTTATCAGGTAGGAAATTAGAAATAATTATAATTAATATGGTAATGGGTCTTCCAGAAAAAAGAAGATCACACGAGATAACAGATGTGTTAGTCGGTGAAGAGGTACAGCTCCAAGAAGTAGAGAACAGGAAAATGCAGAAACAAAACTCCCAAGTTTTGTGTAGCAGAGATCATTCTTTTAATGCCTCAACAGCAGCCTAGTCACAATTCAGTCAAAAATCATGGGATTTAAAGCCAGGCCAAGGGAAAACTGACAAACAAAAGTGTAAGAGAAAAAGAATTGGGGTCAAAAAGCATCACTAGTGATGGACTAATTCCAAATGCTTTCAGATGTATTTGATGGTTGGTTGTTCTGCATCACAGGGGGACTAGAGTAGTCGATATACAGGGATTGGTACAGTGAAGAGATTTGAAAAGCAATGAGAGATGTCAGTTCAAAAATCCACAAAACTCAGATAAAACACAATTGAGTACATTTTACTTAAAATTTAGAAAAACCCTAAACAAAAATGTTAAAAGTAGTTGACTAATACACAAACAAAACTAGAGAGAAACACAAATAAGACTTACAGTAGATTTCCCAAGATAAGCCAGGCAAGTAAGATGTAGAAAAAGGGAAATATTAAAAATATTTTTTAAAAAATCCCACAAGTTAAATTAAAATAGCTAGCACAATTAACTTTCAATTGTGAATGAAAAATGAAGACATTTTTAAATGAAATACATACTTTATTATCAGAAGATCTGCCCTGAGAGAAAAGGAAAAAGATTTGTTTCAGGAAAAAGGAGAGAATATAAGAAAGAGATTGATGTCCACCTAAGACAGATAAGGGTCAAAGAACTATTAAACTAGGAATATAATTGAAGATAACTATTTAATGTAATAATAAAGAGTGTATGAATAAATGCTTAATGTTAAGGTATTTATTTGACATATAAAGGTCCCTTTTCAATCTACCCCTTATAGTGATATTTTGTTTATGATCTAATAAATATAGCTTGCCTGAAGCCACACTAGTCAGCCAGGAAGTGATGTGCACATCTTTAATCCCAGCAGCCATAGTAGTTAGTCAGAGAAGCTGGATGGTGGTGGTGCACACCTTTAATACCAGCCCTAGCAAGGAATATAAGGTGGGATGAGACAGGAACTCACTCTCTTTTAAATCTGAAGATTTCATAGAGCTCTAGTTGTTGGCTGCTTTGCTTCTCTGATCTTTCAACTTGAGCCCCAATATCTGTCTCTGGGTTTTTATTACTCATACCATACCATGGAGAAGTAATAGTAGTAACGTATTTGTGACTGAGCATAAAGATATTTGGAACTAAAAATAGCCACAGCATAAGAGATGGGAACAAGGGTTTGGAAAGAAGGGTAGTTTGTTGTGAGTTGTCTATTCTATAGGTGAAATGATATTTTGTTATTCAAAGTGTACTGTAGATGCCACAGAAATACTAAAAATATTCTGTTTTATTTTTCTTCCGTCTCCTGTGACAGGCAGAATCAAATTGAGGGCCATATGTCTATATGCTATACAAACAATCTATGAAAACCTGGGCCACTCATGCAACTTGCTCTAATTGTTTTAGTTGACATTTAGAGAATGCTTCCTCCAACAAGATCAAAGGACATCATTCCCAAGCTATCTTGGGTTAGTTGTCAATACGTTTGGTAGTCTGTGCTGTTTTCCACACAATCACAAATCTAAAGAAATAGAAACCATACAAAATATGAACCATAACAGAAGAAAAGCATAATTTAGTTATTGAAAATTCAGGAATCTCCCAGAATTTTAAAAATGAATCAACAAAGTTCTAAAAATATAACTTAAAATAAGTCACTAAAGAAATATACAACTACTGATTTAAGAAAAAGTTCAAATGAGTCGTCGATAGGCTAGTTACAATGAAATCGCAGCTTAGAAAGAAATACAACATGAAAGACATACAACAGAAAAGAAGAAATATCTAGAAAATCTACAGATATGACAGATATGAATCAACATCACAAATGAAAGCAGCATTGTGCATAGTATTTGTATGAGTATTTACGGAGGAGTATATAGGAGGGTTTGGAGGGAGGAAAAAGAAGGTATGGATATTGTAATTATATTATAACCTCGAAAAAAAAAACAGGCTAGTAAATACTGACAATACTCCATGCACACACTTTATCATCTTAGATTAATATATCAACTTCATGGAAGATGCAACTTTTAAAATCATACACAGAGTGCTGAATATTTTCCTATTAAACCAATAAAACCATCAACTATTTTCCAAAGCAGGAATCACCAGGTGTAGACAATTTCCCTGGAAATTTGTTGCAAATATGTATGAAGGAAATTATAGCAATTTTCCATTATATATCGCAAAAAGAAAGTGGAGAGAACACTTCCAACTCAGTCTATGATATTATATGATACAGGCAAGAAGGAAATTAAGACAACATTCTTCAGACGCATGTACGAAGGCATCGTGCACCACATATTCAGAAATGAAATGCAAAACTATAAGTCAAGAATTATGTATCACTATGATGTGGGATTTCTTCTATTATGTAGGTCTACCTCAACATTAGAAAATTGGTTCAATGAATGACAATTTAAGGGAGGAAGTTGCTTTGATCATTTCAATCAATGTGGAAAGAGCAGCTGACAAGATGTAGCTTGTAGCACTCCAGTCCCCCAAGGATGTGTATCTCCTCTGTCAGTGTGCTGTGAGTCATGCCATGGATGGACACCTATAACTCCACTGGGTGGTGGGGCCGGAGTCCCAAGGCAGCCCTGGTCAACAAGTCTATTGTAAGTACCCAGGCCCAACCTCTGATATAAAACTACCCACCAAAAGTTTTACATTCATAATTTAGAAAATTTTCAAAATTCCTTCAAGTGCATTCTACTACAGTAACTGGGCGTTTTCTAGACCAAACCTATAAGGAAAAAAAATATAACATTTGCTTTTTCAATGTGGCTTGCTTTATTTCACTTTCTATCATGACTAACGGTTCCATACATTTTTCTAGAAAGGATAATTTTATCATTTACATCAGGACAAACCTCTGTTCTCTGTACATGGCACACTCTTTCAATTCTTCTGTTGATGGAGGTCAAGGCCAATTCCATGACGGCTATGGTCTCTCTCTGTGTAATATACTGTCTCTGACTCTCTCAGTATGTAATTACAAGTTCTATTTTAAGTCTTCCAAGGAGTCTTAGCATCCACAGTGGTTGCCCTCACTTATCTTTATATGAGCCCTGTCTAAGGGATCCATCCTCCCTTTTGTATCATTGCCAGCATTTGTTGTTGTTTATCTTACTAACGATAACCATTCTGACTGGGGTGAGATTTCAGT
Source organism: Dicrostonyx torquatus (assembly GCA_028555095.1). Taxonomy (NCBI): domain Eukaryota; kingdom Metazoa; phylum Chordata; class Mammalia; order Rodentia; family Cricetidae; genus Dicrostonyx; species Dicrostonyx torquatus. Next base: position 1,049,369 of record JAQHUG010000250.1, on the reverse strand, counting down.
GCAAATGTGATTTTAATTCATATTTTCATAATGGTTAAGGGTGTTGAACATTATTTTCATTCATTCATTTATTTATTCGATATTTCCACTTAATCTTTTGAGGACTCTTTGCCCATCTATTGATTGAACTATTTATAATCTTATATAAGATTTGCACATTGTAGGTGTTAATCCCCTGTCAGATGTTTTGTCCCATTCTGTAGGTTTTCTCTTCACTCTGGTCATTGTTACCTGTGCTGTGAGGAAACTTTTTAATTTCAATCCCACTTAATAATTTTTACTTGCTATTTCACAGGCTGTTGAAGGTCTTTTCAGGAAATCCCTGTCTATATCTATATCTTGAAATGTTTTCCTTTAAAAATTTCAGACCTTACATTAAGACCATTGCATTAAGATCCATTAGCATATGTGTATGTGTGTGTGTGTGTGTGTGTGTGTGCGTGTGTGTGCATGTGTGCGCACACGCAAGCATGCAGTCTGGGTATGTTAGTGTGTGTATCATTGGGTAAATGATAGAATCTAGTTTCATACCTTTGGATCCAACTTTTCCAACACCATTTTTTGAAGTAGATGTCTTTTCTCCAGTACATGTTTTTGATATCCTGCTCAAAACTCAGGTGTGGTCTCATGAGTTTACTTCTGAATCTTTCTATTCTGTTGATCAACATGTGTGTGCTTGGTAACAGACCTATGCTACTTTTTACAAGGCTCTGTAATTGTATCAGTCAAGGGGAACCTATAGGATGAACATGTATTAAATGATTTAGTTGGCTCACTTCAAAATAGTAACAACAGGCAAATTCTATAAGGGAAGAACCCTTTAACTGTTTATTTAGTTGGCCTAGCTGAGTGCTTCAACAATCACAAACTGGTTCTGAAAACACAGTGGTGGGGAGTGGAAGGTGTTCCTGATTTGCTCTTAGTCAACAATGGAAGCTTAGAAACACTAGTTTTGATATCAGTGAATGGGCTAGCAACAATACCAGCTGGATAAATTAACTCAGCATCAAGAAGAATGGCCAAGCCAGCAAAGGGCCCATCTTCTTCCTTTTGCCATTGCCCCTTTTAATCTGAGCTGCTACCCAAGGTGCTGCCAATATTTGGGGACAGTTCTTTGATTAATTTCACATTAATTAAAGCAATTAAGAAATTTCCTCAGTTAAGGTTTCCTAATCAGGGAGCCTAATTTGTGGCAAACTGACATTAAAACCAGCTATCACAGCAACATCAGCTACCGCAACCTGCCCTGTATTGACTTTTACTTACGAATGTTTGGGCTGCTCAGAGTCTTTTGTGCTTTCCTTAGTATTTTAAAGCTGTTTTGTTCTATTTCCGTGATGAATGTCCTTGAGAGTTTCCTTGTATCTGTCAGTCACTTCTGGTAGCACAACCATATTCGAAATGTTAATTCTGCCGCTGGACTGCGGTGGGAGGTTTTCCCTTCTGCAGTATTTCCCTGTTTCTAACCTCAGTGATGCAACTTCATATTGCAGAAGTCTTTTATCTCTTTGCTTAACTTTATTCCAAGATATTTCTAAGGATATTATTAATGGGATTGTCCTTCTGATTTCATTATCAGCATGGTAATTATTGATATGTAGATAAACTGATTTGCCTGTGTTTTATTCTGCTACTTTGATTAAGGCATTTATGAGATCTAAGAGTCTTTTAATGGAGTATCTTTAGTGTATTTTAAGTACATGATTGTATCACCTGTGGAAAGGACCAATATATCATCTTTGCTATTTATATCCATTTTATTTTTTCTTATCTTATTGATCTAGCAAAGACTTCAAATACTACATTGAGAGTAGACACAGTGGGTAACCTGGTCTCAATTCTGATTTTCAATTAAATGTTTTCTGTTATTTTCCCCATTTAGTTTTATGTTGATTTTAGCTTAGAATCTACGTATCTCATTACATTTAATGATTTTTCTATATTGAATTGCCCTTACATCCTTGAAATGAAACCATCTTGGTCGTGGTGTATGATATTTTTAATGTGCTCCTGAATTTAGTTGCAAGTACTTTTATGGAGAATTTTATGACCATATTCATAAAGAAAATTGATCTTGACTTTCTTTTTTATTGTATCCTTGTCCAATTTTGGATTGAGGGTACTTATGAAATAAAACTGGCACTATTCATTCTTCAGTCAACAGGAAAGTAGGATTCAGCAGTGAGCCCATATTGTCCTGTCATTTCTTTTGTCTGAGGATCATTAGGGATTTGTTTTAGTTGTTTATATTATCCTCACTTAATTTTCATAGGTCATTCATGTTATAAAATTTATCCATTTCTTCTAGGTCCTCTAATTGATTAAATTGCAGATTTTAATGTATTTGATGATCCTCTGAATTTTATTTATATATTTTTGTTCTCTTTACATCTCCAATTTTGTTAACTTGTTTCCACACACACACACACACACACTCTTGCCTTCTCCTCAACGTTCATTTGGTTAAGGGTTTATCTTTTTGTAGAACCATTGCCTGATTTCTTTAGTAATTTGTATTGCTCTGTTTGTTTCCATTCCATGAAATTCTGCCCAGATCTTCATTTTTAATATTTCATACTATGTCCTTATTTTAAGTTGAATTTCCCTTGTGCTTTTAAGACCTCAAGGTACATAATTGTTTGTTTCATATTTTTCTGGCATTTCATGTAAGTGCTGGTCATTTTGCCCTACTCTTTTAGAATTGCCTATGCAATATCCCAAATTCTGGTAAACTATGTGATCTTTGCAACTTAATTATTTGTCTTGAAGTTTACATTCTCATATATAAAAATAGATATTCTCCTTACTGGGTCTTTCTTTCCCTCTTTTCCTTCTTTAATGTATAGTTTACCCCCATTTTACTTTTGATGTATGTGAGCATTGTCCATTGATGTGTATCTCTTGCAATTAGACACAGTTGGATCATCAGTTCATTATAAGCTTCCAGTCTTCCTCCTTTAATTGGAGAGGTAAGCCCATTAACATGATGGGCTATTATTGATATATGGCTACTGATTCCTATAGGTCTGTTGCTTGCTTTTTTGTTTGGTTCAATTTCTGTCTGTTCTCTTGCTGATTTATCGAGTTTGAGATGTTTGATCCCTTCCTAGTTGCTTATTCATCTATGCCTCTTGAGATTTATTTTTGTGCTGTGCTGTCATGGTTTTATTTTCTCCTTCCTCTTTTTGGTAGAGTTCTATTAGATATCCTTTGTAAATGCAATTAAGTATTTTGTTGGTCAATAAAGATTAAAATCACAACTCAGTCCCTTTCTACTCTCCAGTGAACAAGTTGTGATAAATAGTTAAATCTCAAAATGTAATGTTTGGTTCCAGTGGCAACTAGCATATCTTTAGTATAAATTCAGGTAAGGTATAAGAGGACATATTATGACAAGAAACAGTGTTCCTCTTACTTATATGTACCAAAAAATTTCCAAAACTTTAGTATCTTTGTGGAATAAATTGCATAGTAACTTCAAAGATCAAATATCACAGAATGTCATTATTATGTTCGCATTTTAAAACTCTTTCTTACAAACATGTTTTCTAAATAAAAAAATCTGAGTTACTCACTCTCCCTCCTTCCTTGGCTCTGATATTTATGGTAGAGAAATGCAGAATAACAATTACCTTGATTTCTACCCCACCTGCAAAAGTATTTGTAAATCTGCAATCACAGCTTTATTATTTAGTGAGGGTTTCAATCCATAGATATCCTCCAGGAATCTGCAGTCAACCTGCCATAAAACATGAGGGAACCTTGATGCTGCTGAAAATTGCTTATGAAACCTGATTTCCTTCAACCTCGTCTGTGCTGATCTCCTATTAAACACAGGCACACACAGAGAGATAGAGATAGAGATAGAGATAGAGA
>JAQHUG010000250.1:1025659-1044393 GCA_028555095.1 Dicrostonyx torquatus | reverse complement strand
TATCTGATGTTATATCTTCTTTCATGTCTGTCTTTGATACAGAATTAATTTTGAGGTTAATTCATACTGTTATCTATATTGGTATGGTATTAATTTTGTTGTAGAGGTCTATTCTCTTGTATGTTATTACAATGTGTTTATCAATATACCTCCCAGAAGGCTTTTTTTTCAGCTAGGGTATTATAAGTAATGATCTAATAAAAATTCTTGTAAGAGTGTTGAATGAATTCATGTTTTCATCTCTTTTGGATAAACAACTAGGCTTGGAATTATTGGTTTTATAGGCTAGATAGATGCTTGACTTTATTTTAATTGTCAAAATGTTTACCAAAGTGGCTTCCACATGTAGTGCCTAAGACTTCTGAGTAACATATTCTCGACAACATTTGGCACTACTAATTTTTTCATTTAAGCTATTCTAGAATATATGAAATATGATGACATTTTGTGACTTATTTCAGCATTTTCTTGATAAGCACTTCTTTGCCCATGCATGAATACTTTTTGATATATTTGTTTAAGTATTATACCCATTCAAAAGTGGATATTATCATTTTGACATTACATTTTAGAAATTATTTGGATATTCTGGATATAGTTTTCTGTCCAATAGTATGTATGGCAAATCTTTTCTGAGCGTAATTTTCCTTTGTTTGCTCTTGCTGTCTCCTTCCCTCCCTCCCTCATTCCCTCTCTTTTTCCTTCCTTCTTTCCTTCCTTTATTCCTTCCTTCCTATGTTCTTTCCCTCTTCCTCCCTTCCTTCTTTCCTTCCTCTCAGTTCTTGGGATTGAACTCTAGGGTCTATCACATGTTTGGCAAGTGATGCACAGACCATTTTGAACTTTTTATTTTGAGGTAGCATCTCACCAGTTCCTCAGGCAGACCTCAAACTTGAGATCTTCCTGCCTTTGAGTCCCAAGTATCTGGGATATCAGGCCTACACCAACACCCAGGCCATTGCCACCTTATATTTTTAACGGTACCCTTTACAGAATGTGTGTTTGTTGCTTTGAATAAGTTATATAACCTATAGTTTTACTTTATGATTAGTGATTTTTGTGCTCTAGGAAATTTTTTGCTTAACCAAACTGATGACAATACTTCCCTATATTTTCTGCTTGGAGCGTTATCAATCCATCTTTGAACTTAGTACCATATTAAATTGTACATTTCTGTAGTGATGTGTGGAGCATGGATTATGATGTCTGTTTACTCAAACAAACATTGTTCATTGATCCACATTTCTTTATCTTATTTATTTGACTTGGTACATAAATCTTTCATCAGATGTCACTTTTGGTGTCCATAAATTTTTCTAAGATATGAGGTCAACTGTACCTTACTTAAGATTCAACTATGGAACCTATCAGCACACCTTTGTACATGAAGCATGTATTACTCACGACAACACTTTTATACTCTGTTTGTGCCACCCACAACGCAGCTTAATAGTCCTGGGACCCTTTCCTCTGTTCCCCATTTGAGTGACTAAGTACTCCTTTTGAGATAGGTCACAGTACAGGAGATTCACCTATCAATTAACTTGTCTGGTGTTAGTTTTCTCTTTACTTAACTCTCTCCCCAACTGAACACTGATTTACTTGAAAACAAAAAGGCTTCTCTTCTTACCTCTGAATCTTTATGGCTTGGCATGTGTGAGGAAAGAAAAGATGGCCACTCCAATCATGATTCTAATCAAATTTGAAGGTCCCGATATTATACAGAAGCAGTGAAAGACAGGGAGGTACATTAGAAACATTGCAATGAAGCCATTTTTATTTCAATTGTTATTTCTGCTGTTGATGAAAATTGTAAAATTTTTAACTTCCAAATATTGGTTTATTGATCAGCAGTTGTGGTAACACATTTAGAATATCTTTCAAGAAACTTATAATTTAAAAAAATAGAAACAGAATATTTTTAAATTATTTATTTATTATGTGTACAATATTCTGTCTCTGTGTATATGCCTGCAGGCCAGAAGAGGGCGCCAGACCTCATTACAGATGATTGTGAGCCACCATGTGGTTGCTGGGAATTGAACTCAGAACCTTTGGAAGAGCAGGCAATGCTCTTAACCGCTGAGCCATCTCTCCAGCCCCAACAGAGAACATTTTTAATAGTTACTAAGTAAAGGGTATGAATGATGTGCTTTGTGTGCTAAATGGACAGACAAATAAAAGTCTAAAATGGAAGCCTGATGTCATTAGCTACATAGCAATATGTCCAGCATATTTTGACTTAAAGGCATGTAGAAGAATTCCAAGCTAGCTCTATCTGCATATGAAAACACAGAACCACAGTTTGGATGTGTTACGATAGGGTATTGTGTTTAAATGAAACATAGTTTATCAATCTGTCCCAAGTTCATTTAATAATAAAAACTGTTATTGAAACCAAGCTGCAGCCAAGTATCATGATATGAATATCACATCACTACAAAATTTAGCTAATATATAACATACTGCCCATTTTAAATCTATGTCTGCAATAGATCAAGGAAGTGCCATACATAGAAGAGTCAAACACAGCGCTGGAATCCTGGGGGTAGGCTCCCAGTCTTTGCTTCCATGTCTCTTCATGCAGTTTGTTGTCATCCTGAACACTAGGAAGCATGTGAGAAGCTAAGGAAGTGAAGTGATTTCTATCTGAAACGTTTGTAAGTACTCTATGTAGATCATTTCCCAGCACCACTCCCTCTCGAATGCGACACAAAGTACCAGAATGCCACTCTTGCTCATCAGCCTTCATATGTTTAGAATGTCTCCCTAAATTGACCTCAGAATATCTAATCATGCAGTGGGCTTTAAAAATATAAAAGGCACTTAATCAATGGGACATTAGGATGAAAATATCCAAGCTGAGGTGAACTTTTTAAATGAACCTGCTCCATAATGAGCATTACAATTGATTTAAATATTCAACATACAACTAACTTATTGTCTCTCTCTGTGTATATATACATATATATGCATATGTAAAATAACTGAAAAATTAGATACTCTGTCAAAGAAAGCAATAACATTTATTCCAGATTATTTTATTACATTTATTTGTGTGACTATAATCATCTATACATGTGTGTGGAGGTCAGTAGATAACTTGGATGAGTTGGTTCTCCCTTTCCATTGTGTGGGTTTCAGTAGTCTTGATGAACAGTGTCTTCACCTACTGAGGCATGTGTCAACTCCATATTCAGTTCACTGAGTCGAGACAATATACATTAAGTACTTTGCACATTGAATTTATCTTTGAATACTTATTCTTTTCCAAATAAAATTCTAAATATTAACATTTAGTGATTATACCAAACTCCTTGTTAGATTACAGAGAGTGCTAAATAGAATAAGGAAAGATTTGCTAATTCCTTGAAAATGGGTATTGGTTCTCTAGTGAGTCTGTAAAATCTGCATAACATTTAATAAAACTGTGTTAAGAGTGGTTAAATCTGTTTAACCTCTATGAAATCCAGTAAGGCATTTGTTAATGAGGCCCTGTTGTACTGAAGCAAATCTGAAAAGAATATCATATCCCACCAATCTCATTAAACTGACATAGATACTCTTTTATTTCCTTTTGTCTCTCTTAATTACTGATGATTTTAACTTATGTATTTACGGCCAGATAATGGTTTTCATTTTCTTAACCACATCTCCCTCTGGACCTGTGTTCCTCAGGGTTTCTCCAAGACTTGAGAAGTCTCAGAGTTGGTTCATCATCAAACCTGAATATTCACAATATGAGTGTCTGCATTTGTTTCCAAACCCTTGATGAAAATGAGCAATTTTCCCCATTCTGGTGTATGAATCTCTTATACCTGTAAATCAAGATAAAGGTCAGAGACTGCATTAAAAATGATTCCTTACTTGTGTTCCTAATAACATCTTACATTATTAACCCTGAACCTATTTTTAAAAAATCTAATTTACTTTTTCACTGTGGCTACCAGGCCAGATAGTCATCTGGCATAACTCAATGAATTCTTTCATTTCTGCTCCTTTCAAAGAGAAGATGCTGGTCAAAGATGGCAGTTTATTTTCTGTATTTCATTCTACCTGAATAATGAAACCAGGCTCACCAATTCTAACCAAGCCATGAATAGTTATTAAGGTCCTACTATGCATTTAAAAGTTTTTCTTGTGTAGAAGTGACCTATTTTCAAAATAATGCAATCTGATAAGGGAAATTGATTTAACTTAATGGCACCTTCTTGAGTGTCTGCCTCTTGAGCACGACATAATGTCAGGTGACTTATGTAAAGATATGATGAGATGACTGCCATCTATGACACTGTCATTTACTTCCTTGGTGGGACCCTCTGATGAGGGACACAGGAACATTTGGGGCCTTAAGTGCCATGAAGAAGGACATCCACATTTGCATAAAGGGGAAGTAATAACAACAGGATATAAAAATAGAGAAGGCAAAAGGTTGACTCTGGTGATATTTGGAATGATTCTGAGGACAGAGTCATTAAGACATCTTTAGGGAGGAGTAGTCTTGGGGAAGAAAACCTGGTGCTTGATAAGTCTGAGATATCAGCAAAGCCATCTAGGTGTAAAGACTATGAGATGGAAGACAAAAGATTTGTATCTGGATATGATCAGCTGAGAGCAGAGGAAACCAAGAGGAGACCAGAAGAGAACACAGAAAGGAAGAACTGAGCTGGACTACAAGAGGGTTTTAAAGTTATCTCCCTCATTGAAGTGAATGGATCCTACTAGTGACAGCAAGAAAAGTGATGGAGTGCAGCAAAGAAATGAGCAGCTATGAACTCAAGAATCAAACCTGTGCATTTACATGAAATATTTTAACACATACACAGATATATTCATCTAGGGTAAAGGTCAAGCCTTAAAAAGACATACAGCGTGAGGAGGAAAGCCCTTTCTTGCCATTTCTTTGCAGTCCTTCCCAGTGATAACAGCATGGGCTATCCGTATGCCAAATGCTTTCACGTACTTTCAAGTTTGTTTCAGCATGATTCTTAAATGGTACAATAAGTCCCCGTTTCCTTCACCCTCCTTCTGCCAGAGGTGATCAAGGCAAGGAACTAGGCAGCAGCTAGTACTTGAGCCATAGAATTTACTCAGCTTCCACCACTTCACCAAACACAGCTGCACCATCTTATGGTGAATACCTAAGGCAGACATTCCTTCATTTAAAAGAGAACATGTCCACGGAATGAGCAAAAGTCAAAATTATAATTCAATCTCTATTGATTTGTATCCCTTTTCTGTCATTGTAAAATCAATAGCATAGGTCAAACCACTTTAAATCAGTTAGACTCTAGACTATGGAATTATATCATACATAGAGATTTTTTAATACCTAAACCAAAAAAGAAACATTTAAAAGAAAATTGGAGAGAAAAACTTTTCATAGCCAGGATTATGATGCGTTGAGAGTGATTTTACTTAGTAAGAACAAAAATCCGTGATTGTTCTGTTCCAGTAGAAGTAGACCATAAGGAAAATGAATGGGTTGGCTTTAGAAATTCACCTGTTGAAAATATGGTTAACTATATTAAAGGGAAATGAAATCAAAAGGCTCAACCAAAAGGACAATGTGAAGTGACAAGGGCCAGCTTAGGACCGTGACAGCTGAAAAGGAAAAGGAACAAGGCCCTGACTGGTGAGTGTTGAGAGGAAGGACCCTGGGTTGTCAAGGGTGCTCATGCAGGGAATGATAAGGAACCGAAGTCCTGTAAGGCGAAGGTAGATGAGGGCTGCTTTGTGCTTTGTGCTCCAGTCCCTATAAAGGAAGAGAAGAGCTGAGTGGGCAGTGCCTGTATGTGATGGCTGATCTTGGCTCCCAATTTGATGAAATTAAGAATGAACTAGAAAACAGCCCTCTGGGTGTGTCTGCTATGATGTTTTCAAAGAGGATTCTCTGAAACAGGAAAGCTAACGCATGATGAGGGTAGCACCATCCCACGGGCTGGGGTTCCAAACTAAATAAAAAACGTAGAGGACGTGGAGTGCTGCCATTCATCCCTCTGTGTCCTCTGCCTGTGCGAAAAGATGACTGGCTGCCTCATGGCCCCACTGCTATGGCTGTCAGTCCATGAGGACAAATAAGGCCTTCCTTTCTCCAATCGCCTTTGTCTCAACAATGAGCAAAATGGTTAATATAACACATAGGCAGAGCACAAGCTATTAAAACCAGCTCCCGCTGTGGGTTTCCTTTAGTTACACAAAGTGTACACATCAGCATCCCGCTCACATGAAGGTGTGAGTATTAAATCGCATGTCCAAGGTGCTGAGTATAGCACCTCATTCATAGAGGACAGTCCGAATCTATTAACAGCTCCTATCCTCATCTTCAGACAGGGAACTGAACTATGCTACTGTATGACTCCAGCAAGGAGAAGAGAAACACTTCTGAGCATGCATTAGGCATTTTTTTCCCACTTTAGCTTTATTTAACCTTTCACCGTAAGGCTATGAAAGAAGGAACCAATCTCTATTGTATTTCTGGAATTAAGGTGGATGGAGCTGGCAGGAATCACATAAGGATAGGGGAATGTTGGCGTCATTGGCCGCAGGAGATTTCAGGAGTTTGAATTCGTAAGCAGATGATGCATGTGGTTTAGGGTGCAGCATAGTACAGTATGATGTCCCTGCTAAGCATGACCAGGAGAGAGCTGGAGACAGGGAACAGGAGTTCTATGATTGATGAAGGTTTGCCTTGATTGAAGATAGGGCTGGAAATGTAAATTTAGGAGCCATTAGCATAGAAGTGATGTTTGAAGCAAAGAGAATGGATGAGCTATCTCAGCAAGGATGGGAGAGGAAGAAGTATGGAGGGAGGATGGAGGTTTCTGGAAGGTCTGCTGATGAGGGCTGAGGGCTTGGGGAGGAAGAGAATCAGTGATAGAAAAACAGAGTACAGACAGGGCTGAAGGTCAGAGAAAGTGTGACACAGACAGATAATGTCAGGGCCACATTCAGGTAAACACATCAGTCATGTCCTCAGAACCCAGCAGTTAGCTAAATAACAAGGATCACATCATGGGTATGACTTTAGGGGATAATAAGAGAAGGGGTCGCCATGAAAGGGTCACTGTTCGATGTACATATGGTCTTTCTGCTTTTCTCTGACATTTTACACAGCTCAGCAAGAAAACCATGTTTCCTTGTGGGAAGGCAGTGTGAACAGAAGAAGTCCCCACCTACATTTAAAATTCCCCAGGCTGATTAACTGATTAGTATGATTACAGTTGGGTTGTTGCAGGCCCAGAGCCAAATTCCAGGAAGCTTTCTCTAGTTCCTTCAATACCTACTCACTGTATGGAAACAAAAGGCTGCAGTTTGTCAGGAAATATTTGAAAAGCACACAACATTAGAAAATCTTCCTTGGGCCTGAGAATGGCATCAGCGGACAGACTTCTTCGACTGGTGGGCACAAGGATGCACATTCAGTTCAAGGAGCTGAAATCTCAGCACTTGAGAAAGTGGAGGTTGCAAGATCACACATAAACATTAGCTTCAGCTACAGAGTGAGTTTGTAGCCCTCCTGGGATACATGAGACAGTGTCTCACTAAAATTTCTGAAAGAACATTGCTTTTACATCTTTTCTTCTATATTTCACAATCAATGAAGAGATACATAATGTAGTTAAGATGAATTGTGTTTGGTTGCTGTATAAAGAGACTGTAATATTTGATTCAACACGGTTTGCTGTTCTTATTTAATTTTCATAGCAGCCTGATGATGTAGTTATTTCTTGTATGTCGATTTTCAAATAAAGAAAAAGGGGCTCGGTAGGAGTAAGTGACTTCCATAAAGATGTATGACCAGTATTTTGGCAAAACTAGACTATGAGCTATTTCTCTATGCCAAGTAATCTCTGATCAGGAAATGTGTTAATTTTTTTTTTTTTTTTACTTTCGAAGGCAAATCTCCTGCCTTTGCTTAATCAACAGAACTTCTTTATTTGGTCTTAGACTGTGTGTTCCTTTGAGATGAAAAGCAAGAGCGTGACTAATCAATACAGCAGAAGTTCTCCTAAGGGCTGGTGGGGATGGCATGAGAGAGCAATAGAAAATCCTAATGGGACAAGAGTTTTGTATTATAGGCAGAGGTATAACAGATTGGAAGTCGAGCAGTGGGGACAGATCATGACACAGGATCTAGCGGTTTGGCTGGTGTGAGATGGTAGCATGTGAGGTCCAAGGAGTTGGCAACAGCTCCCCTCCATCCATCAGCCATTCTGGCAAATTTTTCTAAACACTTGTCAATTTCCTCCATCTGTCCACATGCACACGCATGTTATCACAGACTGAAGTTAAAAGTTAAGGCCTCAGCTGGATGGCAGTTTGAGAGTCTCTAGGAAAAGCTTAAGGACAGCAGTCTGGCTGGGATGAGGATCACAAGCTATGCTCACAGTCTTGTTTGCATGTTAAGAGCAGGGTTATTATCTGAAGTGGCCGTGCATATGGATAACTTGGGGAAACTGAAGGACATTATGATTAGAGGAAAATTGAGTCTGAAGTACCTTTGGGCCAGCCTCTGACATGGTCACTGGCGTTTCCCCTACACTTGTTTATGGCTAATAATTTCTGGCTTTTCTCCAGTGACCATAGAAACAGAAAACCATGTAAGGCCAGCTAATAAGTTTGGCTGGAGCTAATGAAGATAATTAAGTGAACAAACGCCTGTTTTGTGGTAATTTTCTTTATATAGTAAAATCGTGACTTTATTTACATAAAAGTTCTCCACACAAGAGAAATGATTTTATCCTAGTTACCAGGCTATAGAGGAGACTGAGACACGGAGGAGGATGTGACATCAGGAGAGAAGTTCAAAATCAATGTGTGGAGTGCAGGGATAGAGAAATGTGGCGGTTTGAATCTAAAGAAACCACTGAGTTCACAATGGCCCCAAGTGTCAAGGAGGCACCGTTTTTCAGGATTATGTCATTGAAAGGAAAATGTACTTGAATTCCGAAGCACAGTCTGAACAAGAGAGAACAAGAGTCTCTTCTCTTCCTGTAATTCAATGGACTTGAAGGTCTCCAACCCAGGTAAGCTATCAAAGTGTTTTGTCCAAGCTGCTTTGGCTCCTGACAACGGTGGAATGTTTTCTGTGACTCTAATCCCATGGAGCCCTCCTCCTGATCTTTTTTCTGTCATTTATGCAAGACAGCTTGACCCTCTGAACCCTTCCTTTCTCATAGCTGTGCTTTTCATATATGACATCTTGCCCGAACTCCAAGGGATGGCAGGGGGTGGGAGAGAAGGATTCTGAGATCTTAGTAGTGTGGATAGTATTCATTGATGTACAGGGAAGATATCTTGGATAAGCAGTGATTTAACCCTACTAATTATTTTTATAATTTGGCTTATTCAAATCAAAGTTTATTTCTCTTAGAAGATGGAGACAAGCCGGGCAGTGGTGGCACACGCCTTTAATCCCAGCACTCGGGAGGCAGAGGCAGGCAGATCTCTGTGAGTTCATGACCAGCCAGGACAGGCTCCAAAGCCACAGAGAAACCCTGTCTCGAAAAACCAAAAAAAGAAAAAAGAAAAAAAGATGGAGACAAGCTTACTTTATTTTTGTTTGTTTCTTCTTGGACCTTGTACCCCAAATAAAATATTGAGCTCTCTGAGTGATCAATATTATCTTACATTCAGAAACTTCAAGTGATGACTGATTATAAACATAAATGCATCAATAACTTTGATATTGTGGGTACTTAAAAGTACAATGTTTTGGAATGCCTGCTCCTCCAAGTCTTACCTCTGAGAAGGGCTCAGTCCCCAGGAGAGTTAAGACCCAGCCTATTGGATCCTCCTTCTTTTTCCAGATACGCCCTGGTGATTACAAACAAGAAACAATGGCTCTGACTTCCCTAGTGAATGTTCCCCTTCATGAGAACCTCACAAGAAAGGACCTCCTGAGAAAGCCACCCACACTCTATCCACACTATATCTTGGCCAAGGGCTCTATCTCCTGGAGTGAGAACTTTGTGAGTTTGGGCTAAAGATGTGATTTTCAGAAACCAAAGAATGATACCAATGAAAATGTAAGTGTATACTGAAGAAAGAGAAATTGCAATTTGAGGGATTTTGTTAATGACCTTAATGATCTGATAGTCTAACTTGTGGCTGTGAGCCTGTGGCTGCATGGTGTGTCTGAATAAAGCTTCTAATTTCTCACACAGCTTTGAGAAATTCTAAGGTTTTGTTTTGTAACGTTCAGTTGCATATGACCTCTGAAAGCTCTCAAAGAAGAGGCCTTGGTGTCTAGCAAACTTTGCACTGGCTCTCTCCTGTTTCCCAATTGCCTTGCAGTTAGGACCATGTGACAAATTCTGGCCAATGGCAAACAAGAAGAAATATTCCTATCTTTGGGAGCAAAGAAACAATCAAGAGCCTCTAGCTGTCTCTTCTCTTGAAAAGAAAACAATGTACTATTTTGTACCTTTTGGAAGATGGCCATTTATGAAGTTTGTCTCCAACTGGCGGGTTGTTTGGGATACGAAGCATTCAGTATCAAAATTGGGACCTTTTAGTCACCCTAATCATGACATCCTTTCAAGGTAGTGATGACTCTTCCCAGGTACTTCCTCGGGCTCTTTGTGAAAAAGAGCTCCATGGGCCCATCTATGTAGCCTATGATCCATAGGGACAGAATTAGTCCTTGTTATGATGACTTAATGGGATTGTGATTTTGTGTTAACTAACATGGCTTAAATTATTTAGGCTAAATATTAAACTTAGTGTCTGCTGGGAATCAGGTTTGCAATGGTCATTTTCTGAGGACATTCACTGTATACTTTACCAACATGCACAGGTTTTCACCATAAAGCTAGACACATGCAGGAAATACTGGATTTCTTCATCGTTGTTCATGTTAGACAGTCTTTTGATTGTATTTGTGCCAGATTACACAAGTCTGACTGCTTTTGTTCAGCCCCACTACTCACCTCAGGGATGAAATATTGCATTAATCCCCACCTTGACCTTTAATAGCCGCATAACTGGAGCTATGCTTCCCTCCTACTCCAATTAATTCTACACAGTGTTTCCAGGTGAATGTTCTCAAGCCTATCACTTTGGTGTCCAGACTGTCCCCTTGGCCACCAGTTAGAAATACAGTATCTAATTATGACCTTAATTACATCCCAGCTTCCTGCCTCAGAACTCCCCTTCATCATTAGGCAGAATATTTATCCAAATATGACAGGTAATGATAGTTAACATTTAGCCTTTTCATTTCTCTGTTCTTTGCTGTTCTTGATTTGTCTTTCTAGTATCCCAAAGTCTAGGATGTTGCCCTACTCAGCTCTTGAGTTCTTTGCTAAACATTTGCTGTGTATCCATGCCAAGTTTTATAGCGTGGCAAAGCAGGACAGCCTGGCCCCTTCCTTGTCTGTGTTCTGGGAACAGACTCTCTGCTTCAGCTTAAACAAACTGCTTTGCTATCCTTCAGATTCCCTGTGCCACGATTTTCCCCACAGTTGGCCCTATCTTGCGTTTCCGGTGCTGAGAATTGTTATTCAGTGAACCCTTCTTTCCCTTTCTGGTGCCGTGCAGTGGTATGCAGTGGTATGCAGCTGGGAATAGATGAGAGCGCCATGGTGGCAAATGGGGTGTTCACTCTCCTAGGAATTCATAGAAGCTGTAGCTCAAAAGCTTGGCGACTGTAGGATGGTGTGCCACATGTGTGGATGCATCAGGGAGAGTGCGTGCTTCTTTTCTTCAGCAAACATGCATTATATATGGAATAAATAAAGAGATAGAGGCAGAAAAGCTGGCAATAGGTCTAGGGGATTGACAAGTTTGTTCTAAAGATCCAGCCAGCCTATACTTCTTCAAGTATAACTCGGAGAGATTTGCTTTGGAATAATGTGGAGGCATCCAGATAAACACATCTGGTAGGATCAGGTTCCAGATGCACTGAAGGGAAGATTGTGAAAGTGGCTCCAGTTGCAAAAGAGCCTAAAAAGCGCCAATACTTGAGACTTTCTCTTCATCAGTTCTCTATGGGATCCAGCACATTTTCTCAGCAGAAACTCTGATGGATGTTGTAATCGCCAGCCCTGGGGCTCCTCTGTAGGACTGAGCACTGTTGTCTCCGAGAGGCCCATGAGGTCCCTGCAAGACCAGAACTGCAGCTGTGTGGGTCCTGGAAGCTCTGTTTGCTGAGGTCTTGGCCCAGGAGCTGGGCTGTCACTGGGTTAAGTGGAGAAGAACGAATCGCACCTGCACAGAGCACTGTGGAACTGATGTGGCCTGAGATACTAGGGAGACCATTGTTCGCCATGTTTAATCAGAATTTAACCATATACAAGTAGATTTGGTATTTGAAAATTGCCATTAAGAATACAGCAAGATTAAAAGTCAAATGAAAATAAAATGATAAACAAGATTTCCAGAGGAAAAATCATTAGCATTGCTTAGCACGTAGGTATTAATGAATTCATTTGCACACCGCGACCTGTATTAGTTACCTGCTTTGTTGCTGTTACAAACTACCTAACAGAAGCAGCTTAAGGAAGGGAGGGTTTGTTTGGGCTCATGGCTTGAATACATAGTACCTTATGGTGGGGTAGGTTTGGTTTTAAGAGCTTAAGTCAGAACCCTGGTGCCTTATGTATGTCTCATACTCAGGGACAATTTTCCCATCTATTTCCCTAACCTGGATAATCTCTCATAGACCTTCCTAGAGAAAAGTCTTAAAGGTGACTCTAGATCCCAGCAAGTTGATAGCCAATGTTAATTATGACACTGCCCATTCTTAAGCTTCATGGTTTCATTTTACATGGTTGTTATAAATCCATGTTTTTTACAAAATTCTTTTAAACTGAAACTATTGTATTATAAACTATTATATATTGTTATAAAGCTTCATTTTTTAATATCATTCTTTCTTTTCAAATAAGGCCTGTGTTAGCCTTAAAATCTCCATTCTTCTGTCTCAGTGTCTTCAGTGCTGTGACTATAGATGTTTACTATCATATATTTTTTTAATCTTTGGGTTTTAAAATACCCACTCATCTTTATGTTATTTAGCTGTGTAATCTGTTTTTAGCTATTTTCCTATAGATGGACATCAGAAGAACTTTATAATGTTCGATAATTAGCAACTATTTTATTATAAACGAAGTATGTGTTCGCTTTCACATCTGCTATCTAAATTCTTTAGAAGAAAGTCTCAGGAATGCTCTTCTTGAGCCAAAGCACATAAAACATCAGAGATCCAAGGTGTGGTGCCAATTTATATGCAGACTCATAGAATTTTCATTAAACATCACAGAAAACATGCTAATTAAGTTTGGCCTTCTGTGACATGTTTATGATTCCAGCACCAGTGATAAGTAAATTAATACTGTAAGATGGAAAACAATTGGGTTAAAGGAATGCAAGGAGAAAGCAATATGTGATGAAGAATTGGTCTATCATGGTCAAGTCTCTTCATAAGAGTACAAGCACAAATTCGTGCACTAATAAGGATCAACAGCCACTAATTGGTAGGAACATATTGTAAGCAGCATTCACAGAAACAGTAACGAGAAGCTTCTGATTGCTGTACATTTCCATTTTCATTAATACACTGTTAGATTTGTAATGATGCCCAGAAGCCAAAGATGGTTCTCTCTTCAATAGAAAATCCAGGTTATGATTTGAAAGGAAATGGACCAATGTCACCTAGACTGCCCATGAGTCTCAAGGGGCCCACTGACATTCTACATTTTCCAAGGAAGCACAAGCTCATTAATTCCTAAAATATCTATCCCCACCCTCCCACCACCATCAATCTCCATGAAAGTCTCCCAGCCCTTTAAGACACAGCTCATGGACACATACAGTATATTTTACAAGTGACAAATGGGTGGCTGAAGGGGAAACCTGCAAGCACCCAGCCGTTCTTATCGCGACTAATCTTCTCAGCCGGTTAATCATGTGGTCCTTCCAGTTAGCAGGGTCTTTTTAAATTTAGAAAGAGAGGATTGGGGTAATTAGCCTTACCAGGGCCATTGATCGTAAGTGGACATGCTCATTCAAGGGCTTTCACTCAGCTTATGGGATTCCATGAAAACAGTTCTTCCAAGCTCATATCTCCTCTCCTATCTCCAGCTCAAAATAGTGCCGAGTTAAGGTGAGCATTAAGTGGGTTTTACAAAAATACCTTTTACCCATTTACCCAGAATCAGATTTGAAAGCAAAGGCCTTTTACTGTGTGTCTGGGACTTTCTTATGTATTACTTGTTGTAGTTTGGCTACACGGGTATTGTGGTTAGAGAGGAATTCAATTAAATTTGAGCCATGGGATTTGGAGAGAGAGGCGGGGGAAGGGGGTGAATTTCTTCATCTTTTGTAGAAAGGTTTTTGTTGTTGTTGTTGTTTTTTCTCATCTAGTCTCAGGTAGATTTAACATGAGAGTTTTCCAAATCTGGCCCAATAACCAGGCCAATGGTCACATCCCAAATGGTGTCCTTTTACTGACTTTCTGGGCAGTATCCCGGGCAAGCAAATCAAAAGCACTCTATGTACAGGATTGATGACAGTTTCAGAGATGATAGTAAGATATCATTCGAGGTGGAACTTAACTCAATTCTCAGTTCTTGTGTGATCAATACCGACTCCTGGGATTTTGATTGTTGAAAAAACAAAACAAAACAAACAAATAAACAAACAAACAACAGAAAAGCCAGTCAAAACCCTTCTGCTAAATCCTTTTCTACTTCATTGTTTTTCAGGAAAGACAATAGCACTTGATTAAAGTGGGTACATTCCTCTCGCCTCACTTCTGCAGTTGTACAATTAGCTACCAGAGATCCGTGAAGTCTTCAAGTATATTTAGTCTGCTAGATTTTTAGAGTCCTCTTTATGAAAGCAATTTTGTATTTACGTTTGTTTTCTTTGAACAAGTCTGCCTTCCTCTTAAATTCTCCTGTGTTTTGTGCTTTATCTTTCAATTAACTTTGCAGATAAGACTAGATTATGGGCAAGATCAATAGGGCTCTTGAATTTTTACTTTCTTGGGTTGGAGTTTAGGCTATCATATTGTAGTTTAAACCCTCTGGGAACCCTTGAAGTAATGGTCATTGTTCTTGTATGTTGTAGGCAGTGCAGCTATATGAAGTCAACAATATACTTGTAAGTTGAAAACTGGATGTGGAAGTGGGATGCATATTAATAACTTGAGTATACAGATGATATAAATATTATAGGTAAGCTAAGAAAAGTATTTTGTCTTGATGATAAATGTTAAAAAATTGTACACTTTTCAACCATTTTCTTTTTAGTTTAAAACAAATAGAGCAAGAAAAAGAAAGAAAGAAAAACAGAGGCCAAACCTCCAGTGTGTTTAAAAATTTATTCTTTTGGATACATAAGGTGGCTGAGTGAATTAATGCACTTGCTGCAAGGCCTGATGACTTAAATTTGATTCTGATGGATCCAAATGATGGTAGAGGGAAGGAACCAACTCCCAGCCTCCGAGTCCTTTCACATCCTGTGTCATATACACTCCAACATTCTCTCTCTCTTTCTCTCTCTCTCTCTGTCTCTCTCTCTCTGCCTCCCTGTCTCTCTCTCTGTCTCTCTCTGTCTCTCTCTGTCTCTCTCTCTCTCTCTCTCTCTCACACACACACACACACTTCCATACAACAACACAAGTAAAAAGTTAAATGTAATAAAAAATAAAAAGAAATTTATTTTTGCTTTCAAGATATAATCATTATAGATGTGGGAAACAAGGTGGAACCTTTAACTTACTTACTTAGCTTCTATAAAACCAGTTAAAGTTTTATACTGCACACTTATTTAAAACATACCTTGAAGTATTGGTATGAATGCTGTAACTATGAGCCATGCTGACCTATTTCCTGCCATGCACGGAAACACAGTCACAAGGAAGTCTGCACTGACTACTCAGAGAGCATGATGTGCAATGTCTCTGTGATTCATCTTAAGTCACAATAAATGCTTTGTGTGGCTCACTTTATAAAGATTAGGAACTGTTGAGTAATCTTTGAGCTTCAGAGGACCTTCTTTAACTAGACCCATAAAGGGTAACACTCCTCAGAACACATCTAACATGAATTTATGAAAGGTTGATCCTCTGCCATCGGGTCAGGTAAAAAAAAAAAAAAGTCAGTGACAGAAAAGGCAAAGAGAGCACACAGTGAGAACATCATGTCGATAGCTGCACTAAGGAAGCAACCAGATGGAAAGACAGTACCTGCTGCCCATGGGCACTGTCAGTGAAGTATGGGATGGGGTGCTGCTCCATGCCATTGAGGAGATGGTATAGTTTAAGCAACCAACAAACATATTTCAAGAAATCTTAATCTGTTTGAACAAAATGAACTCAAAACCATCATTTATACAATTGAAAAAATATCAGAGATAGTTGAGAGTAATTTTGAGTTTCCATCTCCTAAAAGCCTTCTTTTTGGAAGATATTTAGAGAACAACTAAGCCTCATGACAAATGAACATGGGTTGGGTGGTCTGACCCAATGATGAGCCATTTGATTTTAAAGTCACACTAAACTAATTTCAATGGAATTTTGGGGGTACCACTAGATTCAAAGAAAAGTTTTGTTATCTTCTGCAGAGAAAATCTGAACAAATATGAAAGTCATTTGACCATGAAGGGAGAGGAAGAAAACCATCACATGTTCACTCTTGGACTCTCCCTATGAACAAATGAACGAATGGGGGAAGAAGTGAGTACTATCTTTAAATGAAAGCCTTGCTTATATGCTACATGTGATATCATTAAAATTATCATTTGTTTTCTTTTAAAGGATGAATCATCAAATTATTTCTTCATTGCAACAATGTTTACTAAGGTCAAACTTCATGTAGTACAGTGTGTATCATGTAGAGTTTACAAATGTGACAAAAAGTCTCATTGACTTTCATCATGCCTTGAGTGTATGTCCTTACATCTAAACTATCACTACCCATTCAGTACATTTATAATTTTTCTTGGAGACACATATAGCTATACAAGCAGAATTTTGACAGTAACAATTATATGTAATGTACATTATCACTTTATTGAACTGCTATAAATGCTAGAAATAAGAGAATACATAAATTTCTGTCTGTGTCATACAGCACACCATTTAGCACAGAGAAAAGAATTAGAAGGAAATCATTAAACAGACATATCCTATTATTAAGTAAAGAATTAAGTCTCTAATTTTTTGATTTGAGCAATGCACAAAGAAGGAAGTGATCTTAAATAAGGACACCAAGCTTCCAAAGAAGGCCCTGAAGTCATTCTCATGAGCGAGGAAGAGGAAGCAAGAAACCTTCAAATGATGGAAGAGTGGGATGGCATATGTAGAAAATGGAAGGAGATTTGGTCTTACACATGCATGCACATGTGCGTGTGCGCGCACACACACACACACACGCACTAGCTGGGCAGCACAGAATACAGTGCATGCAGTGGCCAGAGAGAGGGTCTCTGAAGCTCTGTGAGAAAGCACAGAATTTGCCATTTTATAGAATCTAAACAATAATATATCACTGGCAATAAAAATTTATCACTTTTACTTAGTTCAATTTATATTTTCTTTTTTAAGTTTTACCTTAAATATTGCTTTTGGATGTAAAATGTTCCACAGAGGGCTATGTGGGAAAGGTTTTGCTGCTAGCCATTGGGCCCTTTGGGAAGTGGTGGTGACTATAAGAGGTGGGGCCTTATTGGAGGATGATAGAACATTGGAACATGGAGTCTTAAAAAGAATGCTAGAAACCAGGTGCCTCCATATTCTCACAAAGAGCTTCTTCCAGCATGAAGTCCTGCCATGAAAAACTGACTTTTCTCAGTTTTCACAAAAGCAGTGTAAAACTGAACATGGATTGAATCTTCCAAACTATGATCCAAAACCTTCCCTCTTTTGAGACTTATTATGTCAGATATGTGATACAGTAATAGAAAGGTAAATCACACACACACACACACACACACACACACACACACACATCTATACAGAAGTTTCTGTCATGCCTGGTCCCTCAGCCATTCAGTCACGAGAAACACAGAGAGGCTTATATTAATTATAAACTGTTTGGCCTATTAGATCAGGCTTATTATTAACTATCACTTATAACTTAAACTAACCCATAATTATTGTCTATGTTTAGCCACATGGCTTTGTGCCTTTTCTCAGTGCATCATTCTCATCTGGCTTCCTCTGTATCTCACTGGTCTGGCAACTGTGTCTGACTGTGTCTGACTCTTTGCCTTTTCGCTTCCCAGAATTCTCTTAGTTTAGTTGCCTCGCCTTACTTCCTGCCTGGTTACTGGTCAATCACATTAATGCCGTAGAATAATGTTCTTGTACACTGTAAAGATTTGTCACTTGTATTAGTTTAATAAAAAAATGATTGGCTATTACTTTGCATAAACTTAATTCAACTTAAAATACAAATTACTTACATGTTAAAAGTAACTTGGCATAGATTTCAGAAGGCAAACGTGTGTGATATACCATTTCCAGTTTCTTCATGAAGCATCTACTGGATTCAGCTCCCCCTCTTCTTCCAGTCTTTCTTATAATACTGTATTGGTTATTTTATTTTTCATATCTTTTAAATTCTTAAGTATTCCAACCTTTGTAATGGCTATCTCAAACTTCAATTATGTATTTCAATTTTCTGAAATTAAAAAGAAAGGTAAAGAAATGAAAAAAAACTGAAGTAATCAAATGATTTTCCATCAGTATCTTATTCCCTCTTTTTCTTGTATCATTTTCA
>JAQHUG010000250.1:993653-1022034 GCA_028555095.1 Dicrostonyx torquatus | reverse complement strand
TGACTCCTAGAAATGGTCCTGTAAGAATGGCATCATACGTGTCTTGGAAGACCTCAGATATGTTACCAACAAGCAAGCTCTCCAAGCAACAGAGGCTGATATTGTCAAATATATTTTACCCTCAGAACTCATCAGTGGTTGCCTGCAGCACGCCTTTAATCCCTGTGGTCTAGAAGGCGGGTCCTAATACTTGTTAAGATACTGGGAGGAAAGTTAATCTCAAGATGTTATGCAGAGTAAGAAATCTAAGGTCCAAGTACAAAAAACAGAAATCCGGAAGCTTTCAGCGGCTGACCAACAGAGTTTATAGCTTCCGGCTCTGGTGTGCAGTTTACAAAAGGCGAAAGCTGGTACTGGAATGTCTCAGGGAATTATTGCCCCAGGGAAATTTGCTTAGTGGTCCCGTAGTCTGTATGGGCGATTTAAAAAAACTGCTTTGCAAATCAGGTGGGTAGCAGGGCAAATCCTGAGAGGCAAGGAGCTTTAACCAAGCTGCCGCTGCAGCTGTGGCTGAATTTACAGTTAACCTTTGCTTCCTTCAGCAAATCCTATGGGCCTGTGCCACCAGAACCAGCTGGGTTGGTGGAGAGGGGGTTTCTCTCCTTTTTAAGCCCTCTCCAGTTTTTAAGTGGATTTAGCCAATCACGTTGGACACCAAAATATTGTCACAGGACAATATTACACCAATTTGATTAAAAAAGGGATATTTTATTGGAGGGGATAAAACTTACAGATCAATGTCTCAAACCACGTTCCTCTGGTTGCAAACAGGAAACCGATTCTAGCAGTCAGCATGAAAGCTGGAAGCAAGTTAGCTGGGAGAGCATCTGTGGTTTTTTTTTTTAAAATGAAAACCACGCCCCACATTGGGCGGGTATCTTAGAAGCCATTGGCTGAAAGCAAGAGGGCTTAATCTCCCGCAGCACTTTAACTATATTCTCCTTTGCTCCTTCAGTCTTTCTACAAAAACTCAACACAGTCAGTGCTTCAGGTAGATGTTTTAACCTTCATTTTCCCATTCATCCTGCAGTTAAATATTTCCCTCCCCAGTTTCCTTGAGCAGAGCTCATAAATTTGTGAGATCTGAATGAATGAGAACATTTGCATATAAAATTTGTGTTTGACAATAGTTTTGAATCTTAGAAAATGATTTGTCAAATGCTCATACATTTTTCCTTTGTTGTTTTAACGGTGAAGCCTCACCTTTTAGATTCTGCTTGTATAAAGTCATAGCCAGTTTCCAGGGCTAGTACTGACATTGTTTGATGTCCAGCTGGATAGCCACAGAATTCTTTCTTTACAAACCACCTCATTTACCAAGCCAGAAGGGGCGGCTCAAATTTGAAAATTTCAAAATGTTTTCTATAGACTCTTCAAATCATAAAGGAGTTAATGACTTGCTATCCTAGATAAAAACAAAATAACTGAATATGAAAACATCCCCATCACCAGCCTTGATTCTGTGGGCAACAGAATTCGTGAATTAGAAAATTACCAATGTAGCATGTTAACTCAGACAGTGGTATTGAATTTCAGTGAATACCAAAACAGTGAGCTTCTACTCATAGGATCCAGGGTTCCTCCAGTGGTCTCCTGTGCTCCAAAGACCATCAACTTTATACAAAGTGAAATGCACGGATGACTGAGAGGGTTCTTAGGAACCAATACGTGTGCTGTGCCACAGAATACATGGACTTAGAAGGGAGGGGTGGCAGTGGGCCAGTAGGAGTACATTACACTGCCTTCTAATGACTCACTGACGAGGCTTTGCTTTCTTCACCCCAACTCCAGATTCTGTAGGTTCAGAGGTCTTAGCTATTGAAGAAATGTCTCTGCAGGGCTATTCAGTAATGAGTCCTTTGAAATTTCAAGTCCCTTGGGATATTGGATGGACTAGGATGAAAGTGAGCTTTATGTTGTGTGAGGCTATTGACTCTGCTTCTCAAGCAGGAGTGGGGATGCAGATAGATAACAGGCAGAGTAGGAGTGGGTGGACGGAGATGTTCCTCAGAAACTGGAGAGGTCACCCAATTCCGCTTCTGCTTTTGCCAGGTATAATGAAGAAAAAGTAGGAAGGCCTAAAAAGTCTCATTTAGGCAAGACCCCAAAGGGCTAGGTCACCCACCTGGAAAAAAGCAGAGGGCATCTCAAGTGCTGAGAACACAGCACGATAGGAATGCAGTGGGCAAAGTAATAATGACACTCAAGGTCCATCAACCTGTAATAAAAATAAGAGCAACACATAGCTACAATTCTTTCTGGATATGACAAAAAATGTAATTATTTTATACATTTCTCTATTTTGAACAGAAGGCCTTTAGAATGGTACAATTTAGCCAGAGGTTACTGTTGTGCCTGAGTCCTAGGACCCCCAAGAAGATCACCTCGGAGCCACACTTTTGAATGCAAAAGCAAGGTTTTGTACATTAAGTACAGGCTAGCATGGGTCCTCTGCCTCACAGTCTGACACAGCAGATGGAGGGAGACAAAAGCCACAAAGGTTACAGTCTCAAAATACAAAATTACTCATCGCATATCACAATTGGCTAAAGGTGAGGTAAAGCCCAGCTGTTAGTTCCTGATAGGCATTAGTATCTAAGGGGGATAGCAACAGCCCCCTGGTTACATCCTCCAGACATCTGCTGACCCTTTGCTAACATAGGGTCTGCCTGGAGACTTATCTGATTGGTTCGTTGTTACTCAACTGATAGGGGAAGTTAGGTGGTCAACATCAGCAGTTTTGTGTAGCTTGGATTAGTCCCAGTAGCTAATACTTCCCCTAAAAGGGGGCTAGTGATTCCCGGCTTTCCTCAGGGGTGGGGGTGAAGTTTGAGGTCCCACAAGGTCCCAACATAAAAATGGAATCTTTTCCGGCCTCAGAGTTACATCAGACCACCAGCTAGCTGATTGGATGAAGGCAGAGCTGCAAGAGAACAGCCATCACTTAAAAGACACCAGATTTAGAGGAGGAAGGCATCCGTGAGACTTTGATTGGTTTCATTTTAGGACAAGAGAACACACATTTCCAAAGCTTGATAGATAAATGCTTCAGCAATTGAGACGGAAATGTGGAAGAAGATCTACATCGTAACTGTGTTAGTGAAATCATGGGTTCACATGAACAAGTGATTACTGGAAAAGCCTGGCTTCTGAACGTGCTGTTCCTACCTCCACTCAACAGTATATGTGCAGGCGGAGGGCCTGGAAACCTGCACACCAGAAGTTACAGTCTCTGACCGTGTTTTCTCTCACGTGTGGAATTAAGACTATACAAACAGAAATAGCGCCACAGGGTGTGTGTATGTGTATATACATGCATGCGTGTATACTGTGTGTGTATGTGCCTGCCTCTGTGCATGCATTTGTATGTTTATCTATGTGTGTGCATGTGTGTATGTGTATCTGTGTGTGTTTTTACATGTGTGTGTTTGTGTATATGCATTTGTGTGTATGTGTGTTTGTTTAAGTACATACATGCATGTGTGTGATGAATGTGTGTATGCTGCATACATTCATGTATGTGTATTTGTGTGTGGTATGTATTTGTATATGTGTGTGGTGTCTATCTGTGTGTATAGGTATATGTATGCATGCATGCATGTGTATATATTTGTGTGTGTCTGTGTATGTATGCATATGTGTATGTTGTGATGTGTGTGTATATACGTATGTGTGTGGTGTGTGTATGCATATGATATAAAAGCATAGTAAAGGAAGGAGACCAGAAAGGGGAGGGGTAATGAAGGAGGCAGCAAGATAGTGAATGAGAGGAGTTAAGTAATACATAAGTAAGACGATGTCATAGTGACTCCTATTATTTTATACGACAACTAAAACAGCAATGGGAAGTCTCTGCTGTCTGTATAAATTCTTTCACACATAGAACTATTCTGCATTTTACCTGTGCACGTCTTTGTTTGAAGTGAGCGTTCATAGCATTGGCACAGACACCTGGGTGACCTCGTTGCTGTGTCGGTCTTCTATGCATCAGGAATCTTCTGCTACAGCACAGTCCATGAAGGACAACCAGTCTGTGGCGGTCTTCAGAGAGGGGCTTGTGTCCGTTACTGAAATGGTTATGCTCTGCCTCTTCTTAGTATGAACAGAGCATTGTCACATTCAGCAAGCCACTACTCCATGTTTCCCTGGTAACTCTGAAATGTAGACATGGTGAGCAGAAGTGGTTGGATTTCTGGTGATAACAGGAGACAGGTGCTAGCTGAGACTCATGGTGGAATCACTTACATACTAGAGCTCAGAGAATGTTCTAGAATATAAGATTCTGCCTGGAGTCTCTTGGGACTCTTCCTCCTGTTGGATTGCCTTGTCCACCATTGATTTACCTTCTATAAATTATATATATATATATGTATATATTATAATTATATAAACTAAATTTTTTATTTTGTCATATAAAAATAAATATCATTGAAAAATAATCTGAGAACTCACATTTGCTCTTGCCTTGTTACTGTGTCTTATGTTACACTCTACAGTTACACTCACGGGCTTCATTTCCACAAAGAGAACGGTGAAGGCAAATATGTCAGCAAATGGTGTCTGATCTGTGACGGTCTGAAATCATGGCAGAGTGCCAGCTGACATCCTAGGCACTTGCTTTGCTTGCAGCTTTGGATTCATGCTCAGTGCTCAACATCCATGCTGGATGCCTCTCAATGGTGGTGGTTTATAATCCTGCTTGGGAGCTGAGAAGTGCATTGCTTTTCATCCTTTTTTGTTTCCTGTATTCTGAGCTGAAATCTCAATCCCTGAGACCATAGGGACTTTGAGGAAAATCAAATATACTGTAATAAATTCCTTTTTGCTCCAACTTGCAAGAGTGTGCTCTGTGACTTCCGACTCAAAATACTGTCTCTTCCACCCTCAGATCTCAGGCTCTAACAAGTTCCCCAGGCGATTCTCATGTAGGCTGTACAGTGTGGGTAGAGGTATTTGGGGACTCCCTGGGAGGACTTACTAATCTTCAGAAACAGAGGGTGTGGAGAGAGGGACGGTGTAAAGAGGAGAGAGGGGGTGATCTTAAAAGGCCGTGTGTTTCTAAACCAAAGGTTCTCACATGTTCATGGTGGAAAAAAGTATTGAGAGTTGAAAGTTTGCTTTTCCCCTCATCTTTTGAGACAACTCGGGTATCCTAAAGTGGTCCTGAAGTCAATATGAAGTCAAAAATTACTTTGAACTCCTTTTCCTTTTCTTTCTTCCTTCAGTTCTTTCTTTTCTTATTTTTTAGGGAGGATTTTGAACTCTTAATCTTCCTACGTTTACCTCCTGAGTGTAAGAATTATAGCATGAAAGCTTGAGCAGGCTCTCAGGGTTTATGTGGTGCTGAGACTGGAATTCGGGGCTTCCTGCTTGCTAGGTTAGCACTCAACCAACTGAATGACATTCCCAAATGAGAAATTATGCTTTGTCCATCTGAACCCCCATTTTTCAAGTTGAACATTATGAAAATATGGAATGATATAGAGTATAAACTAAGTTATGGCACTAACTCCTTTATTTCTCTGACTTTCCTGCATTTACATTAAAAAATAATTCCATTTAAGGTTGTAGGTGGCAGCCTCTGTCTGCTAAGATTTTGTTGACTATAATTTTACCCTTTCAGATTTTTTTCAGTCCAGCTTGTTAGGTCCATGTTACTTCATTATTGACAATCTATACATTCACTTTTCTCTCTGCTTGAACATATTTCCTTAAAATCTTCCAAAGTATGGTTCCTTTCCTATATTCTGATCTTGGGACAAATGTCACACAAGCGACTCCATAAGACAATCCTATCTTAGCTTCTTTATGGTTTTCAGTATTTGCCTCAGCTTATGTTCTTTAAAAATATAAAATAATCAGTATTGAAAACCATTATGTGGTGGCCTATGCATATAATCCTAGCTATTCTAGAGAGTTGGACAGGATGATTAGAGGTTCGAAGCCAACCTGGACTACAGTCCAAGACTCTATGTCAAACTCAAATGTAAATGACTAAGGATTTAACTCAGTGATAGAGCGTGCTTATCATGATAAGCAGTGATAGTGTTTGCCTAGCATGACAAGCACTGCGTCCAATCCTCAGCATGCTGCTCATATATCTGCTTATTCAAACATATAAATGCACATCTAGAATTAAATCATCGTAACTTTTGTTTCCTTATGTGTCCCTTTAAAGCCAAACCAAACCAAGCAAAAATGGATGCAAAGGAAAATGGTAGTTTCAAGTTTGATTGTAAGAGCAAGGATATTGGTTATCACAACATACTCCACGGCTTTAAGAAAGTGTCTATGCCATACACAGTAGGCACTCAAAAATAGTTCTTGAGTAAGAAAATTAATAAACTACTGTCCATATGTGGTATGCCTGCTGTACAGATGTGGATTATGTAAAGAGCAGATAAAGGGCATTTATTGAAAAAAATACCTCTTTATAAACTTTATTTCTCTTGGTACATTTCATATTAACAACTCCACAGGGTAGATGCTAATAGGTTTGTTTTCTTTTTCATAGATAAAGTGAGAGTAGAGGAGTGATATATTAATAGCAATATAGAGTAACCAAGGTCACAGAGCTAGTGAAAGCATGGTGTTAGATTTCAGGTTCAAAGTCTGAGTCTTGAACTACTGTATCATTTTGAGATAGAAATCAAAGATTTTATTTTAATGAAAGAGAAAGGCACAGTGCAGTTTGTAGACTGTTTAAGCAGTTTAAGGGTTGATACTTTTTCTCCCAAATTCATATGTTAAAAATCCTGACTCTAAAGTAATGGTCAAATAAATGAGGCCTATTGGGGAGAATCTATTTCCCACGCCAGTTTCAACGACATTATACAAGAAGCCTCAGAGCTTCCTATCTCTCCCATCAGGTGAAGACACACCCAAAGTGAGGGGCACACTGGTGAAAAACAAAATATGCTTCCCAACCCATATCAGCTGGGACCTTAACATTGGACTTCCTATCTTCCAGAACTGTGAGGAATGAATTTCTATTTATTGTTTATAAATATTTGATTTGAATTTTTAAAACCCACAAATATAATCATGGCCATGAAATACCTCAGATTGTAGGTGATTCTATACTTAAAGGTAATAAAATGAACTGAAATATATTAATTTTTAGAAAAAATTTATGTAGAACTCAGAATGTATGAGGAAGATTATTCTGAACACTGGAACCCTATTTATAAGAACCAAGAATAGTTTCTTCCCATGGTGATCTCCACATACGTGATAAATAATCTAGCTTTGTGTGTGTGTGTGTGTGTGTGTGTGTGTGTGTGTGTGTGTGTGTGTATTTTGGGTCACCTATATTAGTCAATATGGCAATATGGAACCAGCTAAGCATCTAATCACTCAATCAATCATGCCTAAGGGATGAAGCCCCGAGAAATATTATGGAAATGAGGATCATCTTTGTAGCTCTGCCTGCACATTGGATTCCTCATGTTGTGGCAGGTAGTGAACATTGTCCTAGCTCAACAATCAGCTTGAGACTACCCATGCTAGACCACACTTAAACTTTGCCCTGTTCCTCACTTCTCTTTGCTTATCTGGTCAGTTTTTCTCCACTGTAACACCATGTTTCACTATAAATGCAACATTTTCAGGAGTCTGTTGGTCCTAGCAGTCTATCAAGCCTTAGAGAGATTTTAGAAAAACAATACTAAATTTAAAAATCAGTATCAGAGCCAGACATGGTGTCACATGCCTTTAGTCCCAGAACTAGGAAGGCAGAGGCAGATTGATCTCTAAGTTTGAGACCAGCTTGGTCTATAAAGTGCATTTCAGGGCAATCATGGCTACACAGAATTCCAAGACTGTCAGGGCTAGAGAGAGAAACCCTGCCTTGAAAAAAAACATCAGTATCAGAAGTGAGAATGTTCTTATAGGACTGAGAACACTTAAACTTGGTCTCAAACCATGTGCAGTTTACAGTGAGGAACAGGTACTGGCACCTGTGAGTTTCTGTGGACTCTGGAATATTTCTGTATTTGAGTGGTTTTACAGCATCACTCTCCTGAAGTTATGCGTGTCAGAGATACTTGGGTACTCATTTTTCATATTAAAGAAATAATTCAGTGGGTTTAGTGGCATTCCTATCTAGACGCTAATGCCCATGAATATACCCTGCTCTCTAAGAATATTTGGATGAATCAAAAGCTAAAAATCATAAGGCTATGCCTATGAAAGGGCCTGCGAGCCTGGTTGTTAGTGATGAAGACAAGGACAAGAACAAGGATTACTATATTCACTGGACCTGTGTGCAGCTTGTATCCAAATGAACCCAAACTTGGTTACTATGAAAAGAGTTTTTTTAGACCTATTGTAGCTCAAATTGTATTTTCTGTCTGTAAAACTAAAAAATATGATTGGAATTATGCTAAATACTAACTACTTTGCACCTATTACACCCATATTGAAAATAAACTATATACCATATATCTCTTTATTCATAGTATTTGGCATACATCAAACGGGAACAACCATGAAATGCACCACACATTAAAAAGCTACAGTGTTAAAAACTATTTTTTAACTTACAGACTAAACTCCAAATGAGTAGTTTATTCTCAAAATTAAGTTGTAGTTATCTTAGAATGATTAAAAGGATGCTCAGGAGAATGAGAGGAATGTGTGGTCTATACTAGTTTACTAACTATTATATAGGCTCATTGACTTTTATTTGCCTTTTTACTATCTTTTTTTAACAGATATACATTTTAACACAAAGAGATGTCTTATTTACTTAGAGATCATGCTTATTTGGTAACTCTATCTTCATAAGACTAGGAGAAAGTAGAAAAAAGATTATTACGGAAAAAAAAGGAAACAGTGGAAGAATAAGAGAAGGAAATGTGTGTCGGGATAAGATAAGATCAAAGTATATTATGTATGTGCAAGTAAATAATCACAATGAAATCTATTATTTTGTACAATATACACTGTAAAAAGGAACAGGGGAGACATGAAAGGAAGATGTAGAAATGAGATAAGGTACAAAAAGGCTTTTGCTTCTGCCCTAAAAAATATCCCCAGACAATCTGGGTGGTGGTGCTGCACGCCTTTAATCCCAGCACTCAGAAGGCAGAGGCAGGCAGATTTCTGTGAGTGTGAGGCCAGCCTGGTCTACAAGAGCTAGTTCAAGGTCAGGCACCAAAGCTACAGAGAAACATTGTCTCTAGAAAAAACAAAACAAAACAAAACAATATCCTCAGACTGTCTCCCTTTGTATGACAGATTGGATTCCTGGGGATCCTCTATCATCTATCTATCCCCACAAGAGATGGATGGCAAGATCTACGATATGAAATCTTGGCAGACTCTTTGAAGACTCTTCTTTCTAGGCCAGCAATAGCACAAGTACCATCTGCAGAGAGTTTTGTCCTTTTATTTCAGATAGAGGGCATCCTGGATCATATTTCTTTCTGATCTTTGAACGTGATTTCATATTACATGGATTTGGTTTTCAGTACTAGGGATTAAATGTAGAATCCATATATAGAGGTCCTTCTATATATGCTTTTATTGGTTAATGAATAAAGAAACACACCTTGGTCTGTGATAGGGCAGAGTAGAGCTAGGTGGGGAAACTAAGCTGAGTGCTGAGAAAAAGAAGGTGGAGTAAAGGAGAAGCCTTTTCCAGAGATAGACTCATCAGAAACTTGCCAGTAAGCCACTGTCACGTGGTAATACACAGATTAATAAAAATGGTTAACCAAAAGTATAAGAGCTATCTAGCAATATGCTTGTGTTTGGCCAAGCAGCAATTTAAATAACATAGTTTCTAAGTGATTATTTTGTGGTCTGGGCAACCAGGAATGAACAAACAGCTTCCACCAACAACTTTACATGTGCTAAATATCTTCTGTCCAATATTGTTTTTATAAATAGGATCAGAATTTGGTATATGGAGAGAATGCAGTTCCAACACAGCAAAACCAAAGACAAAGGCATGTAAAGCAATACCTGGAGTGGTAAAGGTATTAAGACATGTTTGTTGGCATGATATTATTACTACGACTCTTTATTATGCATATAGTACATAAACAAATTAATATATATATTTGTGAATATGTGTACATGTACATTTGTTTATATATTTTACTACTTCCAGATAATAGGCCCTATCATATTCCTAAGGTGTGGAATATGCATAACGTATATTGTTCCCTCTTGAAGTTCTTTGTATAATTTTCTCACCTGTCCATCACATGGTCTTCACCTGTTTCTTCATCATCTTCTCTTGATTCATGCTCTTCCTTTTCTGATTCCATCATGAAAGTGATATTCCTTTGCCTAGCTTTCCTTTAAAAAATGGCTTCTACCATAAGAATAAATATCTGCTTGTTGTATTTCTAAAAAGCTGCAATGTTAATAATTTCTGCATAGGAAGAGTTCAGGCTGCTAACAGCTTACATAAGGAGGTCAGAGAAATTGTTCTTGGAGCAACTGATATTTGAGATAAGATATAAAGAACAGGCAGGTGTTATTTTGGAGAAGAAAAAGAATAAGAATATTCTAGGTGGAGGGTAGACTGAGCAGATGTGAAGACCTTGTTAACATTTCAGCAAACATGGGCACCACATCTAAACCACAAAGCAGGGAGAAAACAGAGGAGCACTAGATATTAGTCATTACAGTCTGCAGATACCACAGATAAAATTATATCTTGAGTTTGCAATTGACAGGGTACTAAAGAAAGTGGACAAGGAAGGAAAAGGTAACTAGGTCAAGGTTATTCATGGGAAATCTTAGGTAGCAATGAAGATACCTGTGATGAGATACCTCAGTAGACATAATGCAATATAACAGCATTTAACATCATTTTCTTGTCTAAACCCTGCCTGTAGACTTTGGGAAGGTAACTACAACTCCAAGAGAAGATTGTATAATGGGTACATATTAAATAAGCAAACACAGCTTGCCTGTAATCCTTAACTATGCCTCTTGCTTCCATGGGTTAATATGTCTTTGTCCCAAATATTAAATGAAAATTTTTGTAGCATTCCCAGAGAATATAAGTGACCATTTCCAGCGGAAGAGGACAAGAGAGTCAAAGAGGAAATCCATTATAACTGATTCTCTAAAATTCTGCTTATCAATTCAATAACTGTTAATGTGGTTTGCATGTTTATATACTGCTTATGTCCGAAGGTCACCAGGGTTTGAGGAACACAGCACCTGCTCTGCAGACTGCAAGCTTTCTGTTGAAATCCTGGGATGCTGGCAACCCAATTTACTTTCAGATTCATTCTGTTTGCTTTGTTCAGTTCCAGCAACTCAGCCAGAATTTGGTAAATAATTTAAGCAATCTGAGTCCAACCGCTAGAACACATCATTTCTAAATCATCAACATTATATATATATATTTAGAGACCAAACCAGTCTCTGATTCCTGTTCTCAGCCTTAATGAATTTCTGAGAATAACCAGTTCGCGATAGCTGATCAAGTGGATGAGGCCATAGCTCCCCCCTTCCTAAAGCCCAGGGAAATGACAGGAATAGAACAAAAATGAAAAGCACAAATCTGCAGCTGTATCGGGAGCCAAAAAGCTGTTCCTTGACACACCACCGAGAGCCCACATGCTCCCATGTCCTGTGATTGCGGACTTAACAAGGTAAACCAATATGGATGAGTCAACACATCAAAAAGGTTGAAGAAGTTCTAAAAGGCTTTTTTTTTTACCCTTCCTAAAATGCAAAGTTAAAGATGCAGGCAGCCATGGGTAGTGCTGTTATTTGAAATTAAAAGACTCTGGCATACCATATCCCAAGGAGAGCTTTGCATAGAAAACCGATTGCGGAATTTGTCATCCAATTGCAATTATGTAAGGATGGTGGTATCCATCCTATGTACGGCTCCCATTTGCTGCTCAAGGGATGAGTCAGGACAGCTCTCCCAAGTCTGGGCCACCAAGAAGGACAAAGGTACCTCCTTCTGGGGAACACAGCCTCAGGTAGAATAACAGAAAACTCTCTGGGGATTCCAGATCTGCCCAGCTCATCTCTGTATCCACCATTTCTGTAATCAAGAGTCTCGGTGCTCTGGGGCAGCGGGAGGAGAGGGAGGCTGCAATATTTTGCCTTACTATTTAGACCTCAGGTGCACAAAATGACTTTAATCAAAATCCCTCAGTTAAGTTCAGCCAGTGAAAGCCACAGTGGGATTTGCAGAGTGGGAGGGGGAGGTCGGGAGCTCTTTCTCCTCTTCTCACTGGATCTTAAGGCAGTCTCTCCTTTGCCCTTTAGGGACTCCCAAGACAAATTTCCTCAGTTATTCCAAGACCATGAAATTGCTGGTTTCCTTCCAGCCGATGTGCATGTTTGTCCACAGTACCTTGATTAAGATCTCCTCAATCACCCCACTAGAGATGTTCTCCGTTTCCTGCTGTGAGGATGACTGGTAGGAGGCTCTCTTCCTGGGTTTCTCTAATTAAGGACTCCAGGGGGAAAGCCTTTTCAATTTCTGCAGTCAGTCTTGGCTGCTCTCTCTTGCTGAGTGAGCTTGTTTTGATGCCATGCAAAAATGTCCCACGTTGTATTTACTTCTTGATTATTCTTGTCTGAGGTGTCTATTTGAATGTTTCAGGGAACCCTCCAACTTTATCTCTATGGGGGCATTGTCTTTTATTGTGTTATTATCTGTTTCCTATTATTATTCTAATAGTCTATTGCTAACTTTTTGTCCTGTCCTTACAGAAGTAGATAAGTATCCCATGGCATGCCATAATTTCTGGCTTACAAGTATTCTCATGTGGCATAGTTTCATTAAAATTCACTGAGGAATACGCATATGTTCACTATGAGGAATATGTATATATTTTTAGTATTCTTTTTTCTGAAGTAGGTAACAATTAGCTGTCAAAAAGGAGGACTGATTTGCCCAGCACAGACATATTAGAAATTTTAGATGACTAAGTATTTGTGTTATGAATGAGTAGACAAGTTATACCTTAGTTTGAAGAATTCTTGCTCTTTGGCATTTTGAGAATTTCCTTCTGGTTTTGAGAAACTATTAGTTGTATTACATGTCAAAAACATAAGTGCATACTATAATTGTTACATAGAATTATATATGTATTCAAGAAGTTGAACTTACAATGTTTCTGCCCCTCTGAGTTCTTAAGAATTGTCCTGCTTGACTGAATTGTCAATAATCAATAGATGTTTTTGAATTTTTCTAATACAAGATTTAGTTTATTGCACATTTAGCTTTCAGTGTTTTCAAGCAAATTTATTAATTCTTTACAACATGTATCTTTATTTATTTAGTTAGCTATTGACAAGATCGATGTCCAATTCTCTATGTCACTGCAAAAGACTTCAAACATTTTCTTATAATGTCTCCTCCTTACGAGAGCTGGAATGGCAGCCATTTGTCACCACATACCGCTTAAAAAGTGCTCTGGTTTCAGCCAAGATCTCCCTGCATGCTAGGCAAGCACTCCAGCAACTGAGCTACAAATCTAACCTATTTTCTTTGAATTGTCAAAACTACTGCTGAACTCAACTTTAATCATATATTTTCCACCTTATCAATCATCAACAAGTTATAAGTTTTTTTAAATAACATCTACCTCCTTTAATATGAATAACATAATGGCAGATTAGTTTGGGTTAGCATTTGATACTAGTTTTTCTGTTTTTAGTTTCAAGATGTTGTCTCCATGGTTCTTAAAAATTCATATCTTTAATGCTCACTTTCTCTGTCACAAGCGGGAGTTTAATTCCTATTCACTTAGCTCTGTAGTGTTTTAGGGACTTACTTTTAATGACTATCACTTGGAAAAAAATGTTGATAGGTTATCAAACATTTCCTCTGGGTCCGATGTCCACTCTCTGCTTTCTTATTTCCAATTTCAGGCTTGGTCATTTGAGACAAAGAGATTGAATATAATGACAGAAATCTGTTGGTGCAGTTGCTCCTTGGTAACCATGAGGGCAGAGTATGGTTGCCCTGCCCCACCGCAGTCTTTGTATCATATACAAATTACTTTCAGTACTGAAGAAAACGAAGCCTATGCAAATAGTTCCTATACTACACCATTTGCACAATAATAACAAGAAAACAGTCCATAACTTTCAATTACAGATAATGTTTGTCTGGCCGATATTTCTGTCAGTGGCTGCCCTACTCTGTGGGTATGGAATCTTCAGAAATGGAGGTCAGAATGTACGTTCATTTATACCCTTCAGGGTGCATGGCTTTTACCTAGAGAGCTTGAGAAGTCAGAGTTCTAGGACATAACCCAAATGTCCAATTAGTGGTTCTGAGATGGAGTGAGAATACAGATTTCTTATGGTCTTATAAAAGACACTGACTACTCCCAGCTGGAAGACAATATTTTGAGCATTTTTGACTAAGTACAAGCCTGTTTCCCCAGCATAATCTCTGAGCTTTAGAGTTGTTCTTTCTACTCTGAAAGATGTGAAATACAGTTATGATTGATTGCACCTGTATTTCAGAGATCCCTAATCAAATGCAAGACACATTCTTAATTTTTCTTATTACATTTTTATTACTCAAATTTTTTCTTACAATATAGTTACACTATGTCCTCTCAGGTTCTACCTGCCTCCCTAACCATCTAACATCATGTTCTTAATCTCTCAAAACAAAACAAAACAAAACAAAAAAAGAAGCAAAATACTAAGCTATAACAAACAAACAAAACACACAAAAATACATGGAGTCAACTACTACTGAACATTATGTATGCTGTGGAATATGGTTAATATACACAGTGTCACTCCTTTGGAGAAAATAGAATTTCCTTTTCTCAGAAGGTTTAAGTTGGGAATTGCTTCTTGGCTAGGACTGGGGCTTTGTGTCTACTTTGTCTGCTCAATCTTGGGATTTTGGTGGCTTGACTTTGTGAAGGTCTTTCCCATGCTGTCAGAGTCTCGGTGAGTTCCTGTGTACATTAGCTTTGTTATGTTTGGAAGACACTGTTCCTTAGAGTCATCCAGCACCTCGAGCTATTACAATCTTCCTGGCTTCTCTTAAATGTAGATCCCTAAGCCCTGAGGAGAAGGGTTTGATAAAGACATTCCATTTAGTACCCCAAAGTCTCTCACTTCCTGCACAATTCACAGTGTGGGTCTCTGTTTTAATTATCTATTGTTAGAAGAAGTTTCTCTGGTGGAGGATTGAGTGCTGTCCTGATGTATGGGTACAGAAATAAGTCACTAGGAATTGTTTAATTGCTATGTTCACTTAAAAATAACAGTAGTAGGTTTCCTCTGGGCCCATGACCTATTCAGTCTCTGATTCTTGGCTAAAAATTGGAGTATAAAATTAAATGAAGAGTTCTAGAGAGATAAAACACAAATGGCCAAGAAACACTTAAAAATGTTCAACATCCCTAGCCATCAGGGAAATACAAATTAAAACTACTTTGAGATTCTATCTTATTTCAGTTAGAATTTTCATCATATGATATCAGATAATGATAGGGATGTGGTGAAAGTGGAACACTTATTCATTACTGGTGCAAGTGCAAATTGATATAGCAATTATGGAAATCAGTGTGGATGTTCGTCAAAAATAAGAAAATATATCTACCATAAGATCCAGCATATACTCAAAGGATTTG
The DNA here is from genome assembly GCA_028555095.1 of Dicrostonyx torquatus. Classification (NCBI taxonomy): domain Eukaryota; kingdom Metazoa; phylum Chordata; class Mammalia; order Rodentia; family Cricetidae; genus Dicrostonyx; species Dicrostonyx torquatus. The sequence goes on along the minus strand of JAQHUG010000250.1, from coordinate 1,006,435 downwards.
GGGACTTGTTATAAAGAGAGACACATGCACATCCTTGGTCATTGCTCTACCCATAATAGTCAGAAACTGGAAACTGTCTAGATGTATATCAACTGGTCGATTGATAGCAAAAAAAAATGGTACATTTACACGATGGAATATTCTTCAACTGTTGAGAAAAATGAAATCATGAAATGTGCAGGTAAATGGATGGAAATAAAAACAACCATCCTGGGTGAAGTAACCCAGACCAGAAAGACATATATGTCATGTTGATCATATATATATATATATATATATATATATATATATATATAGAGAGAGAGAGAGAGAGAGAGAGAGAGAGAGAGAGAGAGTGTGTTAGTTGTTAACTTTTAGATATGCATGGTTAAATTTAAGTAACCATAGGGGTCAGGCAGCTAGTAAGGCACCAGGGCAAAAAGAAATCTTTTAAAGAGTGAGAAATAGAACATCATGTTTTAAAGGAATAAAGGGGAACTAGAATAAGAGCATTAAATAGGAAAGGAGATGGGAAGTCAGGGTAGAGGAAGGAATATGAAGAGAGATAACCAACCCAAAAGATCTTTTGAAAAGCCATGGGTAAGCCTACTACTCTAGAAGCTTCTTAAAACAGATAAAAGGAATTTAAACATTGTCATCACATAATGGGGGAGACAGTACCCCAACTAGACATCATATGTTACCAACTAAAATTCCAGTATCAGGAATAGGTTACCTCTTGCAGAGTCATTGACAAAGTGGCCCCATAGACCCCCAAATATTACAGTCTATTGCCAATGCTTTTGGCTACATTCTGTGACAATATAGTAAGGCCCTATTGATGAGGACACTATCTACTTATATCATCAAATATGGAAACCAGACTAGAAGCTGGACTATGGAGCCCAACTAAAAGCTCCACCCCTACTGACTAGCATTCACAGCGCTGGAAGATGCTATACATGCTGCTGGTGGAAAAAAGTCACTATCAATCATACTCAGCTACAAACTCTGAACCTACAATAGCATCCTGCTTGCAAGATATATTGGTGAAATGCTAGCACAGATATCACAGGAATAATCAACCACATTTTATGTGAATTTAAGACTCCATGAGATGATTGAGTCCCACATCTAATTTTATTGACTTTTAATTTCAGTAACATATGCATAAAAGGTCTTTTGTTTAACTAAAATTAAGATGCAACTGTACTATGTTAAATCTGACACACCCAGCAGGCATCATTTGGTTTCATACTAGTGGCCTCACTGCTAATGGATTGTAGTGGCATCTCATTTGTATTTTCATAAGTAAACCTTGCCTGAAGATCAGAGAGTAAAACAGCCCCACTCGTCAGTCTTACAGACCAGGCAGTGGTTAACACACACCTTTAATCCATAGAAACCGGTTGCCATAGAAACCGGGTGGTGCATGCTTTCAATCCCAGTGGTGCACACCTTTAATTCCAGCCCTAAAGAGGATTATAAAACATGAGGAGACAGCTCTCAGTCACAGTCTCATTCTATTGATTCTTGAAGGCAGGATCCCCATTTTGGACTGAGGAAGAAATTAGAGTCAGTGGCTGGCTGCTTTGCTTTCTTGTCTTCAGGTTGAATCCAATTTCTCTCTCTGAGGTATTTTTTAAATCATGCATCATTTGGCACCCAACTTTTGGGACACAAATTTACAAAAAAAAAGCCATTTGTCTGAAGCTTTTTTAGCCACCAATCCAGGCCACAGCTGGGATTAAAATTCCAGCTCTAGGAATATGAACTCAGAGCCAGTCACCTGGGTTTGGGAAAGGCACTGGTGCTCCCAGCTCCCACCTGCCCCATGTAAAGATGGAAAATACGCAGGGAATCTGGATACTTTATGTTACTGAGTTATCTTTGAATTGTTTGACTGCTGAGGAAAAAGGAATATCTGCTAAAAGACATTTGATTAAATTGTTGCTGGATTAATTCAACCTATATATTTTGAAAATGTCTTGACTTCAAAATTTAAGTCAAAGATATTTTACTTTGGAGAAGAGGTTTTTATTTTGTTTCCACAGAAAATGAGAGGCTGTGGATGCATTCTTGGTTAAGAAAAATAAGGTTTTATTAAGAGCTTCTGAAAATTTTCTAGCGGGAACAGATGGCCCAGATGATCCAACATTTTATTGCAGATTTCTCTGAGTTCTACATCAACAGCTTCAAGACTGCTGACTGAAATGATCAAACCTCATAGAATATTCCATCAGGACTTGACCATAATCTTACATTTTCTTTGTGTACTCATAAGATTACCAGTGCCCCCAATCAGCAAGAAGTAGCCTAGAAAACTATGACCACATTCACAAAATTTGGATAATGAATGTTTGTCTTTGTTTAGAGTATTGGTTACAAGTTGTTATTATTTATAATGGTCAGAAAAAACTAAACAAAGGAAATTAGATTCAAGGTTCTTGTTTTGAAAAGACAAAATGGAGTGATATAAATATGATAGAATAAAAAGGTAGATTATTGATCTACACTGAAAAGAAAAATGGGGGATATTGATATGATCTTGTTTTGAAAAGAAAAAAGAGGATATTAATTTAGGATAAGAGGATAGATTATTGAATCTACTCTGAAAAGAAAAAGAGAGGATATAGATCTAATAAGATAAAAGGTAGGTTATTGAATCTACTTTTTAAAAGCAACTAGTAGTTTTAAATGCTTTACATTGGATTGGAATTTTGTATATTATATACAAATTTTGTATATTGATACAAATTTGAGATTGACTTTGTTAAACATTCTGTGCAGACATTTCTAATTTTTCAAGATATTGTACCTATATATCTCATTTACCAAAATAATGCAAATTTCTAGTGCTTGAAAATTATTATTATTACCAACTGTTTAGGATAATAAGGAAATATAGGTTATTAGGTAATCACCTAGTATTCAAACTTGTAGTCAAATTAGGTATGATTTTAAAGTCAAGCAAAGATAAACTTTAGATAGACAGGTCATCTTAAAACACTTCAGAGATCTACAGAATATGGCATTTAGACATTTTAATAACCCAGTTCTTCATTTTTATAACAATGAGACATGTCTGCACCTGGAAGCATCAATCTACTTCAGAGAAGATAATGAACATTGAAGAAACTCGACATGAAGTTTACATTCTTTGTAGCAAAAGTAAGCCACTGGATAAGAAAATGCCATTTTCTTGACTGCTGACAGTATGTTGTTCTAATGACAAGCAGAACATGAAAGAAAGTAATTGCCAAACATTGTCAATACAAGGAGGGAAAGTCCTTCAGAATATCCTGCTTCACACAAAGATCTGTTGGATATGCTAGGCCTGTAGAACAGAGCTAGAGATGCCTCAACATTACAAAGGAATTTTGGGTGACTGTCTAGGTAGCCAGCTGTTTCTGTCATTATTCACATTTTTTTTAGAAGTCACTTGCTTATACTTCCTGCTTACTCAGTTAATTTTATTTCTTTCTTGAGTCTATGAGGTAGTTGAAGACTAGATAGTCATCAGAAAAGAAACTCACTAAAAAAAAATGTAAAGCATATAAGGTTGAGAGATATCAAAAGATAGTTTTGGATGGTAATGCAAGTTGTGGTAGAAAGTAAATTAGGCATAAGACTTTGGACTCACCAAAATAGGATAGATATGGAATATTTTCTCTGAATTTGTCAAATACAAATGTACTAGACATTGTTGATGTATTTATTGCCTGTATATATTGTATATAGTTATTTTGCTTAATATATATATATATCTTTTCTTATATTGCCTGTAGCCTTTTATTTTAGACAAAAAGGGAAAATGTAGTAGCATTCATTTGTATTTTGATAAATAAAACTTGCCTGAAGATAAGAGAATAAAACAGCTCTGCTGGTCAGCCTCACAGACTAGGTAGTGGTAACACACACCTTTAATTCCAGTAGTCACACTAGTTTACCATAGAAACTGGTCCGTACATGCCTTTAATCTCAGTGATGCATTCCTCTAATCCCAACCTTAGAGAAGATCATAAAATGGGAGGAGACAGCTCTCAGCACTAGTCTCATTCTGAGATTCTTGGAGGAAAGATTGCCATTTCAAACTGAGGTAGAGTTAAGAGTCAGTGGATGGCTGCTTTGCTTTCTTGTCTTCAGGTTGAATCCAATTTCTCTGAGTTTTTATTAATCGTGCATGACTAGATGATCATGAACAAATGAAAAATTCAATAAGCAAGTTCCCTTTGTGGTTTCTGCTTGAATTTCTACTTGACTCTTTGCCTTTACTTTCTTTAAAAATGGACTGTGAGTTCATATGTGCATCAGTCCTGCTGTGTCTGAAGTCCTTGTTTTCTTGGTGTCTTCCATCTGTTTTGGATCTTACAATTTTTCTCCTCCTGACAGTATGCACAGGGGCTGCCAAGATCTAAGCCATAGGGTTGCAGCACTGAGAGGGGAAATGGACACAAGCCCCATCCCTAGTCTAGAAGGTATCTCAGATTGACAACCATGTGCAAAGAAAAGATATTTTTTTCCTCAACAGACTCTCACTGAGGACACAAGCATTCTTGAGAAAAGTCCCAATGCCAAGGGATATATGGTCAAGATGAAACAAACTCAGTGGTACTTGGGTAAATTTTTTTTGTCTTGTAATGCTTTATCTGGACATTTTTAAAACTTTATAGACCTTTTGCTTATAGATAAATTCTCCAGTTTTGTTTTTATGGGTTTTCTGAGTGTGTAGAATGTGTGTGTCTCAGCATTTATATACGTTTCTTGTGTTTTTTCTTTAGTACCTTTTTTGTTTGTTTTATCCTATTCTGGTCTATTTATTTAATAATAATAATAATAAATGACTGTTTTTTAATTAGAGAAAGAAAGGGTGTGTATTTGGGTAGGTGGAGAAATAGGGAGGATATGGGAGGGGTAGGGGACATAAACCATAATTAGAATGCATTATATGAGAAAAAAAAATCTATTTTCAAAAAAACAAAATGAGTGTGGCCTGGAAATGTAAGACAAAATGAACCCTTTTCAGAAGCACAGGCTGTGACTGCAGAGAGAATACCAAGAGGTGAGTGACCAACCACACAGTGGGGCATATCATTCTCTAAGCACTTGTGCTGGAAGAAAACCCCATACCCCTCCACTTACCTTCCTCATCTTCTCTAGCCAGCCAGCAGGCAAGCTTCCTGCAGGTAAGTTGCTCCAACACCCTTACCCCATCAATTGCACCCTGTAAGCTACAAATGACTTTCTGCCCCCAAACCCTCCTATTCCCTGCAACCTCAGAGGAACTCTGAAGCACAGGATGTGACTCCATAGAGAGGACCGAAAGAACAGACCAAGAGAGTGGACCAAAAGAGACACAGCAACAGGACAGAACAGGTGAAGGACAGCTCCCAAAGACACAGACAGCAATTGCAAGGATTGGACCAAGAGGCAAAGATACTACCAGCACCAACTGGAGGAAGAGATGGGTAGACGTCAATGCAATAATTCATTCAACAACCTAAAAAGCAACATGGTAACTCCAGAATTTAGTGTTCAGAAAACAAGAAGACCTGAACATCCTAACCCAAAAGAAGCAAAATAAATTGATTTTAAATGTAACTTTATGAGGATGATGGAGACCCTTAATGAGGAAATAAAAATCTCCCTTAAAAAATGAAGGAAGCCGGGCAGTGGTGGAGCATGTCTTTAATCCCAGCACTCGGGAGGCAGAGGCAGGCAGATCTTTGTGAGTTCGAGACCAGCTTGGTCTACAAGAGCTAGTTCCAGGACAGGCTCCAAAGCAACAAAGAAACCCTGTCTCAAAAAACCAAAATAAATAAATAAATAATAATAAATAAATAAAAATGAAGGAAAATATAAGAAAATGGAATAAATCAATAAATCTATTAAAGAAACACAAGAAAACCAAGAAAAAACAATCAAACAGATGAAGCAAAAATTTAAACAGTTCAAGACTTGAAAACTAAGATAGAGGCACTAAAGAAAATACAAACTTAGGAAATTATGGAAATGGAAAATCTGGGTAACTAAACAGGGACTACAGATGCATGCATAAGCAAAAGAATACAAGAGATTGAAGAGAGAGTCTCAGGTGTTGAAAATGCTGTAGAGGAAATAAATTCATCAGTCAGAGAAAATGTTAACTCCAAAAAATTCTTAACACCAAATATCCAGGAAATATGGGACACCATGAAAAGACCAAAACCTAAGAATAATATGGATAGAAAAAGGAGCAGAAGTCCAATTCAAAACACAGAAAATATGTTCAACAAAATTATAGAATAAAAATTTCCCAACCTAAAGAAGAATATTCCAAGAAGCTTACAGAGTAACAAATAGACTGGACCAGAAAAAGGCCCCTTGCCCCATAATAATCAAAATATAAAGCATACAGAATAAAGAAAGACTTTTAAGAGTTGCAAAGAAAAAAAATAACAAAAAACATGTAAAGGCAGATAATCAGAATTACAACCAACTTCTCAATAGAAACTGTGAAAGCCAGAAGATTCTGGACAGACATGCTGCAGACACTAAGAGACCACAGATGCAAGCCCAGACTATTACATCCAGCAAAGCTTTCAATCACCACTGATGGAGAAAATAAGATATTCCATGACAAAATCAGATTTAAACAATACCTATGCACAAATCCAACCCCACACAAAGTACTAGAAGGAAAAGTCCAACCTAAGGAAGCTAACCACATCCAGAAAATACAGGCAACAGATAACCTCCCACCATCAAACCCCAAAGAGGGGAAACACAACAACACGAACACTGAATTAACAATCACTGGTGATTAATATCTCTCAATATCAATATACTCAACTCACCTATAAAAAGACACAGGCTACCAGAATGGATGCAAAGCAGGATCTTTCTTTCTGCTGTGTATAAGAAACACATCTCAACCTCAAAGATAGATTTTACCTCAGAATAAAAATTTGGGGAAAGATTTTCCAATCAAAAGGACCTAAGAAACAAGCAGGTGTAACTATCCTAATATCTAACAAAATAGACTTCAAACTAAATTCAATCAGAAGAGATGGAGAAGGATACTTCATGTTCATCACAGGAAAAATCCACATTGATAAAGTCTCAATTCTGAACATCTAGGCCCCAAATACAAGAGCACCCACATATGTAAAAGAAACATTACTAAATTAAAATCACACATTAAACCCCACACACTATAAGAAGGAGACTTTAACATCCCACTCTCACCAATGAACAGGTCAACCAGACAAACACTTAACAGAGAAATAAGAGAACTAACAGATGTCATGACTCAAATGGGCTTAACAGATATCTATAGAACAGAACATTTCACCCAAGCACAAAAGAATATACCTTCTTCTCAGAACCTTATGGAACTGTTTAGAAAGCTGTTCATTCCTAGCTTCATACAACAAATTGGCACACCAAAGTCACCAACTAAACCCACTTAAAACCTGAGAGGGCTTGAGAAGGAATTCTAGACACAAAACAACAGAGTTTAGCACAGTTTCTTGGTAGCCACAATTTTTTTAGTCTACATGGGGACACAATGAGCAGGAGTACCACAACTACTTTAAGTGAGATCCAGTAAAAACTATGTGGCTTAAAAAAATAGCAGTGGCTTACTGGTTCATGAGCACAAAGGGCTCTAACTCTTTTCTGAATGGGAAAAGATCTTCACTAACTCCTCATCAGACAGAGGACTAATCTCCAAAATATATAAAAAAAAACTCAAGAAATTAGACATCAAAATACCAAATAGTCCAATTTAAAAATGGGGTACAAACCTAATCAGAGAATTCTCCATAGAAGAATCTCAAATGGCTGAATGACACTTAAAGAAATTTTCAACATCTTTAAGCATCAGGGAAATGTAATCAAAGCGACTCTGAGATACCATCTTATACCTGTCACAATGGCTAAGATCAAAAACACCAGTGATAGCTTATGATGGAGAGGATGTGGAGTAGGGAAACACTCCTCCATTGTTGATGGAAATGCAAACTTGCACAACCACTCTCTAAATCAGTATGGCGATTTCTAAGAAAATTGGGAATCAACCTACCTCAGGATTCAGCAATACCACTCTTAGGCATATACCCAAAGGATGCTCAATCATAGTACAAGTACAATTGTTCACCTATGTTCATAGCAGCATTATTTGTAATAAGCAGAACCTGGAAACAACCTAGATGCCCCTCAACCAGAGAATGGATAATGAAAATGTGGTACATTTACACAATGGAATACTACTCAGTGGTAAAAAACAATGACATCTTGAAATTTGCATGTAAATGGATGGAACTAGAAAATACCATCCTGAGTGAGTTAACCCCAACCCAGAAAGATGAGCATGGTATGTACTCACTCGTAAGTGGATACTAGCTGTAAGGCACAGAGAATCTAAGTAACAAGGAGAACCCTAAGAGAAACATATTCAGATCCCCCTGGGAAGGGTAAATAGACAAGACAAGGTCTCCGGAGAAAATTGGGAGCATGGGGATAGGGGGAGAATGGAGGCCAGAAGGGGAGGAAGATGGGAGAAGGATAGAGCGGAGGAGAACTTGAGGGAAATGGGTAGTAAAGACGGGCAAAGGACAGAGATGAGAGCAAGGAAAGAGATACTTTGATTGAGGGAGCTATTATGGAGCTAACAATAAATCTGACACTAAAGAAATTTCCAGGAATCCACAAGGATGACCCCAGCTTAGACGCCAAGCAATAGTGGAGAGGGTGCGTGAACTGCCCTTGCCCAGTAGTCAGATTGATGACTATCTTAAATGTGATCAAAGAACCTTCATCCAGCAATTTATAGAAGCAGAGGCAGAAAACCACAGTGGAGCACTGGCTTGAGCTCCCAAAGTTCAGTTGAAGAGTGGGAGGAGTGAGAATATGAGCAAAGATGTCAAGACTATGATGGGGATACCAACTGGAACAGTTTACCTGAGCTAATGAAGCTCACCAACTCTGACCAGACATGGAAGAAACCAGCATAGGACCAAACTAGGCCCTCTGAATGTGGGAGACAATTATATGACTGGGGCAAACCGAGAGGCCACTGGCAGTGGCACCAAGATTTATCCCTACTGCTTGTCCTGGATTACTGGGAACCCATTCTCTTTGGAGGTATACCTCGCTCAGCCTAGATATACTAGGGAAATCCTTGATCCTTCCTCAAAACAATTTGCCTTACCCTCTTTGAAGACTGGATGGGGAGTGTGGTGGTGAGAAGTTGGAGGGAATGGGAGGAGGGGAAGGAGTGGAAACTGGATTGGTATGTAAAATGAAAGTGATAGTTCTTTTAAACAAATAAAATAGAAAAAAGAAAGATGCACTTTTCCCCTGTATGTTGCTTTTGGCCATGTTGTTTATCATGGTAACAGAAAACATCACATTAGAACAAACGGTCTCAGGATCTTCTGAAACATTTTCATACACACATATTCATGGGCTCCATCTCATCAGCTTGTGACTGAGTTTTTCAGGGACAGGTCACCATAGCTAGCAATATACTTGATTTGTTCTAGGGTAATAAACATCTCCTCAGAAATTGCTCTTTATTTCAAATTATACCTGTTTTCAAAGTTTAATAGTCACAGATAATCTTACTACTCAAAATAATTGTGAGAAATTATTCTGTGACAGTTTTATTTAAGGCACACAAGTTTAATAAAGGCCAAAATACACACAGATTACTATACCAGAGAGAGCTCCTCCGAAGAAGCAGGCAGGTCGGTGATCTGCACAGAGAGAGTGCTTTCCAAGTGGGCCTACCATTTTATACCTCTCTTGGGACCTGATGGTCCAGCCCCATTAATTAATTAAGGGGTGGAATAATTAGCTAATGGCGGGGTGTGGTTATAAGCCGAAATGGTGAAGATCACACCCCTTCATTATTCATTACAAATACACCCTAGACTTGATACATTCATGTTTTGGGAGTTTTTAATGCCTTCTGTAACTAAGCTATGAGATCACATTGTTGGGAGTGACCACCTAGATACCAGGCAAAGCAAATCACAAGAACTAATAATATTTTCTAGCTTTGCAGCCTTCAATAGTATAAAGTACAGGGAAAGAAAGCTAGAATTCACATTTCCATTTATTTTTAATATTAACATTTATTATTTTCTACCTTGGGCTCCATTTTAACAATATTCATAATAGTGGTAAGAAATGATAACAAAAATATTACTCTCTATATTAATATATATTCATGCATACTGAGGATGCACATTCTCACATTTTTATTGGGTATAACGCAAGGCAAAATAATTTCAGAGATTACCCCTAGAACCTTCCTTTCTTAATTGAAGTCCCTTGACCCCCAACACCAGCATCACCCAAGAGACTGAAACACAGGGTCTCCCATTAAAATCCAGACTCACTGAATATGAGTTTTATTAGGTGCTCACTTGATTCTTTTGCCTTGAGAAGTTTGAGAAATTCAGCGGGTGGCATTGCAAGTACACTCAAATGGATGAAGATCCACCTGCCCTTGGAAATTTTCAGCAGAAGACTGGGAATCGTAGTCTTCCTCACCTAGATGTGGTTCAGAGCAGTCGACAGTGAAGGCTGTCTGTTGTGCTTGTAGAAACTTTTTTCTCTCTCTCCTTTACTTATTTTGGGATTGCCTCATTTTATGTACTCCGGACTATTTGGTCCTGCAGAATGCAGGGTGCAACCTACTTGATTTTGAAACCTATGTTATGGACCCTTTCTAGATGGCAACTTTCCTTGTTTTCTTTCCCCTAGTCCCCCATCTGCCACAATCAGTTTCTGCAACTTGACTTTATATTTATTCCTTTATGTGAGAACATTTTATTAAAACAGAGCTCATTCTTCAAGAATCTAATCATTAAATATCACCGACCTTGAATCTGCACATATTCATGTTTATACTTTCATTTTAAAAATCATGCTGCCTGACCATAAAATGCATCATTATGCTATAACTAGTATATTTCTCTCTTGTTTAATAATTTATCCTAGAAAAAAGTATGCATGGTGCAGTGAAGTCAGTATAGTGCTTGCCTTGCAAGCATATGGGCCTGAATTGGGTCTCCAGGTACCATAGGAAAAAGAAAGCTAGTTCCTTGGGATGCCAATGCCAATCCCACTACTGGGAGGGCAGAAACGATATGATCTCTGAGGCTTACTGTCCAGCTAGCAAAGCCTTTGTGGTGGGCTCCGGGCCAACGGAGATATGCCTCACAAAAATAAATATGAATGATGCTTTAAGAATGACACCTAAGGTTATCATCTGGCCTTCACATGCATATCTACCCACACACCTGTACACAGAAACACACATACACAGAAACAGACATACATATCATGTATGAATATGAAGTAAATTCTGTTGAATGTGTTTTAATAATCATGCTGAGTTCATGCTTTTTGCTTACAACTTGCAACCAAATATAAACTATCCATATCACATATAAATGTAATTATTTCAGAGGATCATCTGGATAATTAAAATTATTTTTAGCCTATACCTTATCAAAACTAATTACATTGCCATTATTTCTTGCTTCTTCACGTGGCTAGTGAAGAGCTACACTATGGTCAACCAAAATTATCATCTTTGTTGTTGAGGTTTGCATTGTTAGTATTATCTTCTTCATTCTGCAGTTCTTGAGAAAAAAATCTTTTTAAGCACTTTTTCCAGTTTATAATAGCTTAATTAAAGTCCATCAGTTTAATGCACAAAGCATTTACTTTGACCTGCAGTAAGAGCAGCACATTGTGAAGAGCTGAAAGCACAATTATGAAGGGAAGAGGAATCACGCCCTGGACAGATTCTGCCTGTCCTCCACGCAAAGTGCTTGCCCAATAGATGGATAGAGACTATCCTCACGGGACACAAACAAAAGATTCAGTGACAACTCATGCAGTGATATCAGTAGAACCTATTTTTTTAGATTGCCATTATAAATAAAAATCTACAATTTTTTTTTCTGTATGTCCATCCCTGTAGGTTGGTTTCTCTGAAAACTACTTGCCATGTTAGCAAATTTCAAATTCCTGGTGCAATGTGTAGTAGATCCAACGACTTAGGACTGCATAAACTTCCTGACTGGAACACAATTTGTTCATTTCCTCAACCACAAATCTTTCGTTCAGTTTCCCAGCTTGCCAAATGGGAGTAATGCAATGATGTATTTATACTTTTGTCAAAGAGATCTAAGCTCATTTTGTTGATTTCAGAGATCTTGAAGCCATATTATATCATGTTCTTAATTTAAGCATTAGTCATACATTTCTTTGCAGCTTATCATATTAAAGAGCCTAGAAGAGGTGCTCATTAGGGTAAAATCACTGAAAATTCAGTAATCTTTTTTTTGGCAATTCATTATTATTTAATAACCCATAAGCTCTTTCCAGTGTTAACCTTGTGGGGGCTGATAGGTTTATTCTTCCCATAATAACAATTGCTTATGCATTTTCTCCTGTATTTCCAATAAAAATCATCTGTGATCTGCAGAAGAATTCTTTTTTTTTTTTAAGTTAGGGTGACATCTGTTGAGCTCCAGCCTCGAGGACATTTACATGTTCCAGGCTAGGAGCATAAGGATTAGAATTATTTTTTTTTAGTTTTTTTTATTGTTAAAAGAAAAATTTACATTTACTCCCCTTGTTCCCGGCCCTCCCGTTCCCCCCTACCCAACCGCTCTCCCCCTGCTTCCTTAAGATGGTGCAGGATACCCTGCCTTATGGGAAGCCCAAGGCCCTCCCCCCTCCATCTCGGTCTAAGAAGATGTGCATCCATATAGAATAAGTTCCCCAAAAGCCAATAC
>JAQHUG010000250.1:971917-988188 GCA_028555095.1 Dicrostonyx torquatus | reverse complement strand
CTTTTTCAACTCTTACTAATGGATACTGAAAACTGGCTAGCAGCAATGCCCTCTGGGATATAACGTCAGCATTTTCTTACACTATGTGGGTCCAGACTTAAAACTTGAAAACACATCTACTCCGTCTGTTTAATGCCCTTTATGAAGTTTATAAAACGCTCTTCAGTTTTGATTTGAAGTCAGTTTTATGCAGCCACAGGAAAGCAGAACGTGCCAGGCCTGAAGCAGCTTCTTTGAGTTTGCTCTGTCCTGGCTTGGCTTTTTCTTTTGTGGTAAGAACTGTTGATGTCCAAATTTTTCACGGAAATGCTTTCCCAGAGCGTCTCATTTTATTATTTGGATTTTTACCTTTCCATTTCTCGTAGATAATTCAAATAGACACCAGCTATGACAAAGTTAAATTCAAAGCCCATTTTCTTAAGATTTAACTTGGTGATTAAATCATTCCATGTCTTCATAGCTTCCTTATTCTCATCGATATAGAGACACAGTGACAATCTTTTTCAGGACTTGATTTGACAGTACTTCGTAAATAATACACCACCAAACAACAGATGATTAATTTATTAAGTGCCACCAGCAACTTTTGCTGAAAGTAATAAAAATGAAATAGGATCTAGGCATGTTCAAATGGCGCAATGAATCATTAATTACTGGAAACCCAGCCTACTTGGATTTAGCCATATTTCTATGATTATTGCAATATGATGTGAGGTGTGAGGATGCAGACTCTTCTTCTGGGAGAGACACAAGAAAGGAGGTAAGGGGAGGAGAGGAAAAAGAGGGAACATGTCACTGACACATATTGCATAAGGACAACTGTGAAGAACCAATAATCCACCTGATTTCTTGGGCCTGTTGTGAGTCATGTAGCTCAACTTATGTGAGGACCATGGTTTTAATACTTTTTTTGTTGAGTTTTAAAATGAGATAAAAATGCTTGTTTTCTGAAATTATTTAAGAAATTGAAGAATTATTTAACATTTTTATATTTTGATATTTTAAATTAATATATAATTATATAATTTTCCACTTTGCTTTCCTCCTTCTATTTTTATCTATGTAGCATACCTCCTTTTCCCTCTTCAAATTGTTATTTCCCCTTAGTTGAATCTGTGTATGCATGCATGTATGTGTGTATGTTTGTAAGTATGTTTCTATGCATGTGTGTGTATATATGTATAATCTGCTGAGTCTGTTTAGTGTTAGTTGTAGCTATGTGATTATAAAATTTCAAGGCTTACCCCTTGGTATACATCGCTAATTAGAGCCTCATCCCCGGGGAAGACTATTTCTCCAGTTCTCAGCATTCAGTTGCCTGTGGTTATCTGTCTATGGGTGGGGCTCCTTGAAATTAACCTTCCCACGTTAGCATGTCTATTGGGGTTGTACTTCTTCAGGTTTTCTTTAGAGAGGCATATTGTTGCAGTTCCAGGTGAAACTTCAAACTGAATAGTTTATATGAAACAGGTCCCTGTGGCTTTTAATGGATACTAAAGACAAAACATCATTTTAATTTTTGTTTAAGTTTTTGTTGAATGTTCCATGGGGGAAAGTATGGCTTTCACAAAGCTGTCCTTCCAGCTCCAAATCTCCTGATAAATTTACCCGTTGTGTTTCCTAAATGCTGAGTGGAACATCTCATGCCTATACACCACATAGCGCTCTCTTTCACACCATGATAAGTTAGTGAGACTTTCTCTTTCCTAACCCCTTTTCTTATCTTTTTTCACCTCCCTTTCCAATGTCTGCCCTACCAGCATGTGCTCTTCCCCTCCTATTTCCCCCTTTCTCTTCCCCTTCCTTTTTTTAACTCCTCCTCCTCCTCTTCTTTTCATCGTTCTCTTGCTCATTTTCTTTTCTAGAATAGGATCTCATGTCATCCAGGCTAGCATTGAACTCACTACTTACCTAAGATGACCTTAATGCCTCGTTCTACTTTTCTTTAGTTGATTTTAGGGCTTGGTTATTCAGAAGTCTGTTGTCTTCTTTTATGTTCAAATGAGACAGTCTGTAAATTTACATTGAAAAAATCATTATTGCCCAGTGTTTAGGTAGAACAGCTGATAAATGAGAAGGGCAAGCAATGATAATACAGATAGCACCATGATCTTGAAAACCCCATAGCACCATGATCTTGAAAACCCCGTATCAACCCCTGTATTTTGTTTGATTAGTTATCCAAAACATATCCAAAAATAATGGGATGTCTACTTTCTGAGACAAAGATTTGAAAAAGCTAAGCCACAGTTAAAGGTAAGTGGAATCATCCTGCAACAAAGTTTCCACATTTGGAGTAAACTGATATGTTCCTGAGTCACGCAAGTCTTGCAGAGTCTCACATAGACGACACTGGAACCAGGGTCCACACCTACTGAGAGCAGTTGGAATGGTGATGCTCATTCTTTGAAAGATACTACAATTCTCAATGTCAACTTCTTTTTTCTATAATAAAGCCAAGGTTAGGGTGATAGGACCTGGGAAAACAGCAAGGGAGTGCTACAGTTGGCAGTGTGGCCCCAGCGTTCTGCTCCCCAGATGTGTTTCTCTGAAGCAGCTCCTCCAGCTTTCCTTTGCTTTAGGTTGAGGAAAAGGGTGCAGAGGAGTTCCAGCTCCTCCAGGCTGTGTAGTCACGGAGTCAACAGGCTGACTGACTCCTTCTACTCTTGGGCATCTTTCCGTTTCTCTAGGCTGCTGTAGTATTCGATTTTTTTTTCTAGTAATATCTGAAGATACCCTCTTTTACTTTAGATAAAGCACTCAAGACTGGGTTTCTCAAGTACTTTACAGTATTGGTACATCTTATATTTTTCTCCTTACTTGAAATTTTAAATGACGAGCAAAGATAGTTTTTTTATTTAATATTTTATCAAGATCCACTATCATACATACATGAGAGTTTAATTAAATTCTGAATCCTACTTAGATTACTTTGAAGCTCCAACCATATCGGGGCTGCTCTGATAGATACCTACTTCAGAAACAGAGACCCATGTGGAACACTGAGCTATTCTCCAAGGAACATCTCAGCTCGCACTTAATGGTCATGTGACTCCAGCGTCAGTGCAGTTTCTTCACCATCCCAGGGGCCTTTAGTCTAAGAAAGATGGTCTTTGTGTCACGTTTTCCATTCTAACACTCAAAGGAAGTGATTGCCTTGGGAAACAGAAGGACCATGGCCACTCATTTCATGTGTGTTCATTAAAACGTGAAAAAGAAAGGAAATCAAAAACCCTGTGCAAATAAGCACCCCACTCAAATGCTTTCTAATGTGTAGAAAGAGAAAAGGCCTTAAAATGACACTCTGATCTGTTTAAAGGCACTCATCACAGCCGGGTTATAGAGTTGTTTCTGCCCCATCCCCTGCCTCTTGTTCTGTGCTCTGTGAAGTTTGTATCCAATGCCTGTCTTGCACCCAGAAGCAATACAAGTTTTAAAGAAACTGCTGTAGGCAAACAAACTCTGGACCGTCTAAATTTTTTTTTTCCTTTCACAGCCATGCCATTAAGGTTAAGCAAGGTAAGTGTTGCAATCATGTGATCTGAGTGCTAGTCATGTTCATAGAGGGGTTGTTGGATTAATGTGTCGAGAATGGACACAGGTTAGGTATTATTTTAGGTAGAATATCTAGAAAACTTTGTCTGAGGACACAGAAAGTGACCTGAAGCATGCTGAGCTTCACACTTCCCAGAGGACAAAGTCTAGAAGGATTAAATAGACAGTGTAAGATTGGGGGGGGGCAGAGAAGAGCTAGACATGTGGAAAGCATACCAAGGCAGAGCTTGGTCTGAATTTAAAGCAGTGACTGGCACCATGTGAAATAGGATCTGATTTCCAAAGGTCTTCGTGCATACTTTGTGAAATTATTGTGAGGCACCAGGCTAGTATAGTAAGCATAGAAGTAGGGGGCTCAGGTATATATCTTTTGCAAGAAACTAAAGAATAATGATTGAGGATGAAGGCAAGTTGCCAAAAAGCTGAGTAGGGTGGATAAAACTGATACTGTAGCTCTAATGTCAGGGCAGGAAAAACTTGCTAAGTAGATAAAATAATGAATATTAAAGGGAGAAAATCAATAAAGATACTGGACTTTGGACTAAGCAACAGGGTAAAGGAACTTCATCAGATGGAACACGCTTGGGCACGATGAGTTTGGGAAGGAGTTTAAGATACTCACTCTGAAAATTTAGATTCAGAAGCTTTTTACCATGTAAAAGCTACTTTCATGACTGATCACCAAAGCATGGAATTCAGGGAGATGCTGGAGCTGAAAACTGAGTTTTGATGATATAAATGTTGAGATGTAAAGAAAGTCAAAGGCTGAGCCCCAGGGATTTTACACTTGAAGCACATTGTCTACTTTCGGGAACCGACAGAGGTACTGTCAACCCAGAGATTTGTTCAGCCGTACCATCAGCTGCCTCAGAGCCAGTGAAACCCTCAATTTACACAGAAATCATCAATATGGGTCCAAGTAAAAGGTGACGGCATAACCTTGATCTTTTTTTCTTTTTTGTGTGGTTTATCGACTTCTTGTCATTTTGACTGTCCACTGGCCTGCCTTTTCAACATCTCTATTGTGTTCTTAATAAAAGGGGTCAGTTCTCATCTTTGAAGTTGCTCAAGGCCCAGACAAGTACTCACAGAGGCAAAAGTCTGGCCATCCTATCCACTGCTTTAGTTACACTGTCCGGAGTGCCTCTCGGCTTCACGTACATCACAAAATCATCTGGGAAACAACGAGCTGAAAAGGTGATCGAATTAAATGGGATTAGCTAATATGTATGATAACACTGAGGTCCACATAAATCAAATGTTTGTATTTGTTACATACTTTTCTCATTACTGTAACAAATATCTCAAAAAAACTTAAAAAGCTAAGTTTTAGCTCAAAGAAAGATACCACAGTCCATCAAGGTAAGAAAATCAGATGGCACAAGGGTTACAAATTTGGCCTCATAAAATCTACAGGCAGGAAACGGAGATGAATCCTGATTTCTGGCTTGATTTCTCATTTCGATTTAGTTTATGATCTCACCCTGCAGAATGCCATTGCCCATCTTGAGGATGAGTTTTCCCACCTCAGTGAACCCAGGTAAAAAACTTCCTCCTAGTGATTTGACATCTAGTTGATTCTATACCGCGTGAAGTTGACAGTGAACATGGACTACCACAGTATTTAAACATCAAGTACTGATGACTTGTCTGGAGCTGGGTCAAGTACAGTGCCTGGCATGGATTCTCTTACAGTGGTTTATTGTTGGATTGGAAACATGTGGTTTATTGTTAGAGGCTTGCTGAGTGGAGCAACAACTGGAAATACTGAATATGATTATGACAAAAACAGGGGACCCAGAGCTTTAAAACAAAATGGTCAAGGATCAGTGCTATGTTTATCAGTACCAAATAATGGCTTTTAAAAATTGATAAATTAGATTGAACATGCTCAGAGTGGTATGGCACAGAGACCATAGATAGAACCGAATACAACTGGTAAAAAATAAAAAGTCGATGAAATTATTGCTAATGATACTGTGCTATACTCATAAACTGGAAGCTAGCATAATTGTCATCAGAGAGGCTTCACCCAGCAACTGATGGGAACAGGTGCAGAGATCCACAGTCAAACTTTAGGGTGAGCTCTAGGAATCTTAGAGAAAAGGGCAAGGTAAGATTGTAGGAGCCAGAGGGTCAAAGACATCACAAGAAAACCCACAGAATTAACTAATCAGGGCTCATAAGAGATCACAGAGACTCAACTGTCAATAAGGGGCCTGTGCAGTTCTGAACTAGGTCCTGTGCATATGTTTTGACTATGTAACTTGAAGTTCCCATGGGACTATCAACAGTAGGAGCAGGGATTGTCTTTGACTCTTTGGCCTGCTTTTGGGACCCTTTTCCTCCTACTGTGTAGTCTTGACCAGCCTTAAAATGAGGGAATGTGTGGGTTTTTTTTTTTAATAGCTTTCTATGCCATGTTTGGTTGTTCTCCCAGGGAGGCCTGCCATTTCTGAAGGGAAATGAGGAAGAGTGAATGGGGAAGGGGAGAGAGTAGATTTGGGAGAGGGGCTAGGAGGAGAGAAGAAAGGGGAAACAATAGCTATGTTGCAATATATGAAAGAAGAATAAATTTAATAAATGAATAAAAACTCATAAATTAAGTTCAAAAGACATTTATGTTTGGGATATTAGACATATTTGGTAGCTGTGGAAAAACCCTACTATTTTGAAGCAAGTTAGTG
Organism: Dicrostonyx torquatus; assembly: GCA_028555095.1. Lineage (NCBI taxonomy): Eukaryota > Metazoa > Chordata > Mammalia > Rodentia > Cricetidae > Dicrostonyx > Dicrostonyx torquatus. The sequence goes on along the minus strand of JAQHUG010000250.1, from coordinate 981,946 downwards.
CTTCTTCACACTAGCAACCTCTAAGTTCCTTGTTTTATTTGATCTAACTAGGTTAAGAGTGCCCTGGAGTAAACTTTTTGATGTATGCATTTCTGGGATTTGTGTTTGAGGAACCCCATTATCCCAGTGTTCTTTGGAGCATATTAGCAAGTTTTTTTTCACTTCCAAGAATAGCACTAAGAATGTCATTTCCTTGCCAAAAAATCTTGCTTTTGCATAGACTCAAAGCATGCAGCGCGAGACAATTGATTATAACAGTAGTAACTGAGAGTTTCCAGAACATCCCCCAAAAACCATACAACTTTAGAAACAACACTCTATTACAGTGTGTTCTTGCTCCCATCCTCCGAATCCTATTTTGTCAAATCGTCACCTTCTCATCTTTCATCTTACCATATTCATTAGTTTATCTCTTTTCCCCAGGTTTTCTCACGCTTTGGCTTTGGAAATATATGTGACCTTCTGTTGATATAACAGTCTTCCAGTCACTGGCACAACTCAGGACACATAGAAGGGTGCCAGCAAGTACTGGTTATGAAGAACACGTTACTAGCTACATAAATATAACCTCTCCTATCCTCTTTTCATGGCTGCTTATTAAGTTTCAATTTATCCTTCATAGATGATATAAAAAGATGTCACCTCATGAAATTTCCCTTAATTCTATTATAAATTTCTCTCCATGATTTTATTTGTTGCTTTTAATATTTTTGACTTAATTGTACAACTTTTCCCCCTTGCAAGTTACATGCAAGAGTTTGATTTCCAGAGTGCTTTACACATTCTCTGAAGCATAAGCTTACTGTTCTTTCTTTTTTTCTATGATGAAAATATTATGCCTTTTTATTCATCTATTTATTTTACATCCTATCCTACCCACAGCTTCCCTTCCTAGTCCCTCTTCTTCATTCCTCCTTCCTACCTCCAATCCCCTCCTCTTCTTTCTCCATCCAGAAAAGGGCATGTCCTCTGTGAGTATCAATAAGACATGGCACATCAAGCTGCAGTAAGACCAAGCACCTTCCCACGTGTTTAGGGTTGGGTAACCCAGTATGAGAAGTATGGTTCCAAAAGGTAGGAAAAGAGTCAGAGACAGCCCCTGTTCCTGCTGGTAAAAGTTCCACTAGAGGACCAAGCTACACAACTGTAACATATATGCAGAGTGCCTAGGCCTCTCCCTGGTTGTCAGTTTGGTCTATGTGAGACCCCATGAGCCCAGGTTAGTTGTTTATGTGATCTTTCCCATGGTGTACTTGACCCCTCTGCTTCCTACACTCTTTTTCCTCCTCTGCAGGATTCCCAAACTCCATCTAATGTTTGGATGTGCCTCCATTAGTTGCTGGATGACACCTCTCTGATGACAATAGGACCAGGCTGTTCTTCCTTCCCTAAGACCAATAATGATTACAATTGCTCTATGCATACTGATCTTGTAGCGCTGTGCCAATTGAGGATAAACACCATCATTTTAATTTTTATACACAGCAAGGTCTTATCTAACCCCTTAAGGATTTGGGCTAAAATAAGCCCTTCATCACATATTTCTCTGCTTTTCTAGATTAACCATTTCTTTCTCATACATGCCTGGTAATTAAAACAGTGAAATCCAACTTCAGTCTATAGGCAAATGCAAGAAAGGCTGATTTGAAGCTCCCATTCATTAAATGAAATTTCTTTGCATTCCAAAAGCTGTGTGTATTCACCAATTCCCTCGGAAATGTAAAATACGTGTAGGCAAAAATGGTAAAAAGCATGGCAGTGTCTATGCCTTATCTGCAAAGATTCTGTGCCATTCCAAGTTTTCATCTGTATTGATTACAATAATTGAGAGCCAAGTTTCTCATGAATGCAATAAAATGTCCATTCTCAAAATATGAGCTACATGTGTTTTCGGAATGATGCCCAGGGACACCATGGGGAGGGACGCAAGAAAAAACGCACTTCTCATTCTTAAAATACGTTTTGCCTCTTTGTCCCCTTCCTCCTGCCTTCTACCTGATTTCTTCCTCTGACATCCAGTTGGTCGAATGCCGATGCAAAGAGCCTGGAATTCGAGGTCAGACAGCCTCACATTTAATTGCTGTTCAATGACTGTGAAGTTATTTATTCTACCTGAGCCTCATTTCCTTCATCAATGAGCTGGTTATTCTAACAGACAATTTTACATAATTAATTAAGAAAGCATGTGTAAGGTAAAATGTACTTAGCACATCATAGATGCTCATCAAAATTTAACATAATTGAAAACACATGAGTTGTATAGTCTGAATAATAATGCCTTGGGATTTTTGAATCTGTATATAATAAGTAATGTTTCTTTCCCATCATCTTATTATAATCATTTTATTGAATTATAATTATAGCATGCATCCCAGGGGCAAAGATACAGGAGGTATCCCAGAAGCCATTTGGGAAAGAGCAGGTATATAATGTTTCATTTTTTCATTCCTATGTCTTACATATTGTTAGCCTCTGAATGTTCTTTTCTAATTAAAATGAAAAACACTTCTTTATGCTCACTTGTTTTTTTTTTTTCATACTGCCCAAGTGAGATGTACCATGAGATTCCACCTGAGCATATGTAGGCAGAGCATGAGGACTTGTTTGCAGTAGGAGGTAGATTAGTAAAACAAATAAGCAAACATTAATTACAAAGGAAAATATAAAACCCTGATGGAAGCAAAGAAGCAGCTTGAATGCATTGTCAAATAGCCCCCGTGTGATTCTTTTCTAATTGAACTTGAGAATGTGAAGCAACATTGTCAATTCCAGCTACAAACATCAAAGGCCAAGTGCGAGTGGCAACAGAACTCCTCCGGGTTTCACGTGGGCTTCGAGAGTCCCTTGGGAGCTTGTAACCTTGCAATAGATGACCTACAACTGGGCCCCTTGCGTCTACACCGAGCCTTGCAGCAACACTTCAGCGTGCATTCATTTCCCAGGCTTGTGTCCTTGGCTGTGATTTCTCAAGAAAGCTGCTTTTTATGCCTCCTTTGTTCCTCTCCAGTAGAAACATTTAATAGCACATTTGAATGCTACAAAATTGTGATTTTAGATGCCTGAGCCTGTAACAAGAGGATCCCACACTACAGGATCAGCTGAGAATAAAACATACTTTGAAAGAAGGGAATTTATGGCACGGGAGCCTTATTGTACCCCCATTGGTTTACCCCTTTCTACTGTTTTCTCCTCTTTCTGTTTCCCACTTGCTCCCTGCCAATTCTCCATTCCCCCACCCCTCACACACTCATACAACATGAGGTCAAAAACTATGGCAGTTAATTAAGCTAATCATTACACCTTAAAACTCCCAATAGTCATTTTTTTCCTTGCCCCCATGTTGATGGGGCTACAGTGCCATCTTTATTTAGATAATTACTTTCTTTATGCACTCTTTCTCTTAAATGCACAGCCATTTATGTGATCTTATAAACCCCCTTCTCTCCTGTCTTCCCTTATCCCTACCTCTCCTCCTGACTCTCAAATCCATACCTACCCTCCTTGACCATGCCCTTATTAACAGGAAGATATTTTAGGTGGTAGGACCCCTACCTTATCTTGCTTAAACCAGAAGAAAAAGGTGCATCAGCCCCTCTAACTTAATTTTTCCAGGGTCAAGTTTGGGTTCTGGGAAGACATTATGCTTTGGTAATATTTTAGTAACTTTTTTATGGAATGACAATTGTCAATTCATCTATTCTTTTTAGACACAGATAAATGACAACTGATTAATATCCACTTTCAAATTATCTAGACCTGTAGTTTTCAGTCACAGTGATAAATCAAAAAAAAAATTCCCAGACTTTCACCATAGAAATTATAATTCCAATAGTCTGGGCAAAGAACTTTGACCCCTTATTTAAAAATCTCAGGTGATTCTCAAGTGACTAAGGATAGAGAGTCACTGCCTTCCGTCTATTTGAATTGCCTACCCATGAAAAGCTGAAGGCCATCTATTCTGAAGAAGATGTTGAGGAGAGGGAGAGTCCCAGCTTTTTAGTGAAAGCTGGAAATTAAAATCTAAAGTGGAAAATGGAACACTAAAAGGAAACCCCCTGGGAGTGACAGGCAGGTGAGTGTAAGAGAAAAAGTCAACAGGGGAAATAGATGGATCAGAATGGAAACTAATTGGTGAGCAAAATAAGCAACACCACAGATGTTAGCCAAGGCTGGAATCTTGACATTAGCTTAAAGATAGCCACTCCAGTCAGATAATCTCCAAAAGCCATTTTTGGCTACATTTTTTTCTTTTTAATGTTTCCTCCTCTTATTCCCTTCCTCACACCTTTCCTCTCCTCCCTCCTCCAGTCCACCCCTCCTCCACCTCTGTTCAGAAAGAGGTAGGCCTCTTATGGGTGTTAACAAAGCATGGCTTATCTAGTTGAGGTAGGACTAAGCTCCTCTCCTTGTATTGAGGCTGAGCAAGAGAACCAAGTATTAGGACCAGGTTCCCAAAAGCGAGCTCAAGGGTTAGGGACAGGTTCTACTCCCACTGCTAAGAGTGCCACAAGTAGACCAAGCCACACAGTTGTCACACATAGGCAGAGGGCTTAGGCTAATTTCATGAAGGCTCCTCCTTAGCTAAGGTTCTTGGTTACATGTTTATACACACAAAACACACAAAAACAACACAACAACCAAAAGTTGATGACAACAGCATAAGCCCACAGTGTTTCAACACAACTAGACATAAAGAACCAGTGATAAAATCTGAGCAACCACTCTATATCTCTCTCCAGTTAGAAAAGAAGTGCAGTCTGGGCTGGTGAGATGACTCACTGGGAGGAGGTACTTGCTGCCATGTCTAAAGACCTGAGTTTAATTCCCAGAACACATACGGTGGAACGAGAGAACTAACTCGTGCAAGTTGTCTTCTGGTTTGCACATACATGTGCACATGCATGAGCACCCATTGACACACAAACACACACACACAGAGAGAGAGAGAGAGAGAGAGAGAGAGAGAGAGAGAGAGAGAGAGAGAGAGAGAGAAGAGGGAAAGAGAGGGAGAGACAGAGAGAGTAAATAAAAAAGTAAGAGGAAAATCTAAATGTTTTATTTCTCTCTGGGACTAGCTGTCCTAACAACTGCCAATAATAGCAATGTCTACATCTGTTTCTCTGAAGTTTATCTCCTCAAGTTTGTGTGCAGAACAATTTGTACTCCAGTGAGATTGCAGCAAACGAACTCTCAGGTTCCCATAATCACTAGGACCCAGAGCCAGGAAATTTCTGCCGCTGAATGAAGATCTTTACCATGAATAATTGCAAATGGGGCAGGGAATCATTTGCGTCGTGGTTCATCAGCCCCGTCAGAGCGAAACAAAGGCCTTTCTCACTTTCTTCCCTGCACCATATGCACTATTAAAATGCCTTTGTAGATTACTGTAAATAATTCAAATGTTTATTAAAAACTCTGTTGGAAGACCAAGGAATCATAGAAAACAAGAGGGAATACCATCCAATTTATTTTTATGTGGCATTCTCTATCCATCATATCATAAAGTACTTCAAGAGGAAGTGCCAAGGGAGATTGGTAGCTTTCTGGCAAGGCTGCGAGAGGAGAGTGTATTTTCAGGGGTGTGAAGAAAGAGCCACTTTGTTTCTCAAACTTCCAAGCGGTTTTTGTTTTACTTTTGCTTTGTTTTGCATCAGGTCATCTCTCTAACTGATTTCTAATTTTAGTCATCATCCTTATGTCAAAGGATAAGCTTATCGTAGAAGGTAAGCACATTGTCTGCCTACTATAAACTACCTCTACTTCTTCCCCAGGGAGGGCAGTTAGACCTCCAATGCTCTGCCGTGGTAGACTTCACAGATGTTTTAGTTACATTTCTATTACCATGACAAAAATATCATGACCGAGTCAAATTATAGAAGTTTATTGGGGGGATATGGTTTCAGTGGGAGTGTCTATAACCATCATGGCAGGGAGCAAGGCAGCAGGCAGGCAGATAGGGCACTGGAGCAGCAGCTAGGATCTTATACCTGATCTGAAGCAGAAGGCAGAGAGAGGCAGAGACAGAGAATAGTGAATGGGATGAGCTTTGGAAACCTCAAAGCTCACCTCCTCCAACACAGCCACGCCTCCTAATCCTTCCCTAATCTACCACAAGAATTCAAACAAATGCACTGATGAAGCCCATTCTTATTCAAACCACCCCAACTTCCAAGCTCAGTGTAGGAAAAAAAATGAGGGAATCCAACTGGAAACATGGATTATCCTCAGCTGAGCTAAGAAAACAACTATGCAACAGCTTGTTAATTAATAGTAAGGTAATAAGACCAACTACTCTTTAAGGGTTTGACATGGGTTGAGAGGGTTTAGTACACACAGAGCACTATCTTATGGTGATTACTAGCTTGGGATCGATTGTGTGGGTTAGACTACTGGCTTTAGAGTTACTAATTCAAAGACTTCAACAAATTACTTGACCTCTTTCAGCCTTGTGTTCTGTATCTGTAAAATGTGTGTTATGTTATGTCTGAATTTTACAAGATTCTATGTGAAGAGGCTTTTGCCCTTCAGTGCCTCTGCTAACACTCAAGAAATGTTAGCAATCACCATTGACCTTACTTGACTCTTAATATTAGTGTTACTAAACTGTAATGAAAAATGGACGTGATCTAATAAAAGTATTTTCATACCATGAAAATATTATTCATATGTTTTAAAAAGGGCTAGTGAAGCTTCATGACATTTAATGGGCTGTGTGTCACTAGATAACATTTGAATCCAGGTTTTGTTTTGTTTTTTAATTTTACAGCATGCTTCAACTGTGGTTATCAAAGTATTTTGTTTTGTTAACTGTACAAGTAGAATTATATACTTACTTTAGGAAAAAACAGCAATATTCTCACAGGAATTAATGGATATGAAATGTCCCTTACTTGAGGGACATTTGTCTTCTAGCATGGTCTGGCCCCTGGAGTTCTGATTCTCCATTTGTCATTCTGTGGTTCTATCTGAAATACCCCTAAGGTCCCCATCGACTTCTAGGTTATAGACTATGATTTATAATCCTCCCTAATCTGGCAGCCATAGGCCTTTCAACCACTCTTGGGACCTCAAGTAGACAGTACCCATAGAAGAGAAGTAGCAAATGAGCCATGCTTTCCAAGATGAGGATGTACCATTGCTCTGGGTAGACCAGAAGAATGCAGCTGCTTGACTGCTACTGGGCTACCAGCTGCACATCTACAGCTGCTTGCATAGAGGCAATGCCACCTTGATAAAGGCCAGAACATGCACAAAGAAGCAGGTCCTTCCTGGCTCTAGAGTAGAAAATCATCCATGCCTCCTTGATACCCTCCACTTCAATTTCCATACTGCAATATTCAAACACAAGAAGAATTCAGTATTCAGACGTCCTTCCCCCTAACATGCTCAACAGTTTTTTTTAACCGTTGTGATAGGAGGGTTAAGAAAAGTATGATATAAAAAGGGACTATTTGTTGTGACAAAGAGTTTTAGAGGCTTTAGTCCTTGGTCACTTGTGGTGTAACAGGAACATAAAGCTTAGCTACTTATCGCATAGTGGCCAGAAGGGGAGTCAGCATCCAATAACCCCTTCAGTGGCGCCTCCCCTCCAATGACTCAACTGGCTTCTATTAGGCTCTGATTGCAAAAGTTTAAATCACCTCCTAAAAGTACTATCAGTTGATGACCAAGAGTTAACAATGTAGGTCTTCAGAGACACGTAAGATGCAAGCAAATACCTGTATTGTGTTTTCCCAGGAGGCAGACAGAGGAGCAGGAATCTGAAGAGACATGCCAGTCAATTCCCATCTCAAACAGCCCACTTAAGGAATGGTGTGTATCTCAACAGGCAAATACCTGACTTGGTAACTACCCAATCTAACGGCATTCTTTAGCTGTAATTCCACTTGTAGACCAAAGACCGCATCCTTGTGTGGGCCACCAATCACTATGTCTACCTCATACTATGAGAATCACCATGTGCTTCTTTAGTCAGAATGCCTTGCAAGATGGAAGCTGTACCCTTACATGGGTGATAATTTAGCTACATGTGTTGGCTTTTGTGAAATTTGCCCAGAGCTAAGTGAACTGAAATGCCGACACTTGCCAAATGAATTCAGATATTCAGGCAACCAAGGGCAGCTCTTCCTTCCTCCAGTGTGAAGCATTCTTTACTATAGATTTAAGCATAGGTTTTCATGGAAGGAGAGATTCCCCAAGAAAGGATAAGATACACCTGCGTCAGAATGTGGGTTTCTCAAGATGAAGTCTGGCTTAAGTGTCTTTACAATAGCCATGCTTTTGGGGTGGTAATGCTCCTGACCTTACAAACCAAAGGGTTACTAAGGAGAGCTTTTGTTTTGGTAAATGAGGTCACGGGTTGACTCCTGATGTGTCCTGGATAAGAATACCACCAAGAAAGTAAAATCTTATGTCCCAAGGGTTACAGGGGAAAACAAGATATTTTTACTCTTAAAAAAAGGGGGGAGGTACAGTCTTGTCTGTGCTAGACTGAGGAAATATCACGGGAAGGGGAAGGCAATATACATTCAGGCCTTCAACATGGTTAATGGGCATTTCCATTATTTGAATTACCTCTATATAAAGGGATACTGTCTTTATTGTCGCAACCTTCACCACAATGGTAAGTACACTTGATATCTTTTTTTCTTGGCTGGCATGAGGCTGAAGTCAGACTATTGAGTGAGACATTCTCTTCTCTTACCACATGCCTCAGTATCCCCTCTGAGACTTTGATTTCTAACTTTCCAGTTATGATGATGTCCATTCATTTATTTCCAATTAGCTTCTTTGCTGTGAAACAGGGACATAGACACTCTCTATCCATGGGTTGAAAGCATCAACTTGTTGCCCTAAATTGATACATGAGATGGGTGGAGCACAGAGATGGTCATGATTCCATGGGAATAAATACAGAAGAGAAGATGTTATACTCAAGAAATAAAGCCACAAAAGAAATCTTGGAGCAAATTGCCTGCTTCAGATGAGCCCCAGAGTCTTCTTATGAGGGTCCTGAAACTATGATGTTAGTAAATCTTTGACAATTAAGGTAAAATTTAATAGTTATTTCAGTATAAAAATCTTGGATCACTGAGGACATATTTATTGCTCAACCAACTTTAAATAAAAGACTTCCACTATACACTATCACAGCATCTTGTTTTGTTTTAGTCCTAGAAATTTCAGTTTGTGAAGGTTTTTCCAAACTTACGAGCAACAATGATATTAGGATATTTGTTTCCAATACCTTAATGTGACATGAAGAATTCTCCTCTAAAATGCATTCATCAGTGGCACATTTCAGCAACAGCAACGAAGAGCAGAATGAGACAGATAGATGGCTATCAGTGCACAGCATTTCGGTCTCCCACACACTGTGCACTTGATAAGGACCTTGTGATCAAGTGAGATGGGAGCCTGCCACATTCTGGGCACAAAAGGTCTATGTTGAGCTTTCTACTTTCCTCTTTCTTTTCTGTTAAGATGTGATGGGAAAGGCTTGACTCTCTATAGATAGAAACAAAAGCGACCTCAGCTTAGCGAACAGTTGCTATCATACAATCATCTCTGAGCAAACTTTGTTTTAGATTTAAATCCCATATTTCCACAGAGTCCAACATTTCTTGTTATTTATACTGGAAACGTTGAAGTCATTTTCTTGTCACCATTTTATCTCAGCTATTTTTTCAATTATTTTTCATACCATCTATCAAAAGTGAAATTCTTTTTTTTTTCTCCTTTGAATCTGGCAGTTTTATCCATGAGTATATCAAGGACTAGCTCAGATTTTCCTGCTTCAGGTTCTTGAACTCAGATACTCAATTATCATAAACCCAGCAAAGGGAACAGCTGATCACATCAGTCCTCTACAGTGTAGCTGTGCATGTATGCTCGATGCCAAAAGAATGAATTTATAAGCCGGGCGGTGGTGGCGCACACCTTTAATCCCAGCACTCGGGAGGCAGAGGCAGGCAGATTTTGTGAGTTCGAGACCAGCCTGGTCTACAAGAGCTAATTCCAGCGCAGGCT
>JAQHUG010000250.1:919102-968764 GCA_028555095.1 Dicrostonyx torquatus | reverse complement strand
TTATAACATCATTGCTTCGGTCTCAATAAAGTAAATGTTTAAGCTGTCTGAAATGTGATTTTCTACCTGTATTTGTTTTAATAGATATCACAGCAAATTTTCAAAGTCAGGATAGGAAAAAAAATCCAGAAACGTACCCTTTCACAATTGTGGTAGTTAAAATACTAAAATCTAAGTAGCAGCTGAAACACACCTTCTCTGCAGTCTCTGCACCCTACAGTCTAGGCAGATGAGATGGGCAGAAGAGATAGCTCAGCTGTTAGATCTTCCTGCTGCTCTAAAGGACCTGACTTTAGCTTCCAGCCCAATAGCTCAGCACAAGGAGATCTGGGCACACTCTTTCAACTCTGTGGGCACCTACTCGTACCATACATGTTATAAATGCACGCGCGCGCGCGCACACACACACACACACACACACAAAGAAAAAAAAAAAACAAACGAACAAAACAGCGATGTATCCAGGGAATAATCTGATGTATGCCTCTCTCTTAACTTTTGGGGCTGCCCATTGATCAGATTTCTTGGACTGAATATCCACTAATGTAAATCTTCTGGTTCTTCGTGCCTGTGTATGTCTCTTCTGTTCTTATGAGGAACACCATACTGGATTAAGTTCTATTCTTATTCTAATGACTTCGGTTACAATGGATTCCTAACTGCAAGGACTTCATTTCCAAATTGTCTCAGATTCACAGGTCCCAGAGCTTAGGTCCTCAATATAACATTTTGGCAGCTATAGTTCAGCCTATAATGCCATCTAAAGACTGACTTTGAAGGAAAAAATAATAAAGATTAACCGTCAAATGCAGCTGCCTAAGAATTATCAACATCTTCTACGTGTGTGTTCTTACCTACCTGATGTACCCTGTACAAAACAAAATAAAAAACACATGCATTTATTTTGGGTCATAATCCCACTTCATCTCTGGTCAGAATGCTAGGCTTGTTCCTATAGAGCTGAAAGAAATACTAACAATGATATCAGATTAGTAAGCTTTACCCTCTATGATCCTCTCAATATCAAGGACCATTATCCTGATCCTCCCCTTTCTTCCAGGAACATGTCTTATGATAGCCTCTCTCTCATTCTCTCTCTCTCTCTCTTTCTCTCTCTCTCTCTCTCTCTCTCTCTTTCTCTCTCTCTCTGTAAAGTTTTAAAGTTAAATTTATGCTTTGAATGAGCATAAGAAAACAACATAGAAAAACAATCCTATTATAAGGAAGTTGTAATGTGAGGAAAAAAACTGAAAATTCAAACTCAGTTTCATAAACTCTTGAAAATGTTTCATTTGATGATATTTACCTGTTAATTAGGATCAGAGGAGAAAATTCATATAATATAGCTCATAAAAGCATGCCAGATGAATATTAATGAATTCAGTGAAGGGGTTCTGTTTCCAGGCAACGGCATATTCCCTGAGAGTATTAACATTAGTTGTAAAATAACCAGCTCAAGCTGGAGAGCTTCTGACTGTTGAATAACTGCTATCAGTCCTCCAGCCAAGTTCCCACACATCCTTAGTTGTAGTTAAAACAATTATTTCAAAGGCCACTATGTTTTTAGTCATTGACAATGACATCTATCTTGACTGTCGTCATCGTGAGCCCTATACTCATAAATCAGTAGTTCTTTTCTCAAAAATCTATTTTAGCAACAGCAGGAGCTAGAGTAAGCTGACTGTCACAAGGTACCCGGGAACAAGAAGCTGGAGGTTTTTATTTGAATAGTCATTCAGTTGCTAATAGACAGATATCAAGGAACTGTTTTTAACATATCCATCGAGAGGGGTTGGGAAGGAGTGAAAGAAAGGAGAAAGAGGGAGGAAGACCGGTTGAGATGCGAAAGTACCTCAATTGATGTCTGTAGAACAACACAGAAGAGCAGTTGGGTTCAAATGTTTTACTACTATTCACATAGCAGTTGGAGAGAATAAGAAAGGTATTTCTTTTTAAAAGATAGATGTTACCTGTCTTTAAGAAAAATTCTGACATTCTAGCTATCTTTTGATAATTTCTTGCTGGCTATGAATCAAAAGCATAAGAATGCTACTCAGATTTAGAGGGGACCATTGCTACAGACAGCTCAGAAATTATCCGGCATTCTGCAGAGATGTATTGTACACCAAAGGCAAGACTGGAGAAACAACCTATCCAGCTTTCCATGGACAGAATCCATTTGATCTGTTGGTGATGCACCGTTTATCGGGCTCCATCCTTTACTTAGCCCAGTTCCCACCTCTTACACACCTCAGTTGACAGGCACACTTAATCTCTGTCCTGATACACTCAGAAGGGACAAAACACAAAAAGAATAGCTCTTGTTTTGCCATCATTAATCTTCTTATCACATCGACCTAGCTATCAGAAGCAAGGGCTTTGTCCATAGTTAGTAGGCATTGCCACCACCCCTTCTGATACCCCTACTCAGGACCTCATTACCAATAAACAGTTTAGTCCATGGTATGTGAAGAGGGGAGCGGAGGAGTTTTACACACACAGGAAGTGGTTCACTACTCTGCCTTTTCCATATATCAGTTGCTAGCCCTTGACCTAGTTATCCTCATCCTGTGTCCCTTACTCCCAAAGAGTGCATGCATTGGTAGAACTCAGAGCTTCACTTGTGAAAAGCAAACAGTTGGCCACTAAATTGTAATTTATTCATAATTTTTATTGTACAATACTTGTTTACCACTACGACTACATCATTAATACCAATCCAGTCCAGAGGTATATTTTTATGGCCCAAATTAAGGGAAAAAAATCTCTTTCCCTGGATGTAACTGAATCAATTACATGATCTTCTGGAAGGAAATCTAACACAAAAAAAGGTGAGTATCCTAGTTAAGGCTATATTGCTGTGATGACACACCACGACCAAAGCCACTTGAGGAAGAAAGGGGTTATTCAGCTTACGCTTCCACTTGACAGTTCATCCTCGAAAGAAGCTAGGACAGGACCTCAAGCAGGTCAGGAGCCTGAAGGCAGTTGCTGATGGAGAAACACTGCTTCCTGGCTTATTCCTTAAGGATTGCTCAGCCTGATTTCTTATAGACCTCAGGATCATGAAGACCAGGGCTGGGACCACACACAGTGAACTAGGCACACCTCCATCAATCACTAAGTAAGAAACTGTCTTACAGCTGGATCTTTTTTGTTGGTTTGTTTTTGTTTTCTTTGTTTTGTTTTTCGAGACAGGGTTTCACTTGGTAGTCCTGGCTGTCCTGGAACATGCTCTGTAGAACAAGCTAGCCTTTAACTCAGAGATTTGCCTGCCACTGCCTCCAGAGTGTTGGGATTAAAGGCGTGTGCCACCACTCCCAGTTTTGTAGCTGGATTTTATGGAGGCAGTTTCTCAGTTGAGGTTCCCTCTATCAGATAACCCGAGCTTATTTCAATTTGAGATAAAACTACCCAGCACAATGAGATATCACTGTGGTCATGAGCACAGGCTTTTAACTCATGCGGACTAAGTCTCCAATGGCAGGTGTACCTCTTAAAAGAATTGTAACCGTAAATAAGTTTGGTTGTTCCGTTTCTTTCCCTTTATCCTTAAGATACATGTAATACTAAACATTAACCAGAATTGTTGTGGGAATTAAATTAGATAGTTTATTTTAAAACATCTTATTCTGGGCCTAGCAATTTAATCACTCAATAAATGGCAGCTATTATTGTTATGATCATCATAATTAGCATTAGCATTATGATGGAAATGTGCAAAGACTAAACAGCCTCAAATTGAGATGTTAGTGCTAGTTCTTGGAGGGGAATAAAACATAAGAGAAGTGAAAATTGGCTGATGAAAATTGGTCATTGATATTACAAAGAACTGACAGAGTTTGGAAGGGAAAATGAAATATGGAATTTTAGCTGCATCCTGTTTTTGTAGCAGTGTATTCCCCATCCTGATATTGTAGCAATGTATTTCCTTAGGATTGCAGCAGACACAGGGAAATCATTGAAAATGCCTGTTGTCTTTCTTTCTTTCTTTCTTTCTTTCTTTCTTTCTTTCTTTCTTTCTTTCTTTTCTTCCTTCCTTCCTTCCTTCCTTCCTTCCTTCCCTCCTTTCCTCCTTCCTTCCTTCCTTCCTTCCTTCCTTCCTTCCTTCCTTCCTTCCTTTCTTTCTTTCTTTCTTTCTTTCTTTCTTTCTTTCTCTTTTTTATATGTGATTGGAGATCAAGTCTAGTGCCTAGGCAGTGATCCAGCACCAGGATACACTCCTAGCCTTCCAAACTGCCCAATCCTTTTATCCATAGATGTAAAGTAGGAGGTGGGAGTGCTAAGGCCTGGCCTTTGTAATACAGGGACATGCAAAAGGAGCAAGAACTTTTGAGAACATTTGATTGTAAAATGTTTGTCATAAGATGATGAAGCTGTGAACCCTGCTATCTATCAAACTGGCTTTTCCCTTTGCTGACCTTATGTTAGGATGCTCCCCCTTTTAGCACACTGCAGGAGTGCTGAAAATATGATTCCTTTTGGGACTCCCCCTGCAACCCTGAGTACCTGGAGTTGTCCCGGGCATTTTCATTCCTCCCATACCAGCCGAAGTTAAATGTATTCCTTCACGAAGCTTGCAAACCAATCAAATTAAGGCTTTGATGGTAGATTCAAAACTTTTCCCAAATAAGATATGCATTTCTGCATTCAGACAATCAAAACAAACAGTACTGTAGGCAGTCATTCTTAAATTTTCATGCCTATGAGACTATCATGAGATAATTAAAAAATAATAAGTATCCCCAGATGCCCATTCCAGTTAAATAGGTTCCAGGAATCATTATATTAAACAAACATTCCAGATAATTCTGAGAAATGCTGTGTGTAGGAATGTCAGTTTCTAGTCCAGGCCGGAGACTTATGGAGAAGCAGAGGCTCATGTCTAATACCACAAGCTAAGACACTGTCTCATCTCCCAGGGGATGACCTTACTCAACCTTCAGCTGCATCTGGGCATGAAGCTGCGCTTTCCTTCCAACTTCCTCTCCAAGTCGCCACAAAGGAGATCATCTTGACAGTCTTTCTCAATGAGGCTGTTCAGAAGCAGAATTTATGTTTCTGCTCATTGTCCTACTTGTGTGTGAACCAGCAAGGATGGCTAGCAGGTGGGGATTCCTCGTTTGCACACTTTCTACTTTTCTCTACTGAATTCCTACATTAAGGAGCTTTGCAGAGATGCAGAAATAGACACTGTTCTAGCTTTGACTTCTTTCCTCATCAACTTTGCTTTTCTTGACTCATTGGGAAACAACATTGATCTCTTTACCTCTCTGCTATTCTCAGACCTAACTCCTTCCTTTTCCTTCACTGGGTGGGGCATTGTGACCTGGGAGGTCAAAATCAAGAGTGAGTCGGAATGATGGGTCTGTGGAGCAAACACAGGAGCAGTTCTGTTCAGATGTTTTATTCCTATTCACTTGGGCCACTGGGGAGAACAAGCAGGTTGGGGATTTCTTTTGAAAGGATTAAGATTTCCACTAGCGCCAAGCAGCTTATAAAAATTAAAACACAGGAGATCATAGAAATCAAATGTGTATCATGTATAAAGAAAATGAGAAGAACTTTTGTTCTTCTGGGTGACAGTGACAGTCACCCTTAAATACATTAGTGAGTGACTTTGGTCCCATACAGAGCTCTCTGTCCATGTGTTTGTGGGATATAGGCCAACACATTTCTTTTTATCATATTTTCCCAGGGGATCCCCAAATTTGTGCCTAGTATTCTGTTATGACTACTGACAAGATACTGTGATTATCTCCCTGGATGTAAACAGATAATTTCAGAGCCTTGGGAACAGAATTTGTGGCTACAATTTAATAGCACTAATGAAGCAAGATAATAGTCTCCCGTGACTGAGAGAGAAGGTGAACTCAAGTTCACTTCCATGCGTGCCCTTTCTTGCATGTTTACTGTAAAGAAGAGAAAATTGATTTCAAATCTGGCTGCCAGAAAAACACGGACAATCAAGGATAGGTGCCTGGCCTGTGTTTCTTGGCTCACGTCTCCTTTCTGAATGAGAAGAATAGGAATCACTTTAGATTCTTGGCTTCAGCATGACAGTTGGCCCAAAAACACAGTCCACATTTGTCCAGGGAGGGAAACTCCCCCATTAGTTTGCGATTGATCGTAGGTGCCAAGACATTCTCTTACACCGGTTTACATGCATCTTTCATCCGCAGTTGTTTACAATCTAATGAGCACAGATGCATGCACGTCAGGAGCTTCAGAAGTCTGCCTGGGACCTGAACCCAGATGGCTAGACGCTTATCAGATCTTTTAGAACCATCCAAACACCGAGCATGTCCGAAGCTGGGGAGAGCTGCTTTCCCCACAAGATTTCAGACATTCCTAGTCAGACCGCGACTAATGCAAAAACAGACTTTTCTCTAAGATCTGGATATAGTCCATCCAAACTTTGTAGCACCTGCCTGTGAAGACGCCTTCCATGGCCTGTGTGCAATTCATCCCCATGGGCCTTTCCAGGGGCTGAGTGTAATGTCTCCATGTTCAGACGAACATGTTGACTGTATAATGAAAGACAGAAGCATCTGTCTGCGGTGTGGTTTATGAATGAGGTGATGCCTTCTTTCTGTTGTTGGAAGACCCAGATTCTGCAGTTTGGACTTAGGTTATATAAGTCTAATGGAGGTTTATGATATATTTTCAGTTCCTTAAAAAGAGATGTTGATAGTTTTAATCCTTTAAAACTGGTAGTTTGAGTTTGGTTATATCTAGAATTCAATTAGTTTTGGAAGAATTAAATGGCAAGATATGCCAGCAATAGGTTTTTGAGAGGAATATAATGCTCGCCCTAGTATAACTTGGCAGCGTATAACTGATGGAGTGTGAAGCGGTCTCTACTTTTTCCACTGCGGTATCAGCCATTGCTTAGTTATCAATTCACACATAGCAGGCGATGCAAATACAGGAATAAGTGGAAACGTCTCTGGTGCTAACTTCTGACTTTAATTGCTGCCTAATCAAATCTGTTTTGATCATGAATACATTTCAGTAGTTCTCAGATAAGGGGATTTTTCAAATCTGCTTATGTCTCCTGTCCTCCCTTTTACGGAGGGTCTCTCTGTCTTCCGTGCTGGCCTAGGAATATCTATGTAGCTGAAGTAGGTGTAGACCTTTCAGGAGTCCTTTTCTGGCCTCCATGCCGATGAGATTACAGAAAAAGGCCATCATAGACAGTTAAATGTTTAGAAAAAAAGGTTCATAAATTATTCCTAGACCACTACCAAAGTGAAAACAATCAGTAAAAGCTTCAACTTGATTTTATTTCATAGTCTTGTTAATAATTTTATCAATATCAATATTTATATTATAAATATAAATATTTATAATATTTATATTATATTTATAATATTTACTTTTTAATTTTTTAAAAAAATATGCTAGTTAATTTAGAGCTGCTATAAGCATAAAGAGCAATGGTGAGGTTTGAGCACGTCCTGTAGTCACACCCATTTCTTTAGCACTAACATACTTCATGAGTATTGCTCATTTATTATTTTTACGACAGACTGCTAGCTTGATTGGGTTTTCTTCAGCTGGTCTGATCTTTCTTTCTGTTCCCAGATCCCAGAACAGTAGTCATGTTTGGTTTAACTTTCAATGGGCTTCATTTCGTTTGCTAACGCTTGATTGGATGTCTGCAACAAGGCTGTGCTATGAATCCAAATCCCCTTCTGTATCTCACATAGCTTCATGGCATCTCGTGAATGATTCTGCTCCTAGCCAAATGAAAGAATTCCTGATCTCAATTTTCTCCGTGCTGTTTAAGGCATACACAGAGTAGAAATAATTATCCATCGTGATTATAAATTTATAATGCTTTTAAGGGGCTGAAAGCAAGCACACATTCAACTTCAGCATAATTTCTACTCTCTCATTTATCCACCTAACAGACACCAAGTGTGTGTTGTGTACCGAGATCTGGGATAGGTGATGGAGATGGAGAGAAAGAGTTTGGAGCAAGTATTTGTAATTTTGTGTAGACATCTAAACTGAATTCAGCATTATTTATGGGTGAAGATTTTGCATGGAAAATTGATAACTATGGATTTGATTACTTCAAAGACTACATGTGTGTGTGTATGTGGTTGTGCTTCTCTAAATTATAGGCCGAGAATCAAGTAAAATTTTGGCAGGATAACGCCCAAAATGTGACACTCTGAAACTACTCTAAAACATGCTAAGGATGAAGAACAAATTTAAAAAAATACTCCAATCTGAAAAACAGAAGTCTTAGCACCTCCAAAATCTGAAATTATTTGGAAAATTTCACTTGTGACTTTAGCTGAAAATGTAGAAACCAAGCACCAGTGTGTTACAAATGCTATACGAGGTTATCTTCAGGCTATGCATTTCCAGCACATGGAAAATATGAATTCATTTCACATTTAGGTTTGGTTCCAGTCTGCAAGCTATCCACTCTGCAATTTTGTATAAAAATAATAATGATACAAAAATAAATATTCCATCTATAAAATCTGTAGAAATGCAATGTCTCAAACATTTCAGATACTCAGCTGGTATATTTGATTACTAGGGGAACATGAGGATGATGATGGGTTATTTGGCAAGAAGCCAGTGACCCTTGGACCTAACTTGACCCCTAATGCCATTAAACAAAACACTGTATCTAATTGTCATTTATGCACACACACACACACACACACACACACACACACACACACACACACAAATTGTCAGATCTTGGTGGGGAGCTATTCCTGATTCAACATTTTATAGGACTTACAGTGATTCAGTGCTGTGTTTAATTCTGCTATAGACTTTTGTGAACTTCAAACCAACACATTCTTGAAGCTGACTTGTGAGCACAGTTTGTAGGATCAATTTGATAACTTCAAAGGCACACCATGGTGCTCTCTCTGGGAAGGCCAACTGTAAGAATAGGGTAAAGAAATCCAAACAGTCTTGAAACTGACACTGTGCCCACCTTCAGGCTAGATGTTTTTCAAGCATATTTTGCTTATCTTTATTAAAATTTGCTAAGCCTGTTGCAAACTTGAAATAGTCTCATCGGAATATTGTTACCAGCCTCCCTTTTTAGTAATCCCAGCAAGATTTAGGAACTTGGATGTTTCCATTGTTTGACTTCCACAAGGTAGGGTTGTCCATATCTCAACCCCTTGGTTTTGTAGACAGGTTACTACACAAGTTGTCGGAAAGAAAATCCGATGTCCAGATCTTCACATAGGGAGATTATCCTGGTCTATATGGGTGAGTTCAATCAACTTAAATTGGCCTTAAGTGCAGAGGAGCATGCCAGCCTTCTCTCTGAGGACCGAAGAAGCATTGGGGCAGGAAATACAGGCTAGAAAGGGAAGGAGAAAGATCTGCCCAGCCACTGTGGTTTAGATGGAGGGGAACATAGGCCAAGGAATCAGATAAATTCTGGGAGTCGGGAAAGAACCCAAGTCATGGGGTACTGAGTAAACAAAGACTGTAGTCCTGCCACCATGGAGAATCAGATTTTCCCAAGGACCTGCATGAATTTGGCAGTAGATTGATCATCAGTCCGTCGAGGAAAACAGCTGTGCTGAAAATCAACCATTCTATACCAATTCTAGAATCATGATAACAGCTGAGTATTGTTTATTAATTTTAAATTTGGTTTTCTTTATATGTGTGTGTGGAATCCCAGTGTGGGCATGTCCCTGCAGAGACCGACAGAGAACATGAGATCTTCTGGAACAGGGGCTACGGTAGGTGTAAGCTGCCAACCTTGTGTGCTTTGTACAGAACTTGCGTCTTCTGAAATAAGAAGAGCTGCCCTTAATAGCTGAGTGATCTCCCTAACCCTGGGAATACTGTTCTATCTTTTAAGTGTTCAGTCATTTTTAAAGCAGTTATAGAAAAGGAACCCAGGGGTTTGTGTTACTGATCTATATGTAACGTGGTAGTAGAACACCAATCATACAGTCAGTCTGTTGCGGGGAAACAGCAATGAATAAATACATAGCCTCAGTGGTCTAGCTAAGTTTAGATTCAAGAGGAAATGGTTTAAACGCAAGGGTGACTTTCTGAGGAACAGCGTGTGGGAGATTCCCCTGCCTCCACCACTACTGGCAAATCCAAGTTCTCAGAAGACCCCTGAAGATACTTCAGGAATATATGCCTTATCTGCCTGTTTCTTGAACTGCTTCACCCTATACAGGAGCTTTTCCCTAAAAAAACAAGTCTGCATTTGCTTCTTGGTTTTAAGGACAGTGAACAGGAGCCTGGATACCTATAGAAAGTAAAGATGACAGTTGAAGTCTCTGATGAATTCCTTTTTTGTATGGAAGATGAGGTGCAGTCACTACTGTTAGATCTGGGCTAACAGAAGAGGCAAACATCATCATCCTTCTCCTCCCTACTATCCATGTGTCTGTAAAAGCTCTCTTGCAGTGCTCTGTTTGGTCAAACCCTACCTACTCCTGGTAAAAACAAAATAACCTTCAGCCTCACACTTCCATCTTTCCCACACTGTACTCCATCACTGAGTAACTCAATGTCTCTAAGTGTTTCTTTAACTCAACACGGTCATGCAAAATTATTGACTAGCAGTTGTCTTCAATCTCTTAAGCAATTACTGGTACATAGGAAACACCAGTTATTGTTTTGCAGTAAAGATTATTCCGCTTTTAATTTTCTTCCTCTAGGATATAATTTTGACTATGAGATTGCCCAGTTCTCACTCGAAAAACATTCCAGGCCATGTTAGGTCTGATTAAATTTCCAGCATTGCAGGGATCAAGGTGAGTTTTGGTGACATGATATTTTTAAGTGAATGCATTAGCCTAGAGACAGAGTGAAAATCATTATGGCTGGCGAAAAATACAAGCTGCTGTGTTGAAAAGTACTAACAAACAATCAAACAACAGAAAACAAAGCATGAGACAACCACGAGATTAGAATGATGGTTGAGTGGGTGGACGTGGATTTTTCTGATGGCTTCCACATTCCTTGTTTCATTCTGTGATGCATGGATACCCGTCTTTTAAAAATACATATTTTATTATTTCTTCCTTGAGAATTTCCTACACATCTTTTAAATGGCTGAGACCACGTGAATACCTTCAGCACTCAGCTCGGCTTCCCCTCATCTACCATTGTCATAGCTATGATATATCCAAGCTGCAAAGCTCGCCCTGTCATCAGCAATCTATCAGCAGTCTCGGAAGCTGGGCACGTCTGTTTCCATAGCATGGCTGCCAGCTCTGCATTAATTGTTCACTATGAATAGAGACCATATGGACCTTAAACGCTAAGCTTTTGAAATATTTTTTCTTTCATTTTGCAAACTTTGGCTTGAAATGTGCAAGGTTCTAAACACTGCTTCATTTCTTAAAGGGAAACAGAGAGCAAATAAGTCTTCCACAAAAATGCTGTGAGGAAGAAAAAAAGGCAAGCTTCCTTCTTAACATAATGGTTTAACTACTCATTTATCGGTACAATTAGTGGAGAGCTACTTCTAATGGGCATAAAAGAAAAATAGAATCTGGGTTATTTTTCAAAGAGGGAGGAAAAAAAATCCATCTTCTGAGAGATTGTAGCCGAGAAATGGGCCAATTAGTTGAAGCAAAGAGTGGAGAGGCACAAAGAGGGATTCATTGTTTTCTCTTTCAAAGCCCAGCCTGACAATATGTGTTTTCCCTCATTAGCATCACTCAAGGCTGAGTTTGACTTAGAGATGTGGGTCTTGTCTCTCTTTTTCTCCTTTGCACACATTGCAGTGAGGGAGATGCACAATCAGAAGTCGCCTTAGCTTTGGAACAGGTTAAAGAAGTAATGGATACAAATGAGTCTTGAACATATTTACCGCCAACTGACTACACACAAAACCTTTCACGTATAAATGTCAAAGACCCAGCACATGGACACAAGTTCCTCATTTTGAACAAATCACCTTAAAACAGCACCTTTATTTTGGTACTTAAGGGCACATAAAAACTAAAAGATGGAGAAGAAAATCCATTAGGAGCTTTTCTTTGTAGCTCTATAAACTTCAGCACATCTAAGGGCCAGGGAAAAATATCTGTACAGTCTACTGGGAGCCCCAAAGGAAAACAACTGTGTTTGTGCTTATATCCAGCAAGATGCATGAAGTGCCATTGGGCAACACATACCTTTGTAGAATTTCTGAAAAGTCCATCCAGAGGCTTGTCCCTAGGAAACCCTCACCCCTTTGAAATCACAAAGCAAGCTGGGTGAAATAAATAGCTTACCTGTGTTCAAGTTCTTGTTCCTTTAATAAGTGAGTAGTCAGAAAATTTCCCCTTGATATTGTTTCTGTCCACATCACTATAATTTACATTCATCTTAGTTAGGGTTTCTACTGCTCTGAAGAGAAACTATGATCATATTGACTACATGACCACCATGACCACAGCAGTTCTCTCTCTCCTCTCTCTCTCTCTCTCTCTCTCTCTCTCTCTCTCTCTCTCCCTCTCCCTCTCCCTCTCCCTCCTCTTTTAGTTTTTTGAGACAAGGTTTCTTTGGGTAGCCCTGGCTATCCTGAAACTTGCTCTGTAAATCAAGCAGGCCTTGAAAGCACAAAGATCCACATGCCTCTGCCCCTGTGTGTTGGGATTAAATGGGTACACCACCACCTGGCCAACCTAGGAAACTCTTATAAAGGAAAAACATCTAATTATGGTGGCTCACTTACAGTTCAGAGGTTTAATCCATTATCACCATGGAGGGAAGCAAGGCAGCTTGGAGGCAGACAGAGTTCTAGGGAAGGAGTAGATAGTTCTTACATCTTGACTCTCAGGCAACAGGAAGTGGTCTGAGTTGCTGGGTATAGCTTGAGCATATATGAGATTGTGAGGCCTGCCTCCACAGTGATACACTTCCTCCAACAAGACCATATTTACTGCAACAAGGCCACATCTCCTAATAGTGCAACTCCCTTTGGAAGGGGCATTTTCTTTTAAACCACCACAAGACATTAATCTAGTCATGGGTTTACTATATATGTTTTTGGATTATTGCTTGTAGAGGTCAAGATATGTTCCCAAGCATAGATGGAAAGATTGCACAAGAGAACACTCAATTCCACCAGTTTTTGGCCATCACAGTTGTTGAACTTAGATGTATATCATCTGTCATTCATGTATTCATTATTCTAAGTGCATTATCAATCACATTTTATCTATAATTTATTACCTATCTCATATATCATGTTTGTTTAGAGAACACAGTCATGCATGTAACACACACATACAAACACACACGAGTTTTGTGCCAATTTTGTGTTAATTATGAAAGACCCAAGAGTAGTCAGGAAAATCACAGTGTTCCAGCCTAGAACTTATAAAAATATAATGTGTAGACAAAACACGCTAGTATTGTACTTGCAACAAGGGGTCATTCAAAGGATACCTATCCTTTATAGGTAAAAAGAACAGCCTGTAAAAAGAAACTCAATTTAATCAATGAACAATTTGAAGGCAGACATTAGGAAGTATATAGAATAGAAAGAAACAATATTGTAAATAGCTAGAAACACAGCAACTCTGGAAACTAGAAAATAAACCTTGTTTTAAAGTTGAAAGGATCTAGCAGGCAGGGAGTCAAGGATGGCACTGGCGCAGTAGCTGAAAACTTATGTCTTGATCCATAAACAGAAGTCAAAGATAGCTAATGGAGATTAGCATGGGTCCTTTGAAACTTCGAAGCTTGCCCCCTAGCGGACACACCTCTTTAAACAAGGCACACCTGGTAGTCCCAGGGACCCAATATTCAAATATTGAGGTCAATCTCATTCTAGCCAACACAGCTACCTTAAGCAATGACTAACAAGAACATTTCTTAGAAATGAAGATACATTCTAAGAAATGCTTTCTTGGAAATTTTGCAGAAAGAGAGAATGCACTTATGTAAACCCAAGTTAAATAGCCTCCTACACACCTAATCTACAGACGTGCACATTGTGTTATCATGGATACTGGAGGCAGCTATAACATAACACTAAGTGATTGTGTGTTCAAATGCATCTAAACATAAAGAATACAGCAAAAAGTTCTAGGCAATAGGATTTTTTTTCAGATCTACTGTGTTTCAGGACCTCCATTGGGTACCTAGGACATCATTGTCTGAGATTTTGTTATAGGGCTTAATAGAAGTATTGGAAAGCTAACAACATACATTGCTTAGGGAAGAAGTGAATTTATGATGTGTCTGCTCCTTGACGTTCAAGGACAAACATCTGCCAAACTCTAGGCCACATTCAGAACCCAGTTTTCAAGGTTTGTTCTTAGTCTATCTAGGATCAGTCTTTATATGTCTCCAGACTGGCCAAGCTGCTTCCTCTCTTTAGATCTGAATTTTGATGTTTTTCCCCAGTAGTTTTTTCTTTTTTCTTCCTTGAAGGGCCACTTCTCATCTCAGCCACACCTGTCTGATTCTAAGATATGTGCTTTCATTTGTAAATACTTGTGGATCACTTTTCAACCCACAGAAATGAATTTCTTACCTTGGAGCTCTTTGAATCTTTTGTTTTCCCCTTACTCCACACAGAAGCTATTTGCACACTTGTCTCATTGCCCTCA
This sequence comes from Dicrostonyx torquatus, assembly GCA_028555095.1. Lineage (NCBI taxonomy): Eukaryota > Metazoa > Chordata > Mammalia > Rodentia > Cricetidae > Dicrostonyx > Dicrostonyx torquatus. The sequence goes on along the minus strand of JAQHUG010000250.1, from coordinate 954,191 downwards.
TCAGTTCGAAGTTGCCTGAAAAAGCATGTTGTTGACAGTCTCTGGATTTATACTGACTCAGGCCTGTGATTCCTACTTAAACTAGTTATTGTCTTATGCCTATTCTTCAGGTAACTTTGTGTATGAATTCATAGTTAAAGTTCAGTTTTGTATGACAATATAGATATTGTGTGTACATAGACCTAACTCCTACCATGTAAGTAGTCGGGCACCTGTTCCTAATGAGTCACTGAAACACAAGAGCCGAAAATTAAGTCCCACCTTCTCCCTTTCCCAGGTGGGATTTGAACCCAGGTCTAACAAATGCTACATAAATACTCTGCCACTAAACTCTATTTCGTCTCTAATACCCTCTTTATGTTGTTCTCCTTTTTGGTCTGCAATCACATGGCAAATAGATTATCTACTTTTATAACTGCTGTTGACTTAATAAGAAATAGCTTACGGCAGAAGGAATTCTTTTGGGAGGACTCATCACACTTTGGGAGATGTGATCTGTCATGGTGGGGAAGGCATGGTGATGGCGATAGAAAAGTCAAGGGTGTGGGAATGTGACACAGCTGTTCATGTCCACTGCTGACATCCAGAGTCAGGCTGTAGTGAGAGATGGGTGCTGACATTCCTTTTTTTTTACCATTTTATCCAATCTGGGAGCCCTGACCATGGGTCACTGTTATCCACATTCAGAGGGGGGTCTTCCTTCTTGGTTACACCTCTCTGGAAATGACCTCAGCGTCAAGCCGCTGGGTGATTCCAAATCCAACCAAGCCAACAGTGAACAACAATCTTTCATCTCTGGCTTTTAGCAAATGTGCATCATCTAATCATAAGTGCACAGCTGGGTCCTTGTTGCATGCCCTCATTTAGAAATTTTCATTCTTTAGTTTGTCTTTAGCGCTGGCTAATAAGTCTGTGCTTGGTTCCCACACTACTGTAAATGGAAGGATTTTCCATTCCAGGCTCCTGGGCTTGCCACCAGCTGGGTTGCCCATTCCCATTTGTTCCAGAAACATTGCTGTATTGTGCAATTCTTGTAAAGTTTTAAGATTCACCCATAGACATGACCTCATCTATTCCACAAAACCCATTCATTTGACATATTCTTAGACTAATTATTTGATGACTTCAAGAAATAAAGGTCCTAAAAAATCTATTTGACCGACCACAAACTAGAACATCATCAGATAGTTTAAAGTTATATAGCCATAACTGTTTAGAACTGTCTATTCCCTAAGATTTAAAGTCTTCACAAGAGTAAAAACAATATTTCCTTGGGAACATCACTCTCCCTGTATATTCCATACTGACTACCTGAATTGCAGAACTGTCACACGGTTCAGTGGTCTTGTGTTTGTATTTGTCATTGGCAGATAATTCAGAGACAAGGTTAAGACCGGGCATGATGGGTTGAGGTTCCACAGAAGTCACTTTGGGGGTCTGAGACAAGAGATGTGTTCTTTAGTAGAAGTTGGCAGTGTGGTTACTATGGATGGGAGAAAGAGTTTATTCTGGCTTATGCTGTTAGGATGTGCATTATGGTGGAAAGAGCAGGAGGTTGGTAATGCCACATCTGCAATTGAGAAGCAGACAATAAACAGGAAGTGGAAAGGATTACAAACCTCAAAGACGATAGCAGTAAGTTATTTACTTCCGTCAATGAGGCTTCCCAAATGGTTCACAACCTTCTGAGCCAGTAGCAGTGACTGAAGACCGAATCTTCAGAGGCATGAGAGTTTCATATTCATGATACCAAAGCTAGTCATTAGATGTGACAGTTAATTTCAGGTGATCATTTGACAGAGCCCAGAATCACCTCGGAACTGTCTCATTGAGGGATTGTCTAGATCAGATTGGCCTGTGGGCATGTCTGTGGGTGATTGTCTTGATTAAGTCAACTGATGTGGGAAAGTTCAGCCTAAAGAAGGGCAATTATCATTCCTAGGGTTGGGATCCTGAGCTATGCAAATGCAGAGGGGGCGGTAAGCACAAGCACGCATGGATGCATTCTTGACTCTGCTCTTGACGATGGTGTGACTGACTGTTTCAAGTTCCCGCCTTGATCTCCACTTAATGATGGACTGTGGGAAGATGTGTGAGCGAAAATACCCTTTCTGTCCTGAGTTGCTTTTTGTCAGGCTGTATGGTGACTGCAACAGAAATGACAATGGGACAGGGGAAATTTAAATAGCTTGCAAGATAAGAAATCATGGTAAATATTGAAGCAGATGTTTATGCTGCCTTGTAGCCTAAAGGAAAAGTGAGGCTTTAATAATGAGTCCTTGAGATTTTCTACCAGGACTTTGGCATTTTGCTCAAAAAACCTCACCTCTCTTTGTCTGATTATCTCTGTGAACAAAGATATTGTAATTATTTACATAGTTGCCCTCTGAATTTGCTAAGTCTCATATCGAGGAAGTGTTCTGCAGGGTTAACCCACCAGACATGTGGAGCTACATCACTCTACAAGAAACATGAACATCTCCCAAGCTCGAATACACAGTGAAGACATAATCAGCTGCAAAACCTAGACATTGGTGAGGTTGTGCAGATTGTTTAAACCTCGGTTTAAATGTGAATTTTCACATTTGGTAGCTGTGTACTACAGCTGACTGTGAACTGGGGACATTAACACATCTTCTTTGACTGAGGGCTCCATTAGGTGAGATAATATTCAGAGAAGCTAGGGTTATTCTCCACATGGATAAGGTGCACGGTAGTGATTCACTAATTGTTTTCCCAAACAAGTTCTCTTCCCTTTGTTAGTTTGGTAATAATTCTGTAAAATTTTAATTTCTTGAAGGAGAAGTGCCAGAAAGCCTCACATACAAGTGAGAAGAAGACCAGTTACTCTCTGAGGTCCTTTTTTTCCTTGGACTGGGAATGGTAACATCTAGTGGCCGTGGCAGACTGGAAGAGGCACTGCCATTTCCACTACCCTGTCTCACAGCCGTCTTTTTATTTTCTCCTCGGTGGGTGCCCAGACTTGTAAAGAGATAGGACAGGTAATATGGAGGTTTCAGAATCCACTTACAGAAGCGGCTCTGACTTTCCCTTAGTCATTCCCCTTCGTGTACGCCTTGTGCTGGGAGAGAAGATGACAGTGTAGAAGCAGCAGTTCTCTTTCCGTATGCAGAAGATATGCACAGAAGCTCGGGCTCTCCTTTGACACCAACCAGAAATCTCAGGCCCCAACACAACAGCAAACTCATTAGTTAGTTCCTACAACTGGCTTTTTAGCACAAATATAAGACATGGCTCCATCCCAAGAGGCTGGTCCTAGGAATCCAACATTGTAGAAATGGACACAGGACTGAAGATGCATGAAGAAAAACAGTAATATGTGAGTGATGATTCTGCGTTCTGATATTAGCTCATTTTCACGTCCAGGCACGAGGAGAGATCAACGTACAAAAACTAAGGATGGAGCAGACTGGAGCATGTACTAGGGAGGTGAGAAATTCATCTCCTTGTGCCTGAAAAAAAAATGATGAGTCTGGTCCACATATGACAATCAGGTGAGCTGGGTCTGTAAAGAGGGCTGCTATGCTCTTCCCCAGAGATGGAAATCCCTCAAGATTTGTATATATTTTGATATAGGAGGGTGTGATGGTGGCTTCCTATATCCTCAATACTGCTGAGACTAAGGCTGGAAGGTTGCTTTAAGCTGAAGAACACCCTGGTCTAAGCATTCACAGGTTGGTGAGTTTTGGCACTTCACTCTCTGGTGATAATTCAATCTCTGTCTGTGTCTCTGTCTCTGTCTCTGTCTCTCTCTCTCAGTATTTTTGTATTAGTAAGTTAACAATAAAAGTGGAAAGTGGTATAGTTAGCAAATGAATTCTTGAAAATGTCACAAACCTCAAAACATTAGAACTTCCCATCAAGAGGAACAAGCTGGAGTGCTTGCATACAGGTCCCAGGAAACTGTGGGCCGAGGGCTGTGTTTTTGCTGTTTGATGTTGCTTGCCACAAGGAGGCAGTGGCCTTCCACTGTGCTGAGAAAAGATTTTGGGCACAGAAGGACAGATTTATGGATACTAAAACATATAGGATCAAGAAATTTTAATACATACCAAGAGCCAGAACTTGGTTCCAGAATTATATCATACTGTCTGTAAGTGGTTGGGAAATGTGGGCCTTCACGCCCCCTGGGTTCGGTGTTCATCCAGTTTGTTCCTTTGCTTGTTTGTTTGGATGGGTAGGAAAATGGATTTCCATGAGACAACTTGAAGTCTGTATAATCCTGGCGTAGAAAATTTTCCCCCAAAACCTGTAAATTGGTAGATTTATGGCTCAAAGTTGACTAAATGATTCAAAATTCACTTCTTACATCCATGACCAAAAGCATTCTTTCCCTCAGGAGCTTACCATCAAAAGATAGAACAGATAATCTCTCAATAAATGTAAGTCTACATACATCAAGTTTATCATTCAGCAGTTTTCAGTTTTTATTAGATTGCAAAGAAATAGACCTCATGACATTTTCACACACAACATTGTATGGATTTATGTTACACATTATATATGGATAGCAAGGAAATGGTGGCTTCATAGGAAGAGTTTAATTGACTTTAATTGTTTTTCTTCAATTTGTATTTTATGGAACAGTTTGAGGAGTATTTAAGGTTTGGTTTCATTCAGCAAAAAATCCATCTGTTCTTCAGAGTTGCTTTCACTGGAGGAGGAATGTTACATCTCTAATTTTGTTGCTTGCTATGGGTCTGTTGGGATTGTTTCTATCCTCTTGATTTAACTCTTTTAAATTATATGAGTTTAAGAATTTATAAACATCTAGGTTTTCCATCTTTTTTTAAATATACTTTTTAAACATCACATTATGTACCCTGTATTTTACTTGAATCTGGGTAACATCCCCTTTTTTGTATCTTATCTTATTAACTTTTGTCTTATTTTGCTTAGATTAGCTAGTGGTTGGCCAGTTCGTTTTACTTTTCCCCCGAAGAATCAACACTCTATTTGATTGATTGTAAGTACTGTTCTTTCAGTTTCCATTTTGTTAATTTTTTGTCCTGGTAATTGCTATTTCTTACTATTGATTCCAATTGCTTTTGGCTTGTTCCTACTTCTTTGCATTCTTGGAGAGCATTGTTTGGGCTTCTATTAGGTATTTTTAGTGTCAAATCACTCTTGATGTAAAGTTTTCTTTTAAAACTGCATTAGAAGTATCCAAAAGTTCTAATAAATGTAAAATTATTTTTATTTGATTCTAGGAATATTTGATCAATATATTTGATTCAAAATAATTGAATATTTTGAATAATCAACTCAAATATTTGATTGATAGTTGATTCTAGGTATTATTGAGAGATTCCTATAACTTTTTGCTGGTTTTATTTTGTTTGTTTGGATCATTATTTTTTGATTACTATCTTCCCTATTAGTATAAAGATTTTCTGTTTAGTTGCACAATGTGTTCCATCCACAAGAGAGCTTCCTTCCCAGTTATCTTTTGATCAGCTATTTCAGACCTGAACGTTACTCTTTCCTGTGCTCTAATGATTGAGACAGCTTTCTTCATCTTTTGTGTACATACTCTTTAAGTGTCTTCCGGAGTGCAGAATTGGAGGTCACGAACTGCCTTAGTGTACACTTGCCTTGAAATGTCTGATTTCTCTGTCAATTTAAAAAGATAGCCTTGCTGAATGTAACAATCTTGGTTGGCAGTTATTTATTTTCAGTGCTTGAAATATATTGTTCCATACTTTCTGGGCTTTGATGGTTGATGAGAGATCTGAATTTTATTTTGGTGTGTTTGCCTTTGTAGGAAAGAGAATTTTCTCCATTCAACTTTTAAAATAGAGATCTTGCTTTGATGTCTGACTGTTTGACTTTTTGAAAGGTTCTTCTCTGGTCATATCTACTTGGAGTTTTAAATGTTCCTCCTATTTGAATGTCTAACTCTTTCTCTAAATCTGTGGGGTATTTTTTAGCTCAAATTTTATTGAAAAGAATTTTATGCTATTAATTTTGAATACTTTTTAATATGAAAATTTTAATGGAATTTTTAGGTTTCCTGATTATAATTTAGAGTTCTTGGATATTGTGACTGTACTCATTTTATTTTGCCATTTTTATTCTTGAACACAATATTTCTTCAACCTTGCCTTCTGTCTCTGATAGTACTTTTATCTACTCTGTCAAGTCTCTTAGCTATGGTTTTTACTTGATTTATTGAAATTTTAATTTATAACTTCTGTTTTCAAATTTCAAGTTCCTTGTTGAATTTATCTTCTATTTTTCTGACTTTCTCCACACCCCTCCCACATTATTCACTTCTGTCTTCAGATTAAATGTTGATTTCTGCACTTATTCATCTGCTTGTTTAAATTATCTCTGAGGTCATTGATCATTTTTGAGAGTACAATTTTAGGTCTTCATCTGGTGTTTAACTCATTTCAGCATTTCTGAATCCAGAAGCTGATGAAATTTAGTTTGTGGGGAAGAGTCATGATATTTTGCTTTGTCATGTTTCTTGTGTTGCAATAAATGCATACGGTGTTTGGGATGTTGTTTCCAGTTTTATTTGAGCATGTTCCTAAGGAATAACCTCTGGTGGTTTGAAGAAGAGTGATCACCCGCCCCCATAGGTTAAAATATTTGAATAATTAGTCCCCAGTTAGTGGAACTGTTTGTAAAAGATTAGAAGGTGTGGTTTTGTTGGTATATGTAGAGGTATGCCACAGGGGATGATTTTTGGGGTTTCAAAAGCCCACAGTACACCAGTCTCACTCTCTCAGCCTGAAACTTGCAGATCATATGTGAGCTCTCATCTACTTCTCCAGTGTCATGCATGCTTACGTGCCAATGTGCTCCCTGCCAACATGTTCCTAGATTAATCTCCTGAAATTCTAAATAAGCCCCCCACCTCATTAAATACTTTCTTCTGTAGGTTGCCTTGGTGATAGGGTTTCATCATAGCAATAGAATAGTAATTAAGACACGTTTTAATTTTGAGCTCTTGATTTCCATTTCTACCCAGAGAGAAGAAAACAACTACAAACCAAGCAACATATAGTCATTTATGTAAGGTCAAGTAAAGCCCACTAGCATTTCACCAATTACCATTAAAAATGAGCAAAATTAGTAGTTAGGCATTCTAAGACATTTAAAGTTTTTCAGGGTAGAGTCAAGGGAGATGAATCAACAGGTAAAGTATTAATCATATAAATATGAAGACCTAAGTTCAGATTTCTTGAACCTAGGTATAAAAATATTATATATTGTGGTATACACACACACACACACACATATATATTATATATATATATATATATATATATAATGCCAGCATTGAAAGGTAATTACAAGCAGAACACTGGAGTTCTCAGATTTCACACAAGACAACTAGATTCAGAGGTTAATAGGCCCAGTAACTCAGCGTTATCAAACTTGAGTTATTCTCAGCTGGTGAGGTCTACTCCCAGCCAATGAGGATGTGTCTTCCTTTTCCTTCATACCTCACTCCCTAGGCCGAATGTTCTGTTGCCTGCAGTTTTTAATTTACTCCTCCCTGACCTTTCTCACTCTCCTCAACTGTCTCCCGTGCTTGTCTCTCATTACCTGGCTACATCAGGTTGAATCCAGCCTCCAGGACTTATGACTGTTCCCTGTTTTCAAGCCTTTTGGGTATCATAGTTGTTTCCATGTCAGTACGGTACCCACCCACAGCTAATTAAGTTGGCCTTAGTCCTCTCCCCTGTTGACCCTTTTCCTGGAGAAGTAACTGTCTCAGCAAGACCACAATTGGATTTGAGACTCATGATAGCTTTGGGCTTGTTCTATCAATAGTGCTGCTGATCTCTTTTCCCAGGAGCCATCTGGCTTACGTTGAGTTTCCCATTCCATGGCTGTGTAGCTTCATGGCTAGAGCTGTGTTTGGCGTTTTTCTTTTCAGCAGTTCACCCTGCTGTTTCTCGACACGTTTTAACTGTCCTGCCACTCTTATTTTGGATTTCCAAAGTTCTCCTTCTTCCTTCTTCTTTCAAATAGATTCTGTTTTTTCTTATTGTCACCTTTCTTCCTCAGTTCTTTACAGAAAGACACTTTCCAATCCTCTGCCTTACCAAGAAGTCAGAAGTTTAACAACTAAACACATTAATTCTTATCATTTTTCTGTCACTAACATACCATTCTAAGGCATGAGTAGCTGTCACAATTATGATTTCTGAATGATTGACATATCAGATAAATCACGACTTAAGATCTATTTCTACATCTAAATAGGAGGAATTCAGAGGATAGACCTTCATAAAAGATCATAAATTATCAAGGGGCAAGAATGGTCCATTCTGGCTATGATTGATAAACTACATCAGGAAGTAATGTGAGACAGCCAATGGAATAAGCTGTAAATTGACTCAGTTAGATGTAGATCATATCCCATAGTGAGGAAATAAGAATAGGTTCAGAGTCGAGTGAGGGATGAAGGATGAAAGTAAATGAAATGAGGCGGAATAAAGAGATTGGACCCTTTCAAGAGGATGTATTAGCTCCATCATTATACCCCTGGGTTTTCAGTGAAGAACTCTATCAATCCAGGCCAGCATTGACACCTAATTGCTTTTACTTGGAAACACAGGGTGGAAAGTCATACTGGGGTCATCATAGATCAAGAAGGAACAGAAGTAGGTGAATCTCCTTATATAGTTTTTGGACACCTGTCTTGTACAGGACTTGATCTAGAAGTTAGTAAATACTGTTGAGAACCAATAAATGAGTGATGAAACCTATGCTTTCTTTTGTGCTTCAAGGATAGGAAAACCGCTTTTAGAAAGTGGGCAGATAAGGGCAGTGTCCATCTCATTTATTTTTACATGCAATTCTGACAAAATATTCAGAACTTTAAATGTTTTAGGGAGCTGGAAAGATGGCTCAGCAGTTACAAGTTCTCACTGTTCTTCAGAGGACCTGAGTTCAGTTCCCAATACACACACACACACACACACACAGAGAGAGAGAGAGAGAGAGAGAGAGAGAGAGAGAGAGGTTGCATATATATAGAAACACAACACATACACATATATATATATATATATATATATATATATATATATATATATATATGTAGAAAAATGTTAAAGGTCTTTGGAATTTTTCCTCTGGTGATTGACATTGTTATACTTCAACAAAATATGGTGACATTTACCCGAAGAGCAATGAAATAAAACTCACTCTGCACTCATGGAACTAGAGATTAGATCTAAGCAAAAGGCCGTGTATATAAAGTAAGGGTTACACACTCCCCTTGAGGGATGAGGATTGCTAGGGTTTGTGTGCTCTCTATCAGAGACAGCACAGCCTCTCGGAGTGTCTTTGCTGTCAATCATGATTGTGAGTTGTAGGGCAAGCAAAGCCCTCACCCAACACATGGACACTATTTCCATGATAGGGAAATTAGGAATTACTTTTATTTATTAACTTTATCTAGTTTTGGGATGGGATCTCACTATGTATTCCTACTTCGAACTTATTCTAAAGCTCAAAATTTCCTTAAACTAATTGAGATACTCCTGCCTCAGCCTTCTGAATGTTAAGATTATTATAGATATGAGCCTCATGCCCCCAAACTGTCATTTTTAATATTTATTTTTCTGGTATGTGTGTGCATATATGCATATGCAATGAGTGTGCATGCGTGCATGTGTGTCTCTGTGTGTGTGTTATATAGACATAAACATACCGTGGTGAACTTGTAGAGGCCAGAGGACCTTAATGGTAATTAGTTTCTGCTTTTGCCCATGTGGGTCTTGAGAATCAAATTCAGCCCATCAGATTTGGAGACAAGTGCCTTCATCCATTGAGCCATCTCACCAGACAGCATCTGCCATTTTAAGCCAGAATAGTTTGGATTTGTTTGTTACTTCTTCATAATCTAACTTACAATGGTTGATTCTACCCTAGGAAGAGATTTTCAAGCTCTCAGCAATGCTCTGTTTGTGTTCACATTTATTTCTCTGTAAGTTTGCTGTTTCTTATGTATGTCTTTTACAGAACATCAATCTTATTTCTCCCATGGATCTCTTGATTTGGATATGAAAAAACTATTCTTTTTCTTCATCATGGACGTGGCACAGCATGAAAATCTTCCCCAGGAAACTGATCTTCCTTGACAGTTTCCTAGGCTGATGACAAAGAAATTAGTTTCTATCTGACAGAGCAGCACGTGTGTCTGCCTTATCTTAATAATCTTCCTGGTCCCTGGTTCTGCATCTGCATCGACTTAAGACAGGTGGAAACCTTACCTAAATTTCATCCTGCCCTTCCTATGCACACAGCTCAGGCAGACACAGTCCTAAAGAAGATAGATCAATACCTATTATGGTTTTGTTTGTCAACTTGGCACAAGCTAAAGTCATCTGAGAAGAGGGATTGAAAAAAATTGAAATTGAAAAAAAGCCTTCATGAGATCTGATTGGAACACATTTGCTAATTAGTGATTGATGAGGTGGGGGGGGACCAGTCAGTTTTGGTTGGGCCACCCTAGGCTGGTGGTCCTGGATTTTAGAGGAAAGTAGTCTGAGCAAGCCATGGGGAGCAAGTCAGTAAGCAGTATTCCTGCATGGCCTCTTCCTCAGCTCCTGCCTACAGGTTCCTTTCTTATTTGAGTTTCTGCCCTGACTTTCTTTGATGATTAACTGTGATGTGGAACACAAGCTAAATAAACTCTTACCTTTCCAAATTGTTTTGGTCACAGTGTCTCCTCATAACAACACTTATCATAACAACACTATAGAAGAAATAGTATAGTAGTATTGGGATTCAGGTAATGAGAGCTGAATCCTCACCAGGACCATGAGGAAGAAATGGACACTGGTTAAATTCATACCAGCTAAAGCTACAATGGCAAGAGAAATATAGCTGAGAGGAAGGAGACATATGGAGACTGTCCAAGCCACTTCAAACTCCGCCTTGGACCAGAGGCTCCAGATTCCATGATATGCCCATTGTGAAGGGCTGTGTGAGTAATGGGAAGACAGAAATTCAGGCCTTTCTGGCTGACCCTTCAGAATTGCTTCCTGAGCACTTGGCCCTGCTCCCAGCTCAGCTCTGAACTCTGTGAGAGACAGCTTTCCTACTGGAAGCCTAATTTATAACTTTAGCTTAATTCTATTTCAGTGCCAGCAAGAGTATGCAGATCACAGAGGAAGAAGGAAGCAAGAAAAAGTTGGTGGTCCCCAGACCATGGTGCAATCTCTGTTCTGTGTGCCTGGCTCGTCCTTGAAATATCTTAAAATATCATTACTTATGTCAAGTCTTCATTAACACCCTAAATCCAAATTAAATTGGAAACTTCTCTCTTGAACTTTATTATGCTCAGCATAGTGTGGGTATCATGTGGTTTTGTTTTAGTTTTTGCCTCTTGATATTTCCCTAAATTTATTTTGTCAGCGTTTTGGTATTATTTTTAAAAAACTGTAATGTGGTCTGTGGAATGGAATGAAATGATATTACCAGAAAAATTGATGGGTTTGAGGAGGCAGTTGCCATGGAAACCACTTTGGTTTTTGATGATGGAAGATGATGACATATCATCTGGAAAGAACTTGAAAGCCTAAGGACACTTGATCCTTTTTGAGGCAGAAATAGACATAGGGGTAGCTTTGAATTTCCCCACATGTGAAAATGGGGCAGCCTCTTGCACTCCTTTTTAACAACACCTCCATGTTCATCTTTTCAAAAATAATGGGTGACTCTATGGTATTTATGACGTAGGAGAAGCACAGTACTTAGAAGCACAGTAGTCGTAGAAGACAATAGAATATTGCGGAGCATGTGGATTTTCAGGAAAGGCTCGATTTGGATTAGGAGATAATGCGGTTGTAAGTAAACCAAGTGTGCATCTTGTTCACTGTTTCTTCTTCTTCTCTCTCTCTCTCTCCCCTCTCTCTTTATTTACCAGCCATTGTTAAGGTGTATCTTGTCCCCTGATCATAGATAAGTAAATAATGATGACAAAAACAGGGCAAATAATGATCATGGAAACCGCTTAGCCTTTCTGCCATGATGCCTCTTTTGCTTTCCTGGAAGGAAAACTTGGGGAAGAAACAAACCCACAAAAACAGGCTACTCATGTGCAAACTCTGGATGTTTTATGAGATTTACATACTATATATAGTCATTTCACAATACATGACGTTGGAGAACCTATGCTCTTTATCTCAAACTCTCTTTAAGTTTGGACAAGCTACTCCCTTCACATAGGGCTTGAAGTAAAAATGCGAAGCAAGAGAACTGAAGTTGCAGGCACATTTTCAAGTTATTGAGGTTATAAAATAAAGCTGAGTTTTTGTAATTTATGCTTCTAGTGTGTATCTTTCTCCTTAAACAAAATTCTTGGGTTATTTTTTTTCTCCTTTATGGTTGCCCCTGGCCAGGAAACAGTATCTGGAATTTCCCTCCTAAAGACTAACTTCCTTTTGATTCTGCAGAGGCAATCATGTAGAAAAGCAATCAATGAGAAGCACTAATTGTTTGAGGGCTAGAACCATACCAGAGTGAAATTCTGTTTAAAAGATTTATAGAGAGATTTACACCTGCCAGGACACTGAAAAATCAAAGTATGACTCTCAGAGGTGACTTGGATTCATACCGTCTGCCTTGAGAGGAATGAAGGTATGCTGACTGAAGAACTGAAGCCGACCTGACCTATTGAATTACCTGTGCTTACATGAGGCCTTCACAGCAGCGCTATCTCCCCAAACGTGCAACAATATAGCCAGTCTAATTGTCAGAATGATTGATAAGTGTTTAACACTGGCTGCCACACAGCCAGTTGCGTTGGATTTTCAATTGTCATTATTTTTATATCAAGTCACCATTACTATTATACATAATAGCAGTTTATTTGTTTCAGTGTAGTTGATATGTTAGCGGCTTGGACAAAGGGCAGAGTTTGAATTTTGTGTTGACTTCTTCATGATTTTGTTTGCATCCACACCAGGTGAATGCAGGAGACTATACTGAGACACATAAGAATAAATCTCTCTCTCACACACACACACACATACACACACACACATGTACCTATGACCTCACTCCACAGGTGATATGAGTCTCATTCATCCACATATATTCTAATTTCAGATCACTCTTCTGCTACTTCATATTTGTTTGAGATGCAATCTTTCTATCAATAATGTCTACAGTCTAACTTCAGATGTATCTCACAGTAAAGTATCACACTAATTATAATTCTGTGTTTCTTAATCATTTCACTTATGGACAACTGTGGTCCCTACTTCTTTGTATAGTGTTATCAGATTTGGAATAGCATGGGTTTTATTTTCTTTAATTTTCATTGTGTAATTTTTTTTTAAAAAAGTATTGGGCTATATTGCTTTCTTTGGTGATCTGAAAACTTTGAAGTTGCTTCTTAGAGTAATACAATGCTGTCCCTCAGAGTCTGGATTCAAATCCCATACTCAATAGAACTCAAGCATGGTGTCCTCTTAGTGTCTCATGGTGTTGTAATCAGGTTGCTGTTGGTCAAGTTATACTCTTATCAGGAGTGTTTAGGGGTGAAATACACTTTCAGGATCATTTTGGTTATTGGAAAAAAGCCTGTTTTGTTACTGCGGGTTTGTGATGTTTAAATGACCATTATTTAGGACTTCTGAACAGTTAGAGGTCCCTGTCTTGAATCAATGTTTCCTCCATCATCTGTTAATGAAGCCACAGCAGAAGGAGCACCTCATTTCTTTGAATCGCTCCATACTCTAGTACATGTGTACCTCCCTACCTTTTATACCGTCATCATGAAAAGGCTCTGTCATAAGAGCTAGATGAGTATAGTGGTCCCACTAAGAGAAAATCCCAGGTCATGTCTCCACTTAAGAACTTAAAGTTGAGGTTGGGAATTTAGTTCAGAGGTAGAGCACTTACCAGGCAATTCCTAGACCCCTCATTCAACCCCCAACATTCAATCTCTGGACAGAACAGAGACTGTCAAAATAAATTGATTAATAACCTTCATTACATCTTCAAAATACTATTACCCATGTAGCATGGCATATTCATAGCAAGTAATGAAGATCACAGTGTCCAAATTTCTGCCTCTGACAGAACAGTGATTTTCTTTTTAAGACCTCATGTGTCACATTGCAGTTACCGTTATGATTCATCTCTCTGTCCCTGCAACTTTCCTGTTTCTCCTCCTACTTCAATAATGTTGTAAGTCCTCACTGTTCATTTTTGATCTCCATGAGAGAAGGATTTATCCTTTCTCTGAGTGGCAGAATTTGATCCATTTGTTCAGATAACTGAAAACAGACGATATTTCACAGACCTCCCTGGGGCTCCCCTATGGAACTGGGACAGTGCCTCTCCCTGCCATCTTGCATTTCAGAGTGACTGTAACATGACTAGCCTGATGTGGCAGTGAAGGTACAACACAGTCTGTCTCTCCTACTTGCTTTAATTCCCCTAGTAAACCATGGGGACAGCTTTGCTTTCTGTATTCATATCTGAGCTTTAAACATATTCATATTCTATTAGGCAGACTAAGAATTCGGATGGAGTTTGATATGCCATGGCTGCCACATACACAAGGGAGGCCTACACTTTTATGAAGAGAAAGAAGGAGTGGGCTGGGTGAGAAGAGAGGATGGGGGAAATAACTAGGAGAAGAGGGAGTGGAAACAGTGATCAGGGTAGGAATTACTAATTAATTAATTAATAAACTAAACACCTATGTTTTATTATTGTGCCAGAGGTGCAGTTATGATTTTGATAACAACAAAAGAGAGATGATCAAAAATTTACATCTTATGACCTGAGTTGTGTTCTAAAGTTAAGCCCAAATGGCACCCATTTCTATATGCCATCAGTTCTCTCCCTTTCTCCTGCCACCTCAGCCAGGTTTATTTCTGTCATTTCTGTACTAACTATCAAACATGCAAGTGTGTGTGAATATTTCATTTTTGAGAGAAAGTTTTACCAATTGCCAGACCTCTGCTAATAGCTCCCATAGCTGAATAACACCTATTTCCAAAGAAACAGAAGGAATGGCATCACCCCGACTCTGGCTCTGCTATAGAAAAGCACTGAACACCACCATTTAAAAAAATACTCCCAATACATTACTGAAAGTGTTCAACTACTTACCTCATGCAGTTTTAGCTACTTGCATCTGCCACAAATAAAATAGGCATCTCCATAAATGAGTGAAAAAAATACACTGCACCATTATTTTTAGAAAAGTGTTTAAAATATGGTGTGATCTTAGAGAACACCCACAAAGGTAACTGACTTGAATCAAATTTGAGCAGAAACAGTAATATATAAGGTTTGCGTGGGAGCATCCTAACTTTTGTTAGTAAATGTTCTTTAAGGTGTCAGTCATATTCACTAAGAAAAAGAAATAAATCAATGACTAGATTTAATCTCCTTCAGGAGATATATTTTGTTCCAAATGAGGGCCTTCCTTTTCTTTCATTCCTTCATTCTTTCTCTCTCTTTCTTTCTTACATAATAATGTACATTAATCAATATGTACTAATTTGAGCACATGTCACCTCATGTATATGGAGGTCAGAGGACTACTTTCAGGATTCTCTTCTAACTCTAACATGTGGGTCCCAGAGATGTTCAAATATCATTTTTACCTCCCAGTCCTGAGGCATCTCATTGGCATGAAGAATTTTCTAGTCAAACACCTTAATATTTTGGGCCATCCTGGGAGCGATGCTACTTTACATAGAATTTTGCAAATATTTCTACTATTTCTTAATAACTGGTCTCTGTTTTCTCTACTAATATCCCATGACAAATAATTTTCGGGAAAATAAAGACATAAAATTAGCAACACAGTATGGATCCTTCTCTAGTTTCATCTATTTGCTTTGCAGTTGACCTTAGCCCTGTAGATGCCAACCATGTGGCATCCTTTCTAGACTCTGATGTCTCTCAGCCTCATCTCAATTCTTATACACTCATCTCAAAATGAAACACTAAATTGAGCTTTATGAAGATTTTCTCCCTATTCTTTATAGGCAGAAACTATTTGACTGTGACCATAGGTACCACATATTATAAAGTGTCTGTTACTAACAAGCTCGTTGAGCCAGACAATCAAGGTGTATAACATGACTCCCTGATCAAATATTTTCAGAATACCACTCTATGCTTATTCCAGCGGTGGACATTTTAATCCACTTTGCTACAGTTGATCTCCGGAATACAAAATAAAGAAGAGAACTTAATGAAGAAATTAATCTGAGGGTGATTAAGGCCTAAAGTATCCTCTCTGGAAAACTTGAACCAAAGTTTATGCACGTGACTATAATATGTATGTTCAAGGCTAACCAGGTAAACTATTAGAATTATATCAAACCAAGGTATTGTGTTTATGGGCTGAGGGTTCATTTACTCCACGCCCTCTGTAGTTTTTCTCAAAGGAGATTTGTGCTTGGATCTGAAAATATAAGTGTAGAACTCCAAAGCTGATATTGCCTCATATTCCCCAATAAACTAAACTTGGGCTGTGGTGATGTGCATGTCAGTACTATTAAGTGATGGCACAGAAAGCATCCTTCCACAGACTCTGTGCTAAAGCAAATGTCGATCCCTCATTCATATAGGGCTTTCAGTTATATTCTCATGAACTTCATGCTTCTAGCCCTTCAATTATATGCACATCAACTTCTCCAAAGACCCAATTGGAGAATAAAATTATGGGAAAGCATGGTATCCCATATAAGGCCTTCCAGTTTCTGGCCTGTTTTCTCCCTGTCAGTCTGAATTCAGACAGGGGATAAGCTGATTAGATGAATTGAGAATTATCAGGATTCCCTCCACATAGAGCCACATAACTGACAGATCTGGAGATTGCTGGCAACCAGTAAAGCACATGTAGAATGTCTGATTAAATCCCCTTGACTCCATTTGATTTCTCAAATTGAAAAATCTAATCCTCAATTTTTCTTCTTATGGTAGATCAGCATAAATCTTTCTTGGAATGTGACCTATAATGACCTGGGACAAAGCTCCTTCAAATCCCCTATTATTAGCATTTATCTTCTATGATCCAAGGCCTTTTGTTAATTTTCAAGGTGACAAGTGTAAGTCACTCTGTCCCTAAGACCACAGTCCAGCATCTAGAAAGAAAATGCAGAGATATATGATATATTTAGACCAGGAAGCTTAATCTTATGATAGTGACAAAGAGAAAATAAAGACTCCTGCTTGGTCAAAAATAACTCTCAAGTCTGCTTCCAACATCAGATCAGAACACACTTGTTGATTGGACCTGAGATGCCTTCGCACCCACTGTGGCCCCACAAGTATCAGTCCTAAGCTATTGTGAGGCCATTGCAATACCACAGGCATCAGCCGTGCCTTGCGTGTTATACTTCAGGTTTCCCCCTAAGTTCTCACAGTGAGAGAATAAAAATACAATGCCTCTGATGTGTCATGTGTCCAAGAACTCCAATTAGAGGTGTTATGATTGCTCAGCACCCCCAAATCACATACTCTACCAACAGAGGTAAATGTTTAGCCAAGTTGATTAATCAAGTGTCAGATTCCAGATCCTCTGCTTGGGTGAACTCTTTATAAAATCCTGGGTGTGACTTACAGTGCTTCGTTTTGGGTAAGAAATTTTCTGAAATAAGCAGATCTAACTGTAACCATTTAACAATGTCATTGTTTCCAGCGTGATGCCCTCCCCCTCACATCTTTCATGTTGGATCATACTGGTTGGCCTGTGAAATTCAGAAAAGATTGGATTGAGAAGTGGCATCTAACGGCCCCCTTCTTCTTCATGTGTGGCAGACTTACTATGTGGGAGGAAGTGAAAAGTCCAAGGAAAGAGCAATCGAACCCCAACATACTCAATAACAAACAAAATTCATATAGAACAGGGAGAAAAAGTTTGTTCTACACTAAGCAAGAAGGTAGACTGAGGAAAATTCATTCTCCCAATTATAAGGAATGTGAAGCTATAACTGAAATTTGATTTTTTCCAGACCCTTCAATACAAAGCACCCATTTCAAATCAGAATTTCTCTGTCATTGAAACTTTATCTTTTATATTTATGAGTTTATCTAAGCTAATTCCTTGAATTGTGTAATAAGTTCATAGGGATAAGTTAATTCCTTGAACATATTGGAAATAATTTTCTTATTAATATGATATGAAATATTGCCTCTGACAAAGATAACATAAAGTCCCCATTATAGCACTATAATTGGAACATCAGCAACAATTAAGGGGAAATGGGAGTGGCAGCAAGTCACAAGATATTTGATGAGTATTTATACAGGAAACCTTAAAGCTCACAGAAACTTATAGTTCATATGTGAATATATCTTCATATGAGACTTCTTGGAGTTAAATATAGTCCATAGTAGGACAATAATATACATGCCAACACTTGTTTACAAGCTTAAGAAAAAAAATATGTTGGTTTAACAAAAAATTAGCACAAAGTAAAATTTGCATAATCCACAGAGGATGCTAAAATTCTGTTCTATTTTTTCAAAAGGGCACTGAAATTATCATATGACTACAAATTTACAAAAAAACCCAGCATTTTAAACAATTTGAATGTATATAAAACCACTTCTTGAATTTCTGTATATTTGTGAAATCTTTTCATTAATGTTATGCAAATGAAATTCTTAATAACTGTTTTGTTTCCTTCTCTTATCCTTTATAATTTTCCTACAAACAGAATCTAAACAGGATAGCTGTTAGGTAATGAAAAGGCTGTTCACCTTGCTTGTCAAGGATATTTCAGTTGAAGGAAGAAAGAATCCAACTCAAGACAGGTGCATCTGTCAGCTCCGTGTTACTGTAACAGAATGCATGGCTCAATTAGCCTAGAGAAAAGGTTTATTCTGGTGTGTTTTTAGTCCAAGATCAGGTAGTTCCATGACTTTGTCTGCATGCAGGGATGCATGGTTGAGACAATGGCTGGGGGTGGGTCACTTCTTGAGCCTGGGCACAGAAAGAGAAAACAGAAAGAGAATGCTAGCAGAATTATATAGGCCCCGTTCATACCATTTCTCCAAGGATCTATAGATCTCTTATTATTCTCTCTTTCCCCAAAGACTATCACCTTAAAAATCCTGTATGCACTTCACAGTAAGAAGATGGATGCAGGTCTTGGCCTTATCAAAAGGATCCCCAATGTCTGCAAAGTATCCTATTGAATTTGCAAAGTTTAGACTAGCAAATGAGCCGACCTGTTTGAGCACAAATGCCAGGGAGATAGAAAGTCTGTAACTGGCTAGAGCTGGCTTATGCTACACTAGCCTCTCATATACGCTACAGTTACAAGCTGGAATGGGAAGAGGACCAGGCACCTGGTATTGGCAGAAAGAGGAGTGGAGGCTGGTGAAAATCAGCAATTGAGACCTCTGACTCATATGTCTCCCTCCACATGTAAGACTCAGTCAGGCCTGGCACCTATACCCCCGAATAGAGACATTTGCTTGGCCAAAGACTGAGAAAGAGTATGAAAACTTTTCTCTTCAAGCTCTTAATTTATGAAATTTTATAGAAACAGCTTATAGTTTTATGCAAAAATACAGATACAAGTTCTAGAAGGCAGAAAGAAGAAACAAAGATCTCCTGCAACCGTTGTTTGAGACCTAAGTAATGGTGCTTTCATGTTGTCCTATATGAGTGACTACCATTGAGCATTTGATATTCATTGCTTATGGTGCCACATTATAAATATCTATTCTATGTATGATGGCTATATTTTATATATGTAAGAATGAAGAAAATCACCTCTAAACAGACATAGTAAATATGGCCAGTATCATCATATAAAAGAGCAAACATTGAAACTTCTAAACTGATGTCTTTGTTTAATATTGTACTACCACAAATCCATTTTCCCCATTCTAAGCATAAGGCATTTTGTTGTCTTTCTATTAGTCACCTCAGTGACAAGGATCTGAGATAGACAGTTTGAAGGAGGAGCATTTACTCTGGTTCATAGCTTAAAAGTTCTAAGTACATTTAGTATTAGTACATTAAGTATATTAAGTACATTTTTGCTGGATGAGATTTGAGAAGAAGAGAAGGTGGTAGACGAGAAATTTGGAATCCATCATTTCTTAGCATGTGTCCACGCACACACACACACACACACACACGCACATGCACACGCACACACACACACACAAACACGCAGAGAGACAGACGGATAGACACAGTAACAGACAGATAGAGAGGGACAGAGAGAGAGAGAGAGAGAGAGAGAGAGAGAGAAGAGTTGTTTGCTTGATGGCAGATGGCAGTCAGAAAATAGAAGAGTAGAAAATGGTCAAGGGACAATATACATCTATCCATATCTTATCTCCATCGATGTATGTCCTCTGATTACATCCCACCTCCTACCTTCAACCCCCTTTTAATCCATAATTAATTCATACTAGATTAACTAATTGATCAAGTCAGAGCCCTCAGAATCCAACATCATTCAAGTCTCCAGTCCTTGGGCATGTGAGAATGCATTTCATATTGAAGCCACAGCAGCCTACATATGGTTATATGTTAGATAATACATCTTTCTGGAATATAAAAATCCAGCTTATTCTGTATACAAAGACTCTTCTTTTACTTCTAATATTTTACTAACACAAGTAAATCTCATCTCCCAAATATGTAATGGCCTTGCCAGATTTCTTTCTTTTCTTTTTTTTGTTTGTTTGTTTGTTGAAGCACAATTAATAAACCTGAGAGACAGAAATCTGGGTTTAACCTGAAGGTCAGAAAAGTAAAACAGCCAGCCACTGGCTTTTACCTCTACCTCAGTCCAAAAATTGCAATTCTGACTCCAGGAAACCTCAGAATGAGACTGTGTCTGAGATCCGTCTCTCCTGTTTTATAATCCTCTATAGTTCTGAGATTAAAGACTTACAAGACTACTGCCTGGTTTCTATGGCGAACTAGTGTGGCTACTGGGGTTAAAGGTGTATGTCATTGCTGCGTAGTCTGTAAGACTGGCCAGTATGGCTGTTTTACATTTCTGACCTTCAGGCAACATTTATTTATTACAATACAAATGAAATGTCACTACAATTTGTTTTGTTTGTTTTGCTTTTCTAGACAGGGTTTCCCTATACCTTTGGAGCCTGTCAGGTTGGTCTCAATCTCACAGAGATCCCCCTGCCTCTACCTTCCTAGTGCTGGGATTAAAGGCGTGTGCCACCATGTGGCCAAATGCAGTTTTCAAGATCCCTGGTATTGGCAGCAGGCTACATGTTGAATTAATATTAGTGCGAAGCTTTCTTTATGGACTTTGGTGTAACAGAGTGGCCAGCATGTTATGGATGCAATCAGGGCAGACTAAGACCTTAACCTGCTTTGAAAGCTCAATAGAAATATCTTGGTATTATGTGACTGTGTGTATTTATTGAAATAAACTTCTAAGTCAAGTTTGCTGCGTGAGATTAGAGAAGGGGAAGAGGAGAAACTCAGAATCCATTGTTTCCCAGGAAGTGTACCAGGGCTAAATCAGAGAGAAAGTAGGCCCAGCTGGAGAAGCAGCGGGCCCTTCACTCCTGTGGGCAGAGTTCAGCTTTCTCAGGGTTAGGGCTAGGACGACTCTGCGTGTTTGCATGTGCATGCCCTGGTACCAGTGAAGATAAGTGGACAATCTCAAGGAACTGATTCTTTTACGCCAGCATGTGGTCTCAGGAATTGAACTTTGGCACCAACCAAAATTTGTGCACAAGAGCATTTAACTATTGAACCATTTTCCTGGACCCTGACATACTTTTTATGGTTGTTTTGGCTTCATGAATTTTATGAAGGTTTTATGAATCCTTTCTGAAAATAGCATTTCTTAATATACGATACGAGTCCTTATTTCATGTCACCATTAACAATTCACTTAAAAATAACATCTGGCAAATAGATATTAGCTATAGCATGAATGGTTGTCAGTTGTGACAATGATGCACCACACATAAACAGTCTCTAAAATTTAGAATTCATGCATCAGGGGAAATAAATAAATTAAATGAATTATATTGTTCGGTCTTCTATTCGTTTCTGTTATATTATATCTTCTTAGATTTTATTTTCTTCTCCATTTTTAAAGGTTTAATTTTGTCATCTACATTACTGTTTTAATTTTCTACTGTGTTAATTTTATACCTTATGGTTTCTTGACATGTTCTGTCAGTTTAATTACATTTAAATTTTCCCTTACCATATAAAACCTTTCTGTAATTTAATATTTCACTGCAGATATTTATCTTCATAAAATTGATCTTATTATTTTGAGAGTACCAAATATTACTAGTGAAACAACAACAAAAACAAAACAAGTTCAACTTGCTCTTAAATTCTTTTAATAAAAAAAATTGTTAGATTCCCAGCAGTCTGGGGAGATTCCACTTTACATCTGTCAGAATACCTAAGATCAATAATATAAGTGGCAGCTCATGCTTGACCCGTCCAGCAGGTCCAGTCATTCGCGTGGCCGAGAGGGTGCCTTCTAAAAAGACCAATGCGGGGAGAAAGAGAAGGAGACCAGGCGCGGAAAGAACGACAGAGTCAGTCTGAGTTACGTCAAGGTCTCATTTATTGAAAGCGGGACAAGGTTTATATATCCTCTACCTCAGGGGGAAGAGTGCGAGAAGAAGACGGAGGGGATAGGGGTAGAGAAATTCAGGGAACTCCGGGGTCAGGGTGGGTCCCTTGGCCTTTGTGCTAATCTCGGCAGAGCATCTTGCAGCCTTCCTGAGAAATGCTTATCGGCTGCCAATTGCTCAGAGCTGGAGAAGGGATTTATGGTGTGGCTGTAAATTACCATTTGCCCAGAGTTAAGAGGAATTTTATGGTATGGCTGCAGACCACCATTTGCCCAAAGTCAGAGAACGATTATGACATGGCTTCTTTGTAAGCTCCGGCCCCTGACACATGCTGGCAATAATTTGGAATGAGGAGAACACTCATCCATTGCTGGTTGGAATGCAAACTTGTGCAGACACTATGGAAATCATTACGGCTATTCCTCAGGAAGATGAGGATCTATCTACATCAAGATCTAGCTCTACCATGCTTGGGCATATGCCCAAGGACATTTCATCCTACTACAAAGACCACATCCTCAACAATGTTCATTCCTGCTCTATTTATAATAGCCAAGCATTGGAAACAACCTAGATGTCTATCAACTGAAGAGCAAATAAAGAAAATATGATACATTTACATGATGGAGTAATACTCAGCTGTCAAAAATTAGCATCATGCAGTTTGCAGGCAAATGGATGAAACTAAAAAAAAAAAATCATCTTGATTGAGGTATGGCAGACCAGGAAAGATATGGTATATATCCTTTTATATGTAAATATTAGCCATTATATAAATAATAGTCAAACCACAGTTCATAGAGCCAAAGAGTTTAGGTATAGAGAATGGGACTTGAAGGTACACATGGATCTCCCTGGGATGGGACATAGAATAGATTTTATGAGTAGACTAGGGGTTGGGGAGCTGGAACAGGAGAGAGAGGATCAGAGCGAGAGGAGGAGGGAAGATGGGGTTCAGGGAGGAAATGCCATGAGAGATAGCTAGAATTGAGGGGCATTTGATGGGTGTTATGGAAATCTAGTGCAGTGGAAACTTAGAATATATGAAAGCGATCCTAATGAAGTCTTCCAATAATGAATGAGACAGAATCCCTAATGGCCATATCTTGTCACCAAATGAAGCTTTCAGTATTGGGACTGGGTTATATCCAACTGAGTTGTTGGTCAAAGGGTTCCCATGGAAAACTCCAAACAACCCAGACTCATCAAGACAACAGATCGCTCTCCACAAAATAACAGCAAGGCCCCACAGTTTAAGACAACACCCACATGCTTGGCTCACTGAACATGGAGTGGTCAAGCTGGTGACCACAGATAACCTTCATGCCTATATTCTAATGTCTTTGGTATGGGAATGGACTCTGAAGGCCAACAAAGGAGAAACATAAACATCATTGAAGCCACAAATCCTTTGGTCTAGGATGCTGTCCTGCCTGCAAAATATGTTAGGGTAAGGGTGGCACAAAGCTTGTGGGAATAACCAACCAAATTCTGATTTGATTTAAGGCACACTCCATGAGAGGGAACACATAGCTTACAGTATTTTGTTGACCAAATGCCAGAGACTAGAAAGTTCAGATACCTACAGTAAAAACAAATATTTCTGGTCTTATAAAAAAATAGTGATAAAATGATTCTTAGTGATATTATGCTAGAGTCATACATTAGTGTCCTACTCAGCCATGATGAGTGCAGTTTCCTCTGGTAACAAAAGGGAAGAATTACTGAGACCCAGAGCCAGATAATATGATTAGAAAAAGAGAGACTTTGGGACACACAGCTCTAAATAGGATGTCTCCATCAAATTCCTCTTCTCAAAGTTTGTGGAGTTATGTTAAGAGGAACAGAAAGGGTGTAAGAGTCAAAGGGTATGAAGGACACTAAGAGAACAAGGCCCTCTAAATCAGAGCAAAGCTCGTATGAACTCAACAGAGACTGAAGCAGCAAGCACGGGACCTACATGGGTCTTTACCAAGTCTTGTGCATATATAGTTTAGCTTACAGCTTAGTTTCTTATGAGAGCCCTGAGTGTCTGAATAAATTTCACACTAAATAACTAAAGCATTATAAAAATAGTGTAATAGATCATTCTCAAAAGACAAAATACAAATAGCCAGTATATAGTTGAAAGGTCTTTAACAATGTTAACCATTAGAAAAAATTCAGGGAAAAGGCAGTTAAGCTCCTTTGAGTTTCCATCTCAAATGAGTCAGAATGGCTATTTTCAAGAAAACAAGTCACTACTAGTCATAGAAAAGATGTGGGGGAAGAGTCACTTTTATTCGATACTAGTAGGAGCATGAACTTACCGCAGATAGTGTGGAAAACAGCATGGAGATTCTTCAAAAAACTAATAATACAACTATATAATATGACCCAACTATCTCACTTTTGTATGCATTCCGAAAGGACTGTTTATTCCACCAGAGCAACTTGCAGTTTCATAGTTATTGCTGCAGTATTCACAATAGCCAGATAATAGAACCAATCTACAGATAATAGAACCAGTCAACAGATAGATGGGCAAAGGAAGAGGGTGCAGTTGTACAATGGAATCTTCAGTAGCCATAAAGAAAATTGGATCCATGATATTTGCAGGAAACAGGATAGAACTGAAAATTACTATGTTAAGGGGAATAAGCCAGAGTTAGAAAGATAAAGACTCTGTGTTTGCTCTCATGCAAAAGAAATATTAAAATTTAAATGTGCGTGTAGGGGGGGCACACACATGTGCACACATGTTCATAGGTCCTGACACTAGAAAAGGGATCATGAGAAGAGTAGACAATACCTTAAGCAGTAGGAGTAGGGTTGTAGGATATGTAAGATATGAAAACAGAAGAAAGGGACTATCTGGGAAGACACCCAGCCAAGAGGACAGGGTCCGGGTGCACACTGAGGCAGCCACTAGAGGAAATTCGTGAGCCCAATATATAATGAAACATATCTATCAAAATGTCATAATGAAACCGATTATTGTTTGCTAACCTAAAAACTAACTGACTAATTAACTGAAAGGAAAAATAATGAGATACTAATGCCTGTGTGTAGAGGCTGATGACATGATGGACGTGTGTCTTTAGCTCTCCTGTTTGATATTAAACACAGTACCAGAAAGAAATGGATAAAAATACTTTGAACTCTCTCCATACTGACTTCATGGCTACTTAAGTGGCCTATATATAAACTGTTAATCTTTTAATCCGTTTTCTGATACCACAGACAAGAATAACTTCTCCCATATCTTGGGAAATTTCTGATGAACTATCATAACTCCTCACAGTGTTGTAGGAAGAAAGTCTACAGATCTACCCAGACCTACCGAATCAGAAACTTTGGGGTTGGGGTCCAGAAATCTATTCCTTATTAAGCCCTCTGGGTGATTTGAGACACTTTTGGGAGTCACTGCCTTGGTGACTGAAGTGTGAGATCCAGCTCAGTTTTAGCTACATATGAGTTTAGAACATTTTCTACAATCCCAGATATTAAGCAGAGAATGAATTAAAACAAGAGTACTAAGGAATGTTAGCATCTATCCTCTCCTTCACCTGGATGTCCAGTCATGCCATCAGCATTAGAGAAACATCTCTCAGGCTGCTGAACATGGAAGCAGGTACAAACCCTGAAATTACAGAGTGGGCTTTGTTAGCATGGGCTGTGAAGGAAGGCCACAATAACTCTTAAATTGGCTTTGGGGAAATAGGAAGGTGTCTTCCAGGAGAAAAGAACTGAAAAAGTAGAAAAACGTCAAGAATTATACAAGTTGAGATAAAGTGGAAAGAATATGGCATTAAGTAAAAAATTCTAAGAGGGCAAGGAAATGTGATATTACTCCCAAGAGAAGTGACGTTGATTGGAGCAAAGGACTGTAGAGTTCAGAGGAGGTTATACGTCAGAAGTTCTCAAGCTGCGGGTCATGACACCTTTGGGGTTCACAACCAGAGATCCTGCATGTCAGATATTTGCATTACATGACATTACAATGACAGTAGCAAAATTCAAGTTATGAGCTGGCAACAAAATTAGTTTTTGTGGTTGAGGTCACTACAACATGAGGCACTGTATTAAAGGGTCACAGCGTTAGGCAAGCTGGGAACCACTGCTATGTGCAGAGAGAAGGATGATCTCAGTGGCCACCCACAAAGCCACAATGATGAAGGAGCCAGGTGGGTGATCCTTCCAAGTAGTTTACAGCCCAGGAAGACTCTCCTCCCTTCCTTCTATGACCTTGAAGTGACAGCATTGAGTTATCAGATGTCACAGCTTAGCAGAACTTGGCTGTGAAATCTAAGTCGGTGTCCTTTTGCCCAGCTCTGAGCTCTGGGGTAACAGAAATCTTCCCTGGGAATGGGGAAATTGTGAAAACTTCCAGTGTGGCAGGGAATTTGGCAGTAGAAACTGGAACCCTGCTTTTGATGTGTGGTATTATTATATATTCAAATGTATGAAGTTTGGGAGAAGGCTATTTCAGATGCAAGGGGCTGGCATAGCTTGAAGTATAAATTCACTCTTTCATGACAAGTGTTTGGAGCCTCCTGGGCAATAAACTTGAACTTTTCAGATTCATCATACTTGAGTGTGTGTGTTTGTGTGAGTGAGTGTGTGTGTGAGAGAGAAGGAGAGAGAAAAAGAGAGAGAGAAAGAGAGAGAGGGGTAACTTTGTTAACTGAAAAGTTTCATAGCAGGCTAAATGGCAGATCAAAAGATGCCGATGTTAGTAACAGACAGAAATTACAGAAGAAATTGGTCTCTACAGTTCTTAGGTAACTTTTCAGGAATTTAGGGAAAGAAAATGCAACAACCTGGAGTTTGTGTCTGGAGTATGTTTTCAGGTGACTCTGGCCTTGGGGAACAGCTCAGGGAGGTATCCAAAAAGTATAAAACAGTCTTGTGGGCCAAACATTAACCTAGAATCTTCCCCACCTTTCAAGTCATTTGATTTTCAGTCATTGATGTTGAAAACAAGAGATTTGCATAGCCATATTGGGATGAGAAAGCAAATGAGTTCAAAGATGTAATAGCTTACTCCCTCTTGTCCAGAGGTAGAACAGTGGTAGAACCAGATTTGAAACCAGGTAACTAGGATTCCTGGGACTTCTAGCTCACGGCATGCCTCCCCAAACTCTTCCCTTATCTTCTGTCTTCACTTGGGACCTTGGCCCTGTCAAGGGCTTTCTCTCCACATGTCTCCTAAGCCATGTATCAGACATTTGTATTTTCCCAAAATACATCTGGATCAGGTTTTGGCAGTTCAGTGAGTTCAGATTCAAGGAATTAAACAACATTAAATCCTCCCGCTTGGGGGTCAGAAAGAAGGGAGGCCTCCTTTCTGCCAACCACAAAAATAAAGTGGTTTACCATTTCTCTATGGTTGTATTTGGAAGAGCATACCTCTGAGCTCCAGGGACCAGAGATGAGTAAGGTAACAAAGTTCCCTGTACATGGAGAAAGCCCTCTTCAGCCATGCGGAGTCCAGCTCCCTCTCAACGGCAGGGTTCCCAGACTCTGTAGTCACATCTGGAGCTTGACACAAGCACAGGTAAGGCAATCACCAGGGGAAGGATGGGGCATACAACCAATCACGTACTCGCTCACTCGACAAGTATTTACTTTGGAAGGTTAGTAAAGGAGAAGGAACAGCAGTCAGCCTCCATCCTACTGCAAGCCCAGAGCTCCCAGAAAGCGGATCTGGGCTAATATCCTAAGACAGATAGAAGAGTCAGCTAAGGAAGAGGTAAAGGGGAGAATAGACAGGTAAGTAGGTCACAAATCCAGGCAGATTCAAAAGCATTTGTGGTATCCAAGGAGAGCACAGGCAGGATACAATGGCCAGAGAAGGGGAAACAGGATGCCCAGAAAGACTTGATGCCCCAAAGTGGAAAGAGTACTAGAGTCTGAAGGAGACTACATACCTTCTAGATTTGAGACCCACACCCTGGGGGACCTGCTCTTGTCTGAGGGGAGGAGGAGGAGTGGATACAGTGGGGAGTGGGGAGGGAAGGGAAACTGTGGACAGGATGTAATACATGAAAGAAGAACGAAAAAGAAAAAAGAGAGGCCCACATAGTACTCGGAACAGTTTCAAAAATCAGATATCACAGGCGAAGACACTAAGATTGTCTGAAAGAGGCTGGGTAGAAAAGAGGAGGGGAAAGAGCTAGGTGTATGGTAGTTGTGGCTCTGCCGACAGTTTGGATCTGAGGAAGTGTAAACTCACTGGTGTGCTACATACAGAGTCACATCCCGTAGGAGCCAAACCCACACTCTAGAGTTTCGTGAAATCTAATGTAACTAATCCATACTGTGAATACCGATACAGGTTTATCCTGTATATAGTATGCCCTATGAAAAGCTATGCCTGTGAACATGACCAGAGCCTGAACACTGCCCACTGGGGAAAGTTTTCTTTAGAAAACTTAACAAAAATAAATGTACTGTACATTTTGGGGAAATGGCAAAACAGAGGTTGAAAATCCTACACCACATTCACATGCCTTATCAGGGCATAAATTATTACGTTTATCTTTTTAAGTTTTCAATCTGTTTTAAAGATTTATATTATTTTTAAATGTACGTGTGCTCAAGTATGTGTGTGTGTGTGTTCACATAAGCACAGAAGCCTGTGGAGATCAGAGGGGAGTGTCTAATCTCTGAGGGCTGGAGTTATAGGCAGTTGTGAACTGTTGAATTTGGCTGCTGGGACCTAAACTCAGGTTTTCTGCAGGGGAAACACATGCACGGAACTGCCAAGCTGTCTCTTTGGCCCCCAAGGTGGGAAAATGAAGGACATCTATTTTTTAAATATGGATTATAATTTTTAAACTTCAACATGTTATAGATTTTTTTTAATCAGCACTCTGACTTAGCAATACTGAGAATGGTGACAAGTTAATGTCTCCAAAGTATGAGCTTCTCGAGATGGAGTGGCTTCTACAGAACCCTGAGTGGAGCAGGGTTAGCCAAACGAAAAGATGGTGAGGCCAGGTCTCAGCCGAACTGACCCACCAACCATTAAACACCGACATGCAGACTGATGGCTAGGGGTGGACACGAAGTTGAAGTCTCTGTCCCTTACCTTCTTCCTGTCTTCTGATTTCCATTCTCTCATCCAAAAGTCTTGCTTCCAAATATAACAGCTCATGTTTCTATGTGATAGGTTAAGCTTCCGAGCCATCCCCACCTAATGTTTCCCATCTCACAGCATGTAGCTGAAGGCAATGCTCAGGAAATTGTAAGAAACTGAGTTCAGAGAAGCCAGGCATCTAAGCTCAGTGGGAATCTCAAATCTTACAATACACAGCTGCTCCAGAAACCAATTTGTCCAGCACACGCTCCCAGACAATGGAACATGACAAGATGACGCCTCACACAATATCTTCCACTTTGCCTCCTCTTCTCTGCCTGCTTTTCCAAACCACCTGGGGATTGCCCATCAGGGGCATTCTTTTCCTCCAGCAGATGCTGTGTCTGGACCTCCCCCTGCCTTCCGACAGGGAGGACCACAGACAGCTGCAGGACAGTCAAGGATAACAAGAGGTTAAGTCAAGTCACAGACTCCTCTCAGACTCCAGCCTGGCCTGGCTCTTAGGAGAACACAGCTTGCTGATTCACCCCTTAAACTGTTTCAAATGAGGTTTTCTTTTCTGCTAATGAACCAAAGCAGGAGGGGTTGGCTGTAGGAAGGATGGTGAACAAAGAGAGACAAGGTTGAGAGGCAAGGGCTCATGGGAGCTATTGGGAAGGGAGCACGAAGGGAAAGGATTTAGATGCCAGCTTGCTTTAAGGAAATCAATTTCAGCCTTGATAATAAAATAACACAGGGGGGAAATAGCAGACGTGACAGAAGTGATGAAACAGAAATGAATCCTCATTACCTTACTGATGGAGAGGACCACAGCTGCCACCACCATGGCATCATGTTGTGAGGGGCATCTCATCCCAGAGTAATCTTAGCGGGTGGGCGCAAAAGGGAGCAGAGAAAGAGCCAGGCACAGTAGCAGCAGGGCAGTGACACTGAGCCATGTGGTGGTGACAGGGACTCTCAGATGCACTGAGGTCTGTCTCTGTTCATCTCACTAAGCTCCCAGCTCAGAGTTTAGGGAAAAACACCTCGGTCTGCTCAGGCAAATTACTAGAGTCCACGGATGTATTTGGTTTCTATTTCTCCATCAGAGGTCCATGTTATACCTAAATTCATATATGTGGCAGGGGAGGCTGCGTACAAGCGGTGGGTCTGAAGATTAGGCCACACATGGTAGGGGCTGGCAATGGCAAACACAATGACGCACTGTCACAGGCAGCCGAAAAGACTCCTTGATATCTCCCAGACTAAAATTACTCATCAGAACTTGGAGAAAGGAAGACATTCTCAGTGGTACCTCACACTCCTTAGCTCAGGACCCAAGGCCTATCCATTAGTTGCTCCGATGCCGACTTCCCTCACTTTGCTGAGATCTCTGCTAAAATAGTTTTGCTGCTTTCTTTATTAGTATTGATTTTTATTTTTTGAGGAGCATGTGTGTGTGTGTGTGGGGGGGGTGTGCACGTGTGTGTGTGCACGAGCATGAGATGTGTGGTCATTCACAGAGGTCAAAGGAAGGTTTTAGGTCCTTTATAGATGGATCCAGCAATTGTGAGCCACCCAACATGAGCTCAGGGAACCCAACTAAGGTCCACTGGAAGGACAGCAAGAACTTTCCACTGCTGAGCCATCACTCCAGGCCCCTGCCCCTTGAATGAAGCTTTATATGGCTGTCAGTCATTTCTGGAATATGCCTTTTATTTTATACGTTATGCATGCTTGAGTTCCCAAATCATTTAGCCTCTTCTGTCCGTTCTTCTAGCATTAATTTTGGGATGTGCTCATCCTAAGAGTCTCAGGTTCAATGGTTAGAAATGGCTTCTCCACTGTGTAAATGAATTTATAGTTTATAACTTTTGTTTTATGAGCATGGTTACTGTTACAAGAAGGCAGAGGATATTTGGACAAGTGTCTCTTATTATCACTTAGAGAGATAAGTGTTCTGTTTGGTGTGGTTGCTCACAGAGCATATCTATACTATCTGCCCCAAGTGTGTGTGTGTGTGTGTGTGTGTGTGTGTGTGTGTGTGTGAGTGTGTGTGTGCGTGTTTAATGAGTTAATTAAAAGAAGGAATGGGGAATAATGCCCTTTTGTCATAGCCAGTGGCTAAGATTTCTCTATGCCCTTTTCCCAAACCCTCCTTGGATCCTTGGCATGTTAGTCGTTAATTTCAGACATGGGAGCAGCCTTAGCCTGCCTCCTTTCCAGTTCCTCTCTTGCTCTCCCAGATAAAACATTTGCTGACAGCAAGTGTTAGCAGACCTAACATCCCTTATCACATGCTGTGGGACAATGGTTTTACCCTGTAAACATTTGTTTCTTATACTTGTTTAATAAAATGCAGATTGGCCAGTAGCCATGCAGGAAGTATTGGCAGGGCAGCCAGGCAGGAAGTACAGGCAGGGCAATGAGAGCATTAGAATTCTGGGAAGAGGATTCTACAGTCTACAGTCATGATCCAGATATAGAGTGAGCAAGATGTGACTTCCTCGCTGACAAAGGTACTGAGCCATGTGGCTAAGAAGGATAAGAATAATGGGCTAATATAAGTTACAAGAGCTAATAAGAAGCCTGAGCTAATGGGCCAATCAGTTTATAAATAACCTCTGTGCATTTCTTTGGGGCTGAACAGCTGTAAGACTGATGGGACAGAAACTTGGACAACAACCATATCTTTATTGAATAGTAGACACCACTTGCATGCATATTTTAGTGGACTGAGTTCTTCTTCAACAGAGTAGTTTTCTGCTTAGCTGTGGTCCTTTAGAAGGACTTTTGTTATCATACAGGAAAGCCCCCACTCCAACATCAATGTGACTTCACCTTTAGTAAGGGATTCCTTTGATGTGGAATGGGAAAAATGCGTCTACAGTCCCATCCCTTCCTACTAGAGTTTATGCTGTGACATACATATTTGACAACCTACCCATAACTCTTGGAATAGATTTATAAGAATGGTGGTGTCATATCAGGAGTGGAAGTTGGACTAAAGAAATAGTCTTCAAACTATGATAGCCTATGATCCTGCAATCTTTATATGTTAAAAAGTCAACCCTAAATATAAAGGTGGTGGTGGGTGGGGCTTTGGGAGGTAATTAGGTCATGAGGTAGATTGATCATGAATAGGTTTAGGGTTCTAATGGAAGCAGCAATAGAGAACTGTCTTGCTTGCATGCATGTGAGGATACACATGGCTAAATGGGATAGAGGGAGAGGGAGAAAGAGACTTACTAGTACCGGATCACGCTAGTGCTAGAACCCATCAAAGAGTCCTAGTCTTCAGAATTGTGAGGATTATGCATTTGTTATTTTAGTCACCTAGGTTTCTTTGTTATACCAGCCCAGACTAAGATAGTCTACTTGCCTGTGGCCTTGACACTCTACAATGTCAATTTCTGGATGCATGGTTCATATCCAGCTGCAAGTACCTTAGCTTCTAGCTTCTGACTAGGTTAAGAAATTAAATGTCACCAAATCATACACAGAAATTGCTTTCCTCTTAGTCATCTTTCTTCCTGTGATTGTAGCAGGGAAAAGGGCTTGGTTTTATGGGACTATTTATCTAACTAAGGAAATTGACTGGAATTTCATTTTAACAACAAAACAGTAAGTTTGGAGTTTGTTACCTTCAAAATCAGCACTATCCATATAGAGTTTAATAATAATGGCCTATGTTCACAGTGTTGACTTACATACTTTTCTTCAGCATGCAGAAGTTACATTTGGATTTCCACTAATGTGCTATTGCAGTGGCTAACAGTTCTTGAATGCTTATCTCATCCAAGGCACTGTTGTATTTGCCATGTTTTTATCTATCTCTATGGCAACCCTACTAGCTGAGGGCTAAAATTACTGCTCTTAAGACAAGTAGAATGAGGTTAAAAAAGTATAATAAGTTACTAACGATCACTGTCTAGTAACTGGGAGACATTGGAACATTGGATTTGAACCTAGGACAAGCTGTTACTAGTAGTCCTGTACATGCTTTGGTGTGCCATGATCTGCATGGCTTGGGTAATGACCTATTTGTGGTGATGAGGAATGACAGAACTACAGACACACACAACAATGTTGGGAACAGGTGGGCCACGTGCTTGATTGAGACACATCATCAACAGCAGCATCAAACTCAGAAACTCAGAAAATAAAGTTTGTACAAATACATAGAGGAATAGGGTTCATTTGATACAACTGAATGAGTAAGGTCTTTTTAAAATATGGCAGTAACCATCCAGGAGGAGGAAGCCATAGTGTCTACACACTCTGGTCAGTCCTAGTACTGGGACTGGAAGAAGGCTTTGCCCTGCCACTGAGTCTCACTCTAAGAAGGATTTGCCCTTTCTATGTGTCTGAGCCATGATGTTCCTTGACATGGCTGTTCTCATGTCAACAATAATTTCTCTACTCTCCCACATCGAGAGAATATCATTTTAAAATGAACAACAAATTAAAGAATTGTATAATAACATGGTGAGAAATAATAAATAATCCCAAGGGTAGAGCATAGGTACCCATATGTTAAAATGCCAAAATGCTAAAAAATATACCCAGTTATGATAAGCAAGATTATTTTTCTCTAGAAAGTGATAATCAAGATAAAGAGGTGTCTGAGCAGAGTTTAGATAGGCAGAAGTCCGTCTGCTGTTACAAAATGTCCTAGACTAGACTGTCAATCTGAGCTCTTTATGAAGTGATAGAAGTTTATAGATACTTACAAAAACTAGATTTGACCAAAGTCATTATTTCCTTCCAGCAATTTAATCAATTTTCTGAGTTCTTGGGTATGGAGGAATGAGGGTATATTCATGTTGATGCATGTTCTTATACTCATGCATGTACATATGCATGTGGATACCAGAGGTTAGCCTTAGGTGTGATTCTTCAGGAGTTTTCCATTCTGATTTTGAATGCATTACGTTTACATGTGTGTGCATGTGTATGTATGTGTGTGAGTGCATGTCTATCAAGGATGTGTGTAGTGGACAGAGGACAATACATATGAGTCAGTTTCTTCCACCATGTATGCCTTAGGATTTAGCTCAGGCTATAAGATTTGAGATATATGTCTTTACCTGCTGAGAAATCTTACCGCCTCCAGATTTCTGTTTGAGATGAAGTTTCTCATTGCTTTTATGCTATCCATGTAGGCTATGATGTTTGGCTAGTCAATCCCAGGGACATTCTTGTCTCTGGCTGCCCATTCCTAAAATTAAAATTAAGCATCACCATGCCTGTTTTTGTTGTGTTGTCATTGTTTTTGTTTATGTGTTTTATTTTTTCTCTCATAGGTTCTGGAAGTACCCATACTTAAATGGCAACTACTTTACCAACTGAGGTGTCTCTTCACTTACTGAGTTCTTCTTTATCTGTCTTAATTTTTAAACCTGTGTCAGTAAAGAATACATATTCGACATTGCAATAGTATGATGATGT